>PKRV01003032.1:152170-339166 GCA_003709505.1 Hyphantria cunea
ATTTCATATAATTATTTATTAAATTTGTAATACCAAAATTATTACAAATTTAATAAATAATTATATGAAATAATAATAGCAAAAAAACAAATAAATGAAATACTGTAAATACATCACAGTCATATGAACATACATAAAACATATCAATGTTAACCTACTACCTACCTACCTACTTACATATATTTATATATTAGTTTCAAAGTATGAGTGACTAATAATGCTCACATAACATAGTTTGAAAGTGGTAGCAGATTGGGCACGTCTTATAGAAATAGGTAATGCATTCCATAAACGTGCAGCTTCTACGGGAAATGAATTAGTGTAAAAATTGGTACAATATTTTGGTATTTCTAATAGCAGATTTTCAGAAGACCTCAGGCATTTTAAATGTGTGGCATGAAAGACAGTGTTCTTTGAGATAAATAGGGATTCATGGATTAAACAAAATGTTATACAGAAGGGTAAGGAAATGAGTGTTCCGGCAAAATCGGATCGGAAGCCACAGGAGCTTTTTACAGAAGTGGAAAATGGGATCATATTAGCGTAGTCCAAAAGTATAATAAATTCACTAAATTACAACTCAAATTTATCGAGTTGTAGTTTAGTGAGGTTAAGATAATCTGTGCAAGTGCAGTTTTAGTAGATGTTAAAAGTTTCGTAAAGATCCGACTGCAGCGTACACTTTACGGCTGACCTCCTGAATTTGAAGTCCCCAAGATAAGGTGCTATCAATTAGGATACCCAAAATTTTAACTTGTCCGCTAATTGGAATAATTGTATTATTAAATTTTACCTTTGGCAAGAGTGACCACTCAATTTTTGCAGACATTATAAGACTTCCAATGACACTTAACAGCGATTTAGCAGTGTTAATTTTGAGTCCATAATTGTTACTTCACGTACTTATAAGCTCTAGAACGGAGTTAAGTTAACAGTAAGTGCATTCGAAAACGTCCTAACCGGTGTATAAGTGTATATCTGACAATTATCAACGTAAAGATGGTAAGATGAAAGTAAATTATTAGAAATAGAATTCATAAAAATTGCGAATAGTAATGGAGATAGAACGCCAGCCTACGGAACACCGATAGTAACATAACCCCCGACGTTGATGTCCTAACAGGTAATTATGAAACCAAAAAATATGTTAAGAGGGCGAAGAATACCAAGGAGAATGGAAGTCAGCAGTATCAAAAGCATTGCTAAAGGTAAGGATAACGTTGTCACATTTCCCTACCTAACCTATATAGAAACCGGATTAAAAAGGATTAACAATATAGTTCTTGAAAAGAAAAGTGTTGAATTGATTATGAGCAGCACGTTCAGGAACTTTGGAGAGAAAAGGTAATCTTGTATATATACAGGCTGTAAAAGACTACTGCCGAAAACTTGGGGGTTGCAATCAGACTATGATACTTATTAGGTTTAGAAAAAAAACGCAAAAAATTAGTTACTCTCTCTAAATCTTTTTATGTTTTTTCTGGTAACATACATATAGAACAACATAATAAGACCCTAGCTACCTAATGTCTCATTTATAAAACCAAAAAACAAATGAAATCTATAAAACTGCAATGTATACAGAAACAACATTACGATCAGCTGTCGAACGCAGACGACGCCAACGAGATCAACGGACGCCACGCCACATGGTTAAACGTACTAAAGTAAAGTAGTTACCTACTCACTTACTTGAGAAGGCAAGAAAACTTTAAATAAAATCTCTCACTAATCTGCCATTAAGGTGGATTATCAACCAATGCTAAATAATATTGAATGAACTTAAACTTGATAATGAATATGAGGTAACTATTCATTATTATTATTATATATTAATGCTAAATAATAAGGAATAGATACCTCTTGTGTTATTTTTTTTGCGTTCGAATAGTGAATTTATAGCTTTTAATCCTTAAAACACTCAAACCAAACTTAAATGCTGTCGCGATCGACGAAGAAAACATAAAGAACAACGCACATTTACGGTTTCCTGGTTAGGAATCCCGATTTGGCAATCTAAATTCTCTTCTTACATACAAAATTTTCAACTAGGCGCACATATTCTTTATTTTTATTTCACGTCATACCTATAATTCTCTTTATGCCTATAATAAAATATTTTGATTTGACCACGTGACATAGCGTTGAGAGACGTCATGTCTAAACATAACATTAATTTTCTGATAATATTTACTTTGTAAAACGCAACTTGGCTAGGGGGTTTATCTTTAGGTGTGGAAGTATCTTCTTCGTTACAATAACATATAAAGCTATCGTATAGTGTATAACAAGTAATACAATTAAACCGTATTAAATTAAATAGTATTTCTGTGGTTGCTTGTGTGGGGTTACCAGAAGCGCAATGTTCCCGCGCAAAACTTACATATTTTTTGGATGAATGAATTCTACTCAAGACTTGTTTCTTAAGATGCAGATCCAAGTTTTGTCGTCACTTATTATCTACTAACCCGTCTGCTCGCAGACTAAACAAACAACAAAAAACTATACTTTACTTGAAAACATATTAAAAGTTTGCAACACTACATAACATTTCACTGGAGCTTGCTAAATATGTGTATCTGCTCTTAAAGACTACTCAGTAGCTACTAGCGTCAATCGATATCAGATTTAGTTACCGAGTAACATATAAGTCTCGAGAGCTGTAAGTTGGTTAGGTACATAGATTAATATATAAGTTCAGCGATAAGAACTACATTACCTTATAACCCATTATTTCTGTCGCCGTGGTAAGCAAGTGGAAGAAATCGATCGAATTCCTACTTATTTTGTTATAACTACAAATTGAAGTCTAATAATGCAAGTATATAAATAAGTTGCTTTATAATTTATTTACTGTTAGTAGGTAAGCCTATAACTTGAAATAGCTTTACTGATTTGGCTACTTTTAACTTAAATTATTTTAAATTAGGTCTTAGATAAACATTTTTGTTAATTAGGATTACGCACTTCAAAAGATATGACATACAAATGGAGCCGCCGACAAACGTTAGTACATTATATACTCTAGACATAATCATTACTAATGCTCATTTTGAAGAGAAAGTTCTCTTTATTTTAACTTTACAAATTAATTAGCAAAATGGTTATTAAGTGCCTAAAATTTCAGCATTATTACTTTGTAAATATATCTAAGAAATAATAAATTGATAAAATTTATGGCAATTAAATGTTTAACAAAATTATTTATCCGCAAAACGTTACTCATACATGTTAGTTACAATTTCTTAAAAAAAGTTAAAAAGAAACTATAAACCGACTACATAAATACTCTTGATAAAATGTAATCTTGTCAGTATTACGAATCTATTGACACTTCATTCATTAAAATAGGTTCAGCAGTTTAGACGCTACTACGGTAGAACATACAAAGACACAGAGACGCCCAAAAGTACCACTTCCAATTTACGTCTTCGGCGTTTTCGGGAAATAAGGCACCGATAAATTTAGCCTCAAAAATTTATCAAACCTTTTACCCTCTTTTTAGCATAGTCGGGTGAAAAACATAGTAGGGTTTTACCTGGACGTAGATTTTTTTCATAAAGATGGGCAATGGATAATATACTATATCAATGACGCCTTTCAATAGAAAAGGTGTGTAGTACTAGAAATTGGAAAGCAAAATAAATTATTCTGCTTGCTAAGGGATTTCAGGAATCATACAATTCTTCTCAACTACGTCTACCTAAGCCCTTGCGAAATAGCTACGAATGACGTTTGATATTTTCATATGTTATGCTAGATTTTATGGGTAAATATTACTAAAATACTTTATAAAAAAATGGTTCACCATCATCATCATCATCAGCCTATCGCAGTCCACTGCTGGACATACGACTCCCCAATTTCACGCCACTTAATTCGATCTATGGCTTCTCGTATCCAGCTCCTGCCAGCCGTCCCGCTTAAAAATGGTTAATTTATATATAACTAACTATTGCCCTCGGCTCCGCCCACGTATGTGTTGATTATCGTGTTAAAGAGTAGCCTAAAGCTCATTAATTCCAAAGTCAGAATACGTAATTAATACAATTGAAAGTAAGCGTGGATTTGTGTTAAATGTGTATGGTTCAACAGTACACTTTCTAAAACTTTACTAAAACGAGAGACAGTTAATTACTTAATTTATTCATTACAAATGCAATGATATTCTACCGTTTTTATAATTTAGAATACTTTTATTGTCATTCGTTAATATAAACTTTAAGTAAAGTCAAAGAAAATAAGATACAAAGTGATTTTATAAGTGGAAACGAAATCTTTCAGCGTTGTAATGCGCGCATCGCGTGACTTAACTGACATTGTGAGACGATGGTATAGTGCATGGATTCCCGTGATGGGGCCTAGTATGATTTTCTTTAAAAGCTTTACTCCTTTTTGATGGTGACGAACGCATCATCGTTGTAATTCTCGAATAGTTCAGAGAACTTTCTCTCGACGGGGAGCAAGTTTAACGTTGCAATTGGTAAAGATATCAGTGCTGTCATTGTAATAAAAAACGACAACTAGAGTTCGCACGAGAAATTTATTTTTTGCAGCAGGAAGTAGATGATGTGTAGGGAAGTTCGTTTGAAAACTCATATTAGGCTTGTCCTCTGAACCAATTTCTAGTTTGAACGCGTGTTTGAATTTACGTAACATTAACCCTCACTAGGCCCCCAGAAAGGGGTAATGGAACTTATAGATGTTGCTAAAAAAGTACCCGCTCTCAACGTATGTTTTAAAATGGCTTCTGCTGTAATGACCTTTCTCCGTGTTCATCTGCTATAGTTATTATCGATGTTTTACACTTATTTCAATACATTTACACAGACTAAATAGAACTTATTAGTGCAGGGTCACACTTCATCAAAGAAACAACACGGCCTCACAGAAAACCGGGTGTAAGTAACACTTTCTTTGTTTTTACTGAACAAATATGATTTTTCAGCAAAATCTAGAGAGAGGAGGCCTTCAAAGGACTTGCAACTGTAACAAACTTGCATAGTCACTTATTGTGAGATGATCCGTTACTATTTTATAAAAAACAATTTCTTACTAATTCAAACTGCCTCGTTAGTTTAGCGGTGTGCATATGTTACTGCCAATTACAAGGTCTTGGTAAAGATGCCCGGGTGGGTGAAAAGTATTGTTGGGATTTCTCCAAAGAAATTCTTAATAATAGCCCAGAGTATGGAAGTTTTGCGGTGTTTCACGTCCGCACCCCGGAGAGCATATTAAGCCGTCGGTCCCAATTGCCATGAACATGTTAATGAGAAAACAATACCTTTAATACGTTAATATCACATGACAGTCGCGCCGTGAAAATCCCGAAACATACACCGAAAACCAGTTAACCTCAAATAATGTAGGGAATAATAAAGGATAGGAATATGTACTACTATCTAAGTCAAACTGTTAGCGAGTTCTTTAGAACCTTATTTATTTTAATATTCATGTATAGACCGTCTTTGACACATATAAAACTCGTCTAGCAAGTCATTTTATGCTCGGATTCCCAAACAGACGTTGTGATTGTTAAGTTTCTAAGTTAGAACTTTACTGTACTGGATAAAACTTTATTCTCGTGCTGGATTTATCACGTTCCTGTGTTGAGCGCACCTGAGAGTTCGTCAGAAAGATACGAGAATCAACATATTTTCACATTTATGGAACACGTTATATGATTGTTTACTTTTTGCTATCAACTTGGAAGCAATTTGGAGCAAGGTGCCTTGAGGGTTTTACTGCCATGTGTGACTTGACTTCCTATCGCTAAACAAAATGTGTATAGAATTTTTACTGTAATTTCCTCTCATTTATGTTCGGAAGTAAATTATGTTTCTAGATTGAGTTAAGACGTATGCTTTGTTTCGTCAGAATGCTTATAAAATTGCAGAGATGTACAAATTTTAATACAATATTTTTATTGTATCTAAAGAAAGAAATAAAAGAAAGCCGGAGGCGTTATATTCTCTTAGTCTGTGTAAGTTTTCTAGGTCAACTAGTAATCTGTATAAATAGATAGATAGATAGATAGATAGAAGACTCTTTATTTGCACAGTATAATATTACAGTTAGAAGAGAGTACATAAAATGTGAGACGGAGTACAAAGGGCGGCTTTATTGCCAAAAGCAATCTCTTCCAGGCAACCTATATAAAAATAGGTGAAGCGATATATAAGCTGTATGAAATTTCGCGAACTTATAGTTCATATAGAGAAGAAGTGCAGATTGATAAAATTTGTTTTAATTGTGCATAAAGAATGCATTAAGTTAATAAAAATAACATTTTACATATTATCACATGTATGAAACACTCATACACTAATATCCATACATACAAATGTATGTATATCAAAGTGAAACCAAAAAGATGATTATTTTTTGTCTATACTGTCGTATTGAATGTCAAAAGTAGCCATGCTGAAATCTTTGATTAAAGAGGTAAAAGAAACCTCAAATTTCGACCTCTACCCACCACTGGTTAAATATTACTTCTCAACATTAACCGTCGCGCAGTCGCCCGCCAGATACCAGTCCCCTCGTCTCAGAGGATCCGTTACGTTAGAAGAACATGGGCTCGTTCTACCAAATGTTTATCTATCGTTGAAAAAACTAAAAGACTTCTAGAAAAGGAACATCAGTTGGGAAAAAAATAACATCTAACTTTTTAATAAATAATTGAAAATGTGTATTCCTTTAAGAGGCGCTCATAGCTCAGTTGCACATGGTGATTAGAAATAACCACCGAAGGTAAGCAACGACGGCGCGGTCAGCACCTGAATAGGTGACAGCTGGTGGCACGTTATCATGATCGTCTCCGTGATTTGAAGGTCACTTTAAGCAGCCGGTTCCGGTTGTTATCATAGGAATACATTCGCGGGGCTTAGTTGGAGGCTTTTGGGCGGATTAAAAACCTCCAACATCATGATTTCGTAGTCAAAACGTAGTCTTGCTAGTCCCCAACCGGCGCTTGGCTGGCGTGAGGACGTATGGCATTAACCCTTTCCTGACAGGAGTCCGGAGTCCAGCAGTGGGATACTGTGGGTTGTTGATGATTCCCTTAAATAAAATTTTATCATATATTTAAGTAATCTGACAAACTCACAACAAGCTGTCGAGTACATTACATGTTACTGAATCACGCTAAGATATATCACAAACAAGAACGTTAATAACATTAACTCAGCAGACCTCACTCCCGGCCAGGTGTGAATAGCATAAACCCGTTGACATATTTCGTTTATAACAGCGCTGTCGAATTCGTAAATAATGCGATCTAATATTGAGTTTCAAAAAGTATTCAGATTTCACGTTTTGTATTGAAAGTATATTTTTGAGAAAATAAAGTCTTTTCTTCATTTTATGCACTTTAAATTTCCAGTCTGTGTCGCGGAACACTCAGACTTAGAACAATATTTTTGTGGACACACAATGTGTACCTCGTGGGATTTGAACAGACAACACTTGGCGTAGTAGAAAGTGGCGTGGCGACCGCTTAAACTACTAGCCCAACCGTGCAGTCATCTTCTTATTTACCTATATAGAAAGTTGAAACTTTATAATACAGTAATTATACATTCTAATGTCAAAAATTTAATGACATGAAATATTTTCATGGGTAGATCATATTAGTACCTATATATATATATATAACCCAACTTGATTACGCTATTATGCATTTAAGTTATACATATCTGATATATCTAAACGTGCAATTCTCGTCATAATAAAATATAACCTGATTCTTAGAAACGGTTCCAAAGACTTGCTTAAAAAATAGTATGCTAGCCTAGCTAAATCTATTTATAGTTCAATAGATATTGAGCGATAAATAGATTTAGCTAGGATACATATTTTGAAATATTTAAAAAAAAATACCGAGCATAGCTCAGTCATCCAAGTACTGTAATAATTACAATACAGTAAAATTACAGCTGATGCACATTACGACGGCAAACAGTTGAATATTACTTTTTGCAGCTTTCAAAGTTTTAATAGTCTGTCTATACTTATAAAACCCCTAACTATAAATGTATCGAGGCCTGTTATATGTTGTGGTTAACTCGACTTGAAAACCTGATTAATGCAACTAATCTTATACATATTTTCCATTCTTTTCAATCGCGGAAACATAATCAAAAACGGCTACTAGAGGAAAACCACTGTTCTATTTTCTTAAAATAGCTACACAAGTTTCTTCTACTTTGATTTTAAATTAAAACTTTTAAACCGTTAAATAAATCACAGTGGGATCGGTTAGGACACTAATTAACTGGACCGTCCCCTGGAGCCGCAGTTACAGATGGACAGACAAACCAATTAGACCGTGTAATTAGTCTAACCACTCCATATGGTGCCATCGTTATGTGCGAATGAATAAAAAGTGGAACATCCTAAACAATAAAATAAAACTAATTAACACTTCAAATGGACCCCTTGGATGAAATGGATGCAATGATGAAGGTGGAACTGAGGAAAGTTATGAAATAATGAATAAAATAAGAAACCTCTATAGTAATCCACTGCCTCGGTGGCGCAGTGGTAGCGTATGCGTCTGCTGTGCTTGAGATCTCGGGTTCGATTCCCGGGTTGGACCAAATATTTGTGTGGCTTGCAAGTACTTGTTTAGGAGTTTGCTTAGTTCGGGACTACATGGCGTTGTGTGTAAGACGTTAGAAATAATTATAAAAAGTATTTATTTATCAATTCTAATACGTGGGAGAATCTTGCTGCTGCATCTTTAGGCAAGATTAGGTGCCATGAGCATACTGAATATTAGTTTCAAGCAATTTTTCGGTCGCTTTTTACCAAGTAATAATAATAATAAATATTTGGGACTCCCAACACACAACGCCATCGAGTCCCAAACTAAGCAACGTTTGTACTAGACAACTGATAAAAATTATACTTTGCTTCGAAAATACACATATTATACGTAGAAAACACTTACTCCGAAACTAATATTTGCAAATCATATAAATGTTTAGTCCGACCCGCAAATTCCACCCGAGACCTCAAGCACAGCAGTCGCATACGTTACCACTGCGTCACTGAGTTTGCATTAAGTGAATAAAAGTATCCACACTCAACCATTTATTTTTAACTAATTGATCTTTCCTTTGCTATGCGTGTGGTGAGGGATTCAGAATACGGAGTGTCACTACCCCTATTGGATTTGATGCAGTGGGAGCTTATTATATTTTCAACTTCTCTAGTTTTCTTCTGATTAATTTCGTTGTGGGTGTGTGTTATAACTCACTATGTTCGCCGGTCACTACTGTTGATCCTGGTACACAGGAGGTAACTGCTGTGTGTGTGCCCTTGTCCAGTGGTGTCCCCTTATCAACTGGTACAATCTGGTACAGAGGAATGGATCCAGTAACCGCGGTAGACATTAACTAACTCTAAAATTACTCGATAGTGTAGTGGTTTGAACGGTCACTACACCGTTGTCTATCCGCTGAGCATTGTGGGTTAAACTCCACATGAGACATTGTGTCTAATCTATAAATTGTTATTTTGAGTCTGTGTTATATGTGCCTCTTTTATCTATATTTGATAACAACCCTGCGACACATGATTTATTCGTAATACGAGAGTTCTCTTGTAAAAAAATATTTAATTTTTAGAAATAAAATATATGCTTTACGTTGACAAATACCAATGCTTTTTGTAATCTTTTTACGTAATTATACCACTTAGCTTTGAATGAATAACGATTAATCAGTATTTTTGATGCATTTACACCAAACTTGCTTTAATCAAAGAACTCTTTATGCTTAACCAAAAGAACGACGAAGTAGGAAAAGCTGGATCATTTTTCGTCACTCACGAGTGCAATTTTAAGTAAAACTTTGTCGATATTTCTTTACTTCCATAAATTATTTATTACAGTTCGATTTTTTGCATATTTTCCAGAAATTTTACCATAATAAGCCAAAAGAAATGATATATTGCATATCCTCTTGGTTTTCGAGAGATCTGTGTCATCTGGAATGATACCATGGCTCGGATACAAGATGATAAAACCTCTCTCCCCCTTTTAGCTCCTGAGGGCGCTGTCAAAGTGTCTAGTGAATTATAAGTATCCATGACCAAGAGTTGTTCCATATACTCCTTTGGCCACATAAAAATCATTAAGTTCTTCAGCAATATAGGACCTATAATATACAAAATGTGAGTTGGTTAAAGTATAGCAACCTTCTCATAAATATTTTAATTATAAAGTTTATAAAAAGCAAAGAGCACTCTTTCAGCCTCCGTCATAAGATCTAAAAACGTTGTTAGCACAAACTTTTCAATTTGCCGTAGGACTTATGATTTACCTTTAGGAGAAAACCTGTAAATTAAGTAGGCAGACGGCTAAAAGTCATAATTTATACATCAACAATAAATAAATTAATTTTGAGAGTCATTTCTGTAATGAGGGTAGCTCTAAGCACAACGAAGATGTTCCGCGAATAGGGCCAACTAATTTGGACGACACACTTTAAAACGACGAATAATAAAAGTTAATGGGACCGCTCTCTTCATGATTCCTGGCGAAGGCGAATTCTCATTTCCCTGGCCCTCGTTTTCGCTGTGTTAATTAGCATTTTGGCACTAATATACGTATAATTTGGAAGCGTTACAGGTAAACTTGAGATTTGTTACGAGTTTCATACATTTGATATTTAAATAGATTAAAAACTCACACGCGATAATTTCCCTGTTGTTTTAAAATTTGTTTGCTCGTAACATTAAAATGAAACCTTTCTCTATTTATATTTCTGTATAATAAAGAATAAAGGATGATTACGTGTAGCGAAAATAATTTACACACTTGCCGTACTTTATTATGTAACAGTGAAAATCAAGTCGACAGGGGAATTTTAATTTGCGTTACTTATGTAAACTGATATTACTTTTTTCTATCAATCGATTGAATGTCTCAATTCCAGAAAAGAATAAATACTAAATGTTAAGTAAATTTTACCACAACACATAAGAGAAAACCGCTTCCAAATTGGCTACACCATTTTTGAGTTTAGCACAAATGTACAGACAAACAGACAAGAATCAACCGCAAAGAAATTGTTTTGAGTTCTTACTCTACTGACGACAGTCATTAGTTTCCTTAAAAACACATTGAACTCTAACAATTTCGTTATTTTTTTATCTTAGTTATTAGCTCGCATACAATTGTTTACACTGAATATATATCAAAATATAGTTCAAAAGATATCTTAGTCTAGTGCAACAATCACTAACAGATAACTACCGCATGCACCTTTATCTTGCCATATGTCATAGATGCATAAACATTTTTTTGAAACTGTAATAATTTTGTTATTTTAGAATTAAAAAAACAAATAACCCTACTTGAAAATTGTAACTACGTACAATTTTTCGAACCGAATAAGCTAGTCGCAATGGATATCAACCATAACGCTGCAACCATTGATCAATTTACACGGTGGTGGAATAATGGAATGTGCTCCAAGGATATTCCTGCAAAGATGCGAATGCAATAGCGTTATAGAGGTACGAGGATATCTTGCAGATGCTTGATATTTCATTTTTTCAATAATGAGCGGTCTATTTGAGATCTTACCAATTTAAATAAGAAAAGGGTTATACGCATAAATATGCTCTTAATTGAAACTAAACGTCTTCACGGCTTTGAAAAATGGTTACAATAATCTGCGATAATACCATTATTTTTAAAGTTAATCCATTGTTTGACTCTTTGTAAGTTATTCTAAATGATTTAATAGAAACCAGTGGTCGCCCAGAGGTCGAAATTGAATCATAATTCTTGAGATTTTTTAGTAACAACCTTTTCGGGTTTATTTCGTCTGAGGCACCTCTTTAATGAAAGATTTCATTATTGCTACTTTTGACATGCAGTATGGCAGCATATATAAAATATATATCATCTTTTTAGTTTGACTTTGACATCCATACATTTGTGTATATGGATATTTGTGTATGTGCGTGTCTTTCACATGACAGTGTGTGGAATGATACCTTTATTAGTTTTTAACCCCTCACGCTAAAAAAGGTGTTATAAGTTTGAAATCGATGTCTCTATGTGTGTATGTGTGCCTGTTTGTGGTATTGTAGCACTCAACGGATAAATGGTGATTATATATTATATAGATGATTTCAACGCGGCTTTTTTCATTTAAAAGCCAGTTTTCTTAACGTGGTTCTTAGCTATGTTTTATAAATATCAGTCCAGTAGGATAAGAATACTCTTATCTTGCTGGACTGGACCATTTTGGACAAAAGTTGATACCAGCTTTCGTCCAAAATGATATAAGGCGTATGATTACTCGATTAAGGTCTTATTAAGGGTTTTTTTAAATTTTAGCTTGTTAATGTAATTTTTATGCATAATTTAAAAAAAAATATTAGCATTCTGCACTCCTTCCCTTTCTAAACTATAAATATAAGAAATGTAATACCTATCCGGCAGCGCAATTTTCGAAAATGGGGTACAAAGTTTTTGCATCACGTATTAATATAGATATTTGTTAAAAGTCTCTAACTCCACTGGGTCAATAACGGTCATAATCTAGTGTAGATCTTTCAAAGTAGAAGCAGAAAGAGAAAACGAAACTATTAAAGTTAGGTTTGCGCTACATCTTGTTTTTTGAAAGTTTAGAACTAACAAGCAAAAAAAATATTGGTCTCATTATGAGGCATAAAGTACTGCTTAAAACTTTTAGACCATAAACATTTTGGTAGATATATTATTCAAACCAACTTTGTCCTGCGATAACCGTATGGCGGTGATTGTTCCAACTGGTATAACTTTTATATTTCTAAGCCAGTTAAAATGAAGCAAATACTAAACAATAAGAGGAACCAACCACAACGCATTAGTGAAATCCGTATTCAAATCAGTTAAGCCGTTTCTGAGATTAGTGTGCACAAACGTTCAGACTACAGTTTTGGTTTCTATTGCGTTCATAAAGCTATATGTTTAAGTGTATGTATGTATATATATGTGTGTATATGTGTATATTTGTGCCTATTGTGTATCTGTTATATATGTAGTGGTATAATTGTTTATGCTTATCTAGTATCTGCATAATTGCTATAAGTCCGAGTTCAAAATTTTGTCCTTGCACCTACCGCATCATATTTCTGCAACACCTGTAGGATGACTGGTAGATAATGCCTAATGGCATTAAGTCTGCCTTTGTACCTCATGTGCCAGTTAATAAATAAAATAAATAAATAAAACCTTCAATAATAGTTTATTTAAATATTTTCCATGTATAAATAGCAAAAAAATTACGCAGCCACAACGTTGTCTTACCAGTCCCCAACCCGCACTCGACCAGCGTGATGACGACTGGCCTTAGCCCTTTCCTGAGAGGAGACCCGAGCCCAGCAGTGGGACAATATGGGTTATTGATGTTTATACTACTGTAATATGACAAATGAGCTTGTGAGGATGTATGGATATTGGTTACACTTTCATGCAAAATCAATTAAACGTATTTGTGCGTAACTTTGTAATTACATTGTTCATACGAGTACATCAGAATACCATATAAACTACTATTTGCCACCATATTCGACATACACATGTGACAGTTCTATGGAACAATTTGTACATTAGAATATTCTTATTGTTCATTTCAATTAGCTTTTCTCTCGTTGCAGACTTGTTCCGTTCACTATCTGTCCCATTTCACATGTATACGCCTAGATACACTTTGCGCGCAGAATGATAATGATCACTAAACGTTCCTAATATCCGTTGCCAGACAATCTGCGTTTAGTTAAGGTTTATAAATTTCATATCGTATTCAATATTATTCTAAGGTATGCAATTGTATTATAATATTTAATATTTATCCGGGTGTGAATAAATGTTCATAGAAATGCTACAAATAGATCGTGTGCTAGAACTATTATCATAAATAACGTTTAATGTTGTATACAAAACATTTAATTTCCGTATAGCAGAAGTTTTGACACACGGGATAGACGTATCAATGAAATTGATTTGTATTGTTTTTGCTTTCGATTCAAACGTTTTACAAAAGCGATTCTATCTATTGTTATCTACACAGCCAAAAATCGTAGTAATTTTATTACTAAAATTGATTAATACATAGTTTCAGTATTTCACAAAACATGGTTAGGTGCTTATAGATTAGTTAAATATATGTGTTAGTGATATGTTACGTATATTGATTTAAACTACCATGATAACTTTTACTTGCTAAGTTACTATAAAAGGTGTTTCTTTTTTTAAACACTGTTCCCATATTATGAATATTCATGTTCATATTTGAACCGACAACATTTGGTGCAGTAGAAGGCGTGACGATCGCTTAAACGAATAGGCCAACTGTGCAGTCATATTTACCGTGTTTGTTGTGATGGTGGCGTTTACCACAATGCCAAAATATCGGCAACTAATCACATAAAATAAAAGTGGTAAATATTGTGGATAGCGGTATGCTATTAGTTCTATTAAATAAATAATAAATAAATAAATATTTTCGGACATTTTAATACACACAACGCCATCTAGTCCCAAACTAAGCAGAGCTTGTACTATGGGTACTAGACAACTGATATTAATACATATATACTTTTATTTGTAAACACATACATCCTATACATAGAAAACACCCAAATTCCGAAACAAATATTTGCAGATCATACAAATATTTGGTCCGACTGGAATTGAACCCGAGACCTCTAGCACAGCAGTCGCATACGATATCACTGCGCCACCGAGGCAGTCAAGTCAGTCAGTCTATTGGGGCTATAATACAGTTTTGACTCATGTTTTTAACAGAATATGATATAATAAAAAGTAAAACCATTGCGGAAGAGGAGTTTTTTTTAAATATCTGCTCATAAAAGTAACAAAACGCGTACCTTTATAATGGCTAAATGTTGCTAACATGAGAGTATTGTCATAATTGCCACTTTACCAACATTATCATTCATAAGCGTGCTTTAATTTTGGTTTTTAATGTATTTTTGAGGACACAAATTTCCTAATTTTAAATTAGGGTCGATAAAAATGTATATGAGTATATCTTTAATATCTATTTTATGACACACCTATGCGTACATATCATATGTATGATAATTCTCATGTAAGGTTGATGCTCTTAATGAACGCCAAAACTGTCTAACCGATTTCGTGTTATCATATAATAATTATTTTCACAGAAATTGACGCTATCATTTAATTAAAGGTTACATACCTCGATTTGCCTGACGTTTCGACCAGGTTGCACTAGCCGTGGTCACAGTCTCACAATTATCAGGTTCTTTTAAATGAGTTTTGCTGGCGTGCCTAAGATTGGATAGTTAACATGGCGCTTAGATTAATAGAAACCGAACATGATTTGTTGATACAACCTCACAAGCTGGTTTGTCATATTACAATAGCATAAATAGGAATACTACTCATACTACGTCACAGTAACTTTCCGACCTTTTTTTTATAAGTGTGAAAACCTCCATAAGCTGTTACCCCTCATGGTTTACAGCGGCTTGGGTCTGAGTGGAGGTCGTCCTCCCGGACCTTCTCCTCTGCCTTCTTCTGCGAAATTACATCTTCGCTCGTCCAATGTCTGGCCAAACCTTTAATGGATATTGTAATATCTTACTTTTATTTTTATTTTTTTTAATTCTTGTAATATATATTTCAGGTTTCAATATCATAAAATTTTCCGCAGTTATAAGTTTAAATTGTACGAACTTGCATCAATTTTAACGAACGAGTTTAAGACTAGTAATAAAGCTAGCAGGAATTGATATGACTTTTGCCTCAACTCGGTAAATTGGTGATCGTATTCTACGTTCTATATTTTTCAGTTATTACAACTACAGTGGTCAGTTATATTGGTCATACATTAAAAGTTTAGATTTTGGCTTTTTACATTCATATTAATCATACAGATTCGGTGGCCTAGTGGTAGCGTTACGACTGCTGTTCCTGAGGTCTCGGGTTCGATTCTCGGGTCGTATCAAATGTTTGTATGATCTGCAAATATTTGTTTCGGAGTTTGGGTGTTGTTGGACAAATGTTTGCAGATTATGCAAACATTTGATCCACCCGCGAATCGAACCCGAGACCTCTATAACAGCAGCCGCATACGCTTCTACTGCGCTTCCGAGGCAGTCAAAATATAAATTATAATAATAAAAGCATGTTAATTAAAAGTAAATAATTATTTTCAAATGTATTCTGTGTGGAATATTTTTTCATGTTGAATTACACTGTGATAAATACCATGAAATATATTTAAATAGCGAACATTATTAAATATTTCATAAATCAACGTGTACCTTATACATTTTACGTAAAACATCTGCATAGTATTGAACAGAGTGTATCACTCAAAAGAGAAGGATTTACAGCGACTGGTTATCATAACTTCTTTCTTCATTTTCAACTTGTAAAATAACAAAGGCAAGGTAAAAAAATTGTAATAAAACTGTTACTGGAGGCAAGCCAGACCAAAATCGCAACAATTTATGAGGACGATTCTGCTATCCGTACCATTTATTTCTAGAGCTTTCTATTTAATTGAATACAAAAGTTAAACGCTGTGAGTTACTTTATTCTCGGATGAATATTTGCAAAGTCCATTTTCTCTGAAAGTAAGCATTCAACTCCAGCATTTTCCTTTCCTAATTAATTGTAAATTACGTGACGATAGCTTTGTTAATTTGCTAATTTTATTAAATAAACTGATTTCGGGTGCAATTAGCTGTACAGTAATTCTATTAAGTACTTAATTCTTGGCAACACTGGTATTTTAGTCTTTTTAAATATTTGTTGAAAAGATAATATTACCACCTCACAAAAAGCTAATAAATATTTCGGACATCTAACACACAACGCCATCTAGTCCCAAACCAAGCAGAGCTTGTATTATGGGTACTGGACAACTGATATGAATACATAAATACTTTTTTGTTGTAAATATATACATATTACAAATAGAAAACACCCAAACTCCAAAACAAATATTTGCAGATCATACAAACATTTGGTCCGACCCAGCATTCGAACCCGAGACCTCATGGACAGCAGTCGCGTACGCTACCATTGCGCCACCGAGGCAGTCAAGATAATGTTTATCCTAATAATATTTAATGCGAAACTTTTTAAGGATATGTGTGTGTGTGTGTGTGTTTGTTAATCTCTCGCAAAAATTACTCTACGGATTTGGATGAAACTTTACAGTAATATAACTTAAACATTAGAATAACACAAAGACTAGCTGCCGTGATAACCGACATATACGCGGGTAGAGCCACAGGCAACTAGTATAAAAATAACAGAACAATTTATACGAGAAACTCATGTTCAAAAAGGTTAGTAACTGTATTGGATTATTAAATTTATCAACTTCAGATTAAATTAGTTAAATATAAATGAGTAGAGGCGCTCATAGCCCAGTTGCACTCGGTGATTAGAAACAATCAGCGAGGGCAAGCTACGAAGGCGCGGTCAGTACCTGGATGGGTGACCGCTGGTGGCATGTTACCATGAGCGTATCCGTGATTCGGAGGTCACGTTAAGCAGTCGGTCCCGGTTGTTATCATAGGATAACAGTCGTGAAGCTTAGTTGGAGGCCTTCGGGCGGCTTAAAAAACATCCAACGGTAAGATTACGTAGCCACAACGTTGTCTTGCCAGTCCCCAACCCGCACTTGGCCAGCGTGGGGACGTATGGCCTTAACCCTCTCCTGAGAGGAGACCCGAGCCCAGCAGTGGGACATTATGGGTTGATGATGATGATGATGAGTAGAGTGTGATCTGTGGCGTGGTGATGGATTCAAAATAAGGAACGTCACCATTCATTCCGTGGGTTTCGAAAGAACCTTACGTAAACTACGTAAGACCGCAGCAGTGGCTAAGACAAGATAAACTCGAAGTAAACCTTACACCATATCCCCTGCCTAAATTGGTTCAGTAGGCTAAAACCTCCTTTACATATAGAGGCCTAGGTCCAATAGTGGACTATCAAAGAATGTAATGAATCGAGTGAGCGATGAGTGAGACTAACAATCAGACTGATCACCTGGAAATCGACTACCTCCTCCCACGTCAACACGATACCAATCTTTTCCACTAATATACTGGCTATGAAATTAATTTGTATTAACATTTCCAAAATTTTTTTATACAAGTCTAATGCACACAAATAGACGTAAAGCAAAAATATTTATAACGGTAGCTTCTGAAACATGGGCAACGATTATATATTCTTCCGGGAAAACCCGACTAAATTATAAGAAGGTTTTATTCAAAGACGAAACCATTAAAACGTATAACTGATCTTGAGAAGCTATTTGCAAGATACCAATGTTTCAATCAGTAATACATACGTTCTGAATACATTTTTATTTATATTTCAATATGCAAAGTTAATATGTACACATGGCAATTGAAATAACTGGTTGTTAGATATATTGAGTCTAGTATAGTTCTAGAATAATGTTCTTCATTAAGCACTAAATTTTCAATTTGAGGAAGTTCCTGACGATAATATGTTCAAATAAACTAACAACTTCTTCAGCTTTATAACCTACCAGCCTTTGATGCAAATCCACTTGAGTGTGTATCGGTTGTTATGGTTAATAGTTGTCTATATACTTCCTCAAGAATCAGAGGCTATCTATTGTAAATATCATCCGAATGAGTTGAGTGGTTTATTAGTGATAGCCTAACAGAAAAACCGCCAGAGTTATTTTAGAATTTATAATATTAATATGGATAAAGATAAAAGTTAAGTTGATTTACGTTGCAAGTTACGAAACCCGGGAGAGCCACACTTCCGTGAGGATCCGAGAGGAGGAGAGTGAGGATACCGGAGGCCCATACCCCAACCCCTATTCCTATCCCCTTCCCCTCCCCCCAAAGACTGGCAACGCAGTTGTGACACCTCTTGTGTAACGGGTGTCCATGGGCAGCGGTAATCGCTTACCATCAGGCGATACGTCTACTCGTTTACCCCTTATACTATAAAAAAAATCTCAAAAAATTTGGCACCGAATCGTGGCAGGGAACAGTGCCAGTATTAGTACCTATAGATTTATTCGATTAGCCGATCTGTTTCTGATCTATACTCTGAATCATCTATTATTTTTCTGAAGTGCTCTCAAACTTAATAGCTAATATACTTATTTTACAAATATTGAAATTTTGCATGCAGTTTATGTGAAAATCTATCCCAATTCGTAGTCAAATTTTCACCACCGAAGTCGTAACGTGACTGAATAGCATATCTTAGAAACGCGTCGCGGCGAAGGCTCTAAGTCGAGCACTCCTGAATAGCATACGATACCAACTATACAGATTTATTTACAGCTGACACGCGCCTCGGCTCAGGTGCAACTCTCATATTAATATACCAGTTGAAATACAAATATCTTCGTCAGCACAGAGCCGTACTAAACACTACGGCACTGTTTTACTTTAATAATCGACGAATTAATTACAAGTTTGATAATATTTAACAGTCATATTGATTTTCATTTCTCTCGATGCTTTAGATTAAAGTATTTAACATCAGTAGAACAATTACAATCAAGTCCGTTCTCACGTGCCTTTGGTAGCTAAAGGATTCCTTCTTTACTCTATTAAGCATCACGAAATATCCCTGTTCTATCTTCATCGATTAAGAAAACTGGATAAAAACTTATATAATCCCAAACTTAAGAAATAAGATTAGAAATCTACCCTTACGATAGTAGCTTAGAAGAAAACTACACTTTTGAGTATATTGTTTGAAAACAACTGTAGCCCTCTAACAAGGTCAATAAGCCAATTATATGAAAGATTAAATAATTTAGAATAATGTAAAAGTTGTAATCAATTCGTAAGGTGTAATTTCGTTCATCAAATTTAGTTTCAAGACAAGTACTTGAAGAACAATCATGTTTCAATATCTATCGAGTGGTGGAAGTAAAGTGATCTTTAATAACTTCTCCTTTATCTTAGATTGAGTGCGGCAATTGTTTATTACTTAATTAGACTTCTTTGAAGTGTAGCAAAATAAATCAATTGTAATAAAATATTGTTCCAGTATAAACTTTTCTATACGCAGTATCTATTTGGCGAACCTGTTAGTCTTTTATCAACTCACAACAAATATTATGTGAAAAAAAAATCTTAATTAAATCGTTATCTTTGTATCTGTTTGTGATTTATAATGATTATTGGATGCATATTACAAACGACCGCATGACCCTAAACAAGTCAGAGAATCTACTATGATAACTATTTTAGATTTTTGTTAAACTTGGTGTAAGCTTAGAAATGTTAGATGACTTATATTGCAAAATTAATTCTTAACTTATATACCTACTACAATAATGATCTCAATAAGATAATAGCATTATATAAACATAATTAAAGTGTGTAGACTTCAATTGTTGAAATAATTTAATTTAAGTCTTTGAATCATTAATTTACACTTTCATTTAGAGCTGTAAATATTTCCAAATCCGGTCCTTGTCTCGAATGACAAAGCAGGCGTCATATTGCGATAAGGATGAGTCTTCAGTTGAAATTTAATAATATCAGTTACAAATGTTACCTCTGTACTACTTAACCTAGTCCTAGACTCATTTCATTAAAATCGACATTCTAAAATCAATACCATCATCGTGGTAAAACCAGGCTTCATCACGAATTGGCAGGCTCGACCGGAGTAATATCATAACCTCACAGAAAATCGATTTGGAAGAGCGCTTGCGCTGTGTTTTACCGACTGAGTGAGGATACCAGAAGCCCTCAGTTCTTTTCTCCATCCCCACCTCCCAAAGGCCGGCAACGCACTTGTGACGTTGGTATTGCTCTGATGTCTGATGATGAAACGTCTCCTCGTTTGCCCCGTATTCCATAAAAAATATCATACTACCTACACCTTAAACAGTTCACTGTTGGACATAGGCCTCTACTCAGATAAAAGGTTAAAAAAGTCAGATAAATTATCAGCCGAGCAGCTGCCTAGGCGCGCGCTCACTTTTACTCTGGCCGCTCTCAAGCAGTATTTTCATTAATCATTTAATTTTTCAATCGGCTACTTAATTTCATTTATATTAATTTTTAATTGTGATTGAATTAATCGCAGTAAACTATAAATCGTAATCGCTAGTAGTAAAATTAATCATCAATCTTTAATTAGATTCAGCAGATTCATCACCGACGGGCAATATTTTTTTATAAAGTATATTATTTGTCTATGAATTATTATGATAAAGATTATAAGGAATATGCTTTAACTGTTGTTGCATTTATTTTAACAATCCGGATTAACAACACAATAAGCCAACAGATTGTTAAAAAAACTATTCATGTCATTTATATGCCACTGCCGACCCCTTCGAGAATCTAGTCATGAAGTAACTCTGAAGGCCGAAACTTGATACATACACGTACATACTTTTGGACTGCCACGGTGGCTCAGCGGTATCGTATGCAACTGCTGTGCCTGAGAGCTCGGGTCCGATTCCTGGATCGGACCGAATGTTTGTATGATCTGTAAATAATTGTTTCGGAGTTTGGGTGTTCTACGTATGATATGTATATATTTACAAAAAAATATATGAGTATTCTTTAAGTTAATCTAGCTTTTATAGTATAAACTCTGTTTAGTTTGAGGTTAGATGGCATTGTGTGTCAGATTCAGATTCGAAATACAAACATACATACACCCACACATACATAAGGATGTTTGTACGCATGTTTAACAAATCCCATCATAGTTTCACACATAAAAATTAAAACGTTTACAGAACGTACTGTTTGTCAATATCCATAATGTATTCTCAATTTATAATACACTTCAAATAAAATACGTTTAAATTGACGAACTCTTAACAATGTTACATTCAGTCCCTTGTCTTTAGGAAAAGATAAATGTAAGTGTTCAGTCAAATGCCAACTTGATTGATGGCAGACATCTCTTGTAACAGAGATATTTTGTTGGGTATTTCACGATCTCGACCCGTATCCAATTATTATGACAGATTTACATTTACTCAATTACTTAACAAATATTATTCAGGAGACAATTACGCTTTAATTAGATACTGATAGCGTCGCATTGCTTGACTACAATACGAAATTTACAATGAGCGTAAATTGGATTATCTTATGCAGGTTCTATGCGAAATAAACACGTTTATATCATTTTATGCATAGTACATATGAGTTATATAAACCTAAACTTCGTGCATTCATTTCCCACAGTTTGCTTTCATTTAAAATATCAAGGCTAACTAAAAAAATTCCCTCAGCGATCGAGACTATCATATGTGACTATATAGTCCAACGAGCAGTTGTATCGCCTGATGGTGAGCGTCACAAGTACATTACCGGCCTTTGAGGTTGGGAAATATATACCCACTAGGTGAAATACAGCGTAGGCGCTGTTTCACATCGGCTAAATTCTCAGATACATACATCAAGCTACACGGCTATAGGAGGTAAGTCGATTCATATTTGACATAATCTCTGTTATGTGGTACTGACGGAATCTAGTTCAATTTTTTTAAGTTCAGTTTTACCCAACTATACCAATAAGAGGGTGTATATAGCTCACTCGGTTATCAAACTAGATTTTCACTTGTGAGATGTCATTAAATTTGTCTTTAAAATTGTGTAGAAACCAACGCCTGAGTGCCACCGTGACTGCGAAAGCCAGATCGTGGAGTACAGGTTATGAGTTAAATGTCTAAGATAATTATGGTAATACTAGATGAGCCCCGCACCGTGGGTTAAATCAGTTTACTTTTTTCTTTTTTTTAACCTAAGCCATTTTCGAATCCTCAGTAAAAGACACAATAAAGTCATTAAAACCGGTTCAGCCATTTAGGAGCAGTTTCGTCACATACACACGCACAGAAGATTTATATATATAAAGATAACTAAAAATACGCCTTAACTCCGATATTTAATTCCCAATTCAAACTTTAATTCCCCATTTGTTTTGGTCCAACTTTCTGGTTGATTCCACCCTTATGTCAATTATAATTTAGAGTTCCGACCAAAACACACCACTGCCTTAAAGATTTAGTTGATAAACAATAAGTTTATTAGGTCACTATAACTGTATATTTTATATCGGTTACGAAAAAGCGACGCAAAGCTACTCGCAGCGGTTTATTGTTAAAACAACATTTGATTTTATTAAAGAACAATATTTCCTTATGGCAACAGTACTGCAAGCAATATAATTTATTGTGGAGACAAAGGTTTGTTTATTTTAGAAGTTTATTTCTGAAATATATCTTCTAACGTAAACAAGTACTGTAGCAGATTATTTTTCAAAATAATACAATATCGAACTTGCGATATATATCGCTGTAAATCAGATCCTATATTCTAAAGAATCAAAGTATCTGCATGCCTGATGTCGTTGAAATCGGTGTGTAGCGACTTTCACATACAGCGGCAATAAGCCATATGACAACCCCATCTATCGAAGATACACGAATTACGGAATAACGTAGTATATGACGAAACTACCAATCGCAATAGAAGTTCTCTTGCTGATTAACATATATACAACTTTCCAACATCAAACGTTGGGCAGTGCCCCGCCAAGCATGATCACCTCGCCTGGCCGGAGGATCCTTTCCCTGTGTTGGAGAGACTTGACACCTTTTACTCCACAGGTGCAACGGTTTAACCGTGAAATCTTTATAGAAAGATAAACAGACACACAAAGTTACTTTGGAATTTATGATGTTAGTTTACATGACTATTTGTTAGTTTGTTACCTCAGAACCTAATATGGCATTGTAGCTCTCTGTTTTATTTTATTTGTAAGGTAATGTCTTGATGAATAATTTTCTTTCTTTCTAACTTCTAAAGAGATCGGGATAAAATTCAGCACATAATCTGGGACACGTATGAGTTAGTTTTACTAGAATCATGCACCAGCCTCAGAGGAAACTAGTATCAAACAATTTTTTTTGATTTTCATCTAACGTTTGAGGTTACGGAATCCCGAATTCTAGATGATTCCCGAGTCCGGGGAGAAAAGTCTCAAAAAGCAGTAATGCATTCGTAATTCTAGAGTAACAAGTTCAAGAACCTCAGCACTAACCACTTGCTATCAACTAACCCGCCTGCAACATGCTGTTTAATTTTTCCTGGGACTTCCCGAGTGTCATAACTTGGTGTGCTAATGGGTCACTACTATTGATAATGATGTACAAGATTTACAGTGGTGGGCAATGGGGGCGCGATTAGTCCCATATAACCACCTGCTAGTCGGCTCCCTAGGCTATAAGAAAACTAGCACATTCCTATTTGAATAACCAAAAAACACTATTTTTGTAGAGTAGAGCAAAGCCAAATAGTCAACAAACAAAAAAATGAAGTGTCTGTTCTAGTCTCTGGAATAGCTGGACTGATTTTGATGGAACTTTCACCAGTAGTAATTCTTATAAAAAATTTAACTAAGACTACTATTATTTTTGAAATAAAAATAAGGTTACGCGAAATTAAAATGCAAACCAATGAAAAAAGTGAACAATATCCGGTTCAATAAAACAGCCAGTAATACCGCGAGGCTCATCTAGTTTACGAAGTAAATAGCAGAAAAAGAGTAAATTAATACTCGTAATACCAAAATCATTTCCCAGCAACAAATGACGGCGCAAAAAGTATTAATAAAACACACAACAAAACATCAAATTGTTGGTAAAACTGGGTGTATTCGCTGGGGCAACATCGTTCACTTAGGCACATTACGGTGGGTTATGTCTAACCAACTTTGCCCAGCGAGATAACATCAAAACAATTGTGGAGCCCCGGGAACAAACTTGTGAGAGCATCGTTGTAGTTCGCTATAAATTGGCGTCGAGTTCGTTACAAATTCTTTGCTAATTGGAATATGGAAAATAGTTCAGACATTTTTCTTTATTACTGACCTCGTTTGAGTTGCTCTCTATTTTTAACCCCCAATGCAAAAGGAGGAGTATTATAAGTTTGACGTCAATATCTATTTGTCTGTCTGTGTGTCAGCTTTCAAACGAATGGACCGATTTCCATTCGTTGTAGATCTACGTTTTGTTTCGTTTTACGTGCGAGTTTTTTCGATCGATCGATCGACCAGTATCAATTCTTATCCAAAATGATTTAAGGCAGTTTTGGCGTATGATTATTCGATTGAGTGTATAGGTAGGGTATGTTTTTAATTTAACTTGTTTCCGTTAATTTACATACAAAATATATTCTACAATAAACCTCAATGAATTAATTCATATAACTAATAAGTATCATTTGATATTGCCATAAGGCGAAACTGCTTAAGATTAGATGGAATGAAAATAAAAGACGCTAATAGACCAGTTGCACTCGGTGATTACAAACAATCACCAAGGGTAAGAAACGACAGTAGCGGTGAGTGACCCCTGGTGGCATATTACCATGAGCGTCTCCATGAATCGGAGATCTCGTTAAGTAGTCATTGTCATAGGATAGCAATCTTGAAGCTTAGTTGGAGGCCTTTGGGTGGCTTAAAAACATCCAACGGTAAGATTACGTAGACAAAACGTCTCGCCAGACTTCAACCCGTACTTGGCTAGCGTGGGGGCGTATGGCTCTTCCGGGCGGAGAGTGGCGTTTGCCTTCCGCCCGAAGAGGTACGCGAGTGGCGTGAAGCCGCCCGTCGAGCCACGATGGCTCGTTGGTCTTCGCGGCTGAAGGCTCCACGTGCTGGCTTCGCCACCGCGGAGGCACTCTAGCCCGTCATCTTCGAGTGGACAGGGCACGGGACCCTTTCCTTCCGACTGACGCAGGTGCTTTCCGGGCACGGTTGCTTCGGGAAGTACCTGCACTCGGTCGCGCGGAGGGAATTGAGTCCCGCCTGCCACCACTGCGACTGCAGTGAGGACTCGGCCCAGCACACGCTGGCGGTGTGCCCCGCTTGGGCGCCGCAGCGTCGGGCCCTCAATGCAGTCATCGGAGGAGATCTCTGGCTGCCGGCCGTCGTACGCTCCATGGCCGGCGCCGAGAGCAGTTTTACCGCGGTCGCGACCTTCTGCGAGGAAGTCATCTCGCAGAAGGAGGCGGTGGAGAAGGCCCGGGAGGACGATCTCCACTCGGACCCGATCCGCCGCCGGCGAACCGGGCGGCGGAGGCGCGCCTACCAGTGCCTCATGCCGCCCTGAGTGTGGCCGCGGATGGGCGGCACGGGTTTTCCCCCCATCCGCTTTAGTGGCCACCCGCGAGGGGGGCGACGTTACAGGTGTGCCGTACGTCGCCCACCTTGAGAGTTTACCATTAGACGACGGAGCCCGCCTCAGCGCGGGCTGGCACTGGGAGGGGTCCGGATGGCGTAAGAAAGCGGTTCCCGGATCCCTCCCATCTCAGGCGCAGAGTGGCACACCGTGGTGGTTTAGTGGGTAGTCTGGCGAGTCAGTCAGGAGTCCCACACAAAGCGAACCTCCTGTGCCCGCGGGAGGGGCTGAAGTGAGTAAAGGCATTCCACGAGGTCAAAAAAAAAAAAAAAAGAAAAAAGGGGGCGTATGGCTCTAACCTTCTCCTGAGTGAAGACCTGGGCCCAGCAGTGGGACATTATGGTTTGTTTATGAAGTACATCATCATCATCATCTACAACCAAACTCAAATGATATATAGACTTGGTATGAAGCACACGTGAGTTTAATTCTAAAATGTATTTCAATAAGTTTCTTCAAGTTTCGATAATCGATAGTATAAAATAATAAATAATAATAAAATAAAATTTATTCCGTATTCAATGTACAAGATTTGGGTGTTAGACTTAACTTAAAATAAGCAAAACATTAATTCTTGAGAACTTATATAATTAGAACTTAGTATTTATTAATTTCTTACTAAGAAATTACAACTAATTATTAAGTAAGATCAACATTTCAAATTAGTGACCTGCCTGATCTAGGTAAGACCTGTGTTTCAGACAATTATAGGTATTACAATTACATTTTACTATAAATAATCTACTAATCTAAGCAACGACTAAGTCTACATGTTACAATTCTATATTCTACTCTGAAATAGCTAAGATGTTTTCAGGGTCTGAATAGTTTAATGTACCTAAATAATCTAATATCCTTTTTTACATACTGTAACTATTAAGACTATATATGTTTAATAGTTTTGTTTAGTTTATTACATATAAACGTTCCTAAAATAAGTAAAGAAAATATATATTTCAATAAGAATAAAACATAAATGGATCAAATTGAATTGGAACCACACGGGAAGCACCAGCTTACAAATTAAAAAAGAATCATCGAAATAGGTTCACCCAGTAAAAAGTTCTGAGGTAAAAAAACATAAAAAAATCACTCGATCTGAGAACCTTCATTTTGAAGTCGGTTAAAACTGATGTCACTAGATGTCTTTAAACTTAGATCTTTTGAACTACTTTACGAATTTTAATGCAGTTTTTAGCAATTAGTAGAACGATTTAAGAGAAAGAGGTTTGTATATATAATACATGCATATTTTAGTATATAAAATACATAAATTTCATAGACTTCAACCGGCTACACCACCACCACAGCGTCACAGGAAACCGGTGTGAAAAAGGACTTGCGCTGTGTTTCACTGAGTCCGACCATTATTTTAACAAACAAAATAAGCGTATAAATGCAGAAAGTTCTTAAGAATCTTCCCAATTAGTCATCAGAGTCCAACGTGGATATTCAACTATAGTCATGGTTTGGTGGAGTGTTAGCTATGAAGGAATGATTGAGCCATATTTTTGTGAAAAGCTATCAAAACTTTGGCACAACTGTATAAAGAAACCATTCCTGAAAAGGTAGTTAAGCCCCTTAACAACATCATGTTCAGTAACCAAAAATGGTCCTTTCAGCAAGACTCGGCGCCGGGTCATAAAGCTCGATCTCTCTTCTTGATCTTGAACTTGCAGGCTGGGTTTTTGCAACTCGACAACTTTAATGGGTCTATTTTGCGTAATAGGTCAGCATTATTCAGACCAACCCAGTCCCTCCATGTAGCCTAGCAGGGAAAGGGTCAGGCAACGTAAGAACGTTACCGAGATCTTTTGGAAGTAGTCTTGGCGATCCAAGGTGTCTGGCCCTGTATCTGCCACCCCAGGACATGCCATGATTGCATGGGTGACAGTTTCTTCTTCTCCATGCATGCTCCTAGAGTGAAGAGATGCTTGTTTAGTAGTGCATGACTAGTTATTATTTTTTTATTTTATTTATTTATATGTTTATAAGATGTTTCATCGGTTTACACACACATAAATACAACTGTTTTAACAGTGTAATGCGTAGACCCATTTGGACTTATACTTTGAAAAAGAATAAGGCCTGCTTATGACTACTTCCTACCATGTTGCTCTACGGTATGAAAAAAGAAAATCATTGCTTAAACAATTGTCAGTATTGAGTACGTACGTCTATCTAAAATAAACGTACTTACTCTTGCTACAAACAATAGATCAGATTTCAGAAGCATGTCCAAATATACGATGAATGTATTTTCAATTCTTTAAGGTAATTTCAATCCTCAGAAGCTCTTATGCAGTAACTCACTGTGTCCATAAATATCTAAATGAGTTGAGTTGAGTTGAACTGAGAGTTGCAAACTGTCCACAAATGGTAATGAAGTCTCGTGCTGTAATCGCAACCGTTAAGCTGTTAGTTAAAATGTTTTGGAAAGATTAATAAGCTGAAGTTTTGACGACACGGTTGGCCTAGTGGTTTCGGTGGTCGCCACACCACTTCCTACTACGCCAAGTGTTGTGGATTCAAATCCTACAAGGGACAACACTTTGTGTGATCCATAAATTGTTGTTCTAAGTCTGGGTGTACTTTGTGTCCGTTTCATGCATGTTTGTAAAGATCCCTGTGAAACAGGAATGTATATTCCTAAAGCGGGAGTTGACTTAAAAAAAAAGAGGTTTGTTTTCTTAAGGTGTATTTTTTGACCTGAAAACGTCTTAAATCGATGAGCGCCGACAGCACACACGAAAAAGCATAACTCATTGTCACGTCCCGCCCGAGGCGAGCGTGCAAGCGAGAGTGCGGAACAAGCAACTGAGAAACACGATCGGCCTAAGCGTTGTCGCACTTCTATCGAGTAAAATTACAGTACGTAAACTGATTTTTCAGATTACCATTTATTTTTACCTTATTTTCAAACTTACCATTTATCATAGTCGCTTCACATGAAAATATCAAAGTTCAGTCTTATCGTATTATACTTCAAGCTAACCCCGAACTATATTGAAAAAAAATATAGCAGAATAGTTTTGCGTTAACTTTTTGTAAATAAGCACTAGACACGATGAGTTATAAAAAATATATTATGTAACTTTTGAAAATAAATGATCAAATTATTAAAAAACCACTTTATACCTCTTGCGGTTGAAACATCGACGATAACGAGAATTATTGAACGGGCACTCATTATTTAATTCGGTTGTAAATAAATTATATTAATACTTTATGCGTAGTCGTATGACATAGCTTTATTAAAATATATATTGTTATAGTAGCCTCTTTATTTCCTTAATATTTTGTTAATTCAATATAAATTTAATCACAAAAAAAATACATACAAAAATAAAATTTGTCATCTTCCTAGCCTTTATTTCTAAGGTTAATTAGGGTCAGTTACTAGTTCAACCGGTTTTAATTGAATATCAGTTTTTCCACAGAGCGACTGGTATCGAACATACGCAACCCTAAGGGTGAACTGAATACGAAGGTTGAAGTTGAAGAAGGGCACTGACTTCCCAATAACGTTGTCATAGGTGTTCATGACAACCGGGACCGACATCTTAAGGCGCTCTTCGAGGCACAGGCGATAGACACCACCATATTCCGTACTACGGGTTGCTGTTAAGAATTTCTTGTAAGATAAACCCAAGACCTCTTGTTTGGCTGTCGCTTATGCCAACCACTAGACAGACGAGGCATTCACTATAGAAAAATAAAATTACAAGTTGAAATTTTTATTTTTAATAACATATAACATAATTTACAATAACTTTACCTTTCCTTATTTTTGTCTAGGTGGAAAATCCCTTCGGATCTCCGACTCCTTGGGGACTCAGGAGCCAGGTACGTGGTGATACCACTAAACCACCCCACCACTCTGGCAGCCGGTCTCAGGCACCCTTTTTTTACGTGTGGAAACCCCCTCGGGCGTTTACCTCACCGGGGTTTGCAGCGGGGCGGTGTGTTGAAATCGAACCGAATAAAGCCACACGGTATGCCACTCTGCGCCTGAGAGCGGAGAGATCCGGGAACCACTTTCTTACGCTCTGTCGTCGTCGTCTGATGGTAATGCTCTCAATTTAGGCGAAGTACTACACACGCGTACCGTCACCCCCTCGCGGCTGGCCTGTGAAGCGGATAGAGGGGAAAACCCGTCCCGCCCATCCGCGGCGACACTCAGAGAGGTACGGGGGGCTATAAGCGCGCCTACGCCACCCGGTTCACCACGGTGGATCAGGTCCGAGTAGAGATCGCCTTCTCCGCTGCCTCCTCCTGCGAGATGACTTCCTCGCAGAAGGTCGCGACCACGGTAAAACTGCTCTCGCCGCCGGCTATTGAGCGTACGACGGTCGGCAGCGAGAGATCTCCTCCGATGACTGCAGTGAGGGCCCGAAGTTGCGGCGCCCAAGTGGGGCACACTGCCAGCGTATGCTGGGCCGAGTCCTCACTGCAGTCGTAGTGGTGGCAGGAGGGGCTCAATTCCCTCCGCGCGACCGAGTGCGGTTACTTCCCGAAGCAACCGTGCCCGGAAAGCACCTGCGTCAGTCGGAAGGAAAGGGTCCCGTGCTGCCGCCCTGCCCACTCGAGGATGACCGGCTGAAGCGCCTCCACGATGGCGAAACCAGCACGTGGAGCCTCCAGCCGCGACGCCCAAACCATAGTAGCTCGACGGGTAGCTTTGGCTGTATTCAGCCACCCATAGATAAACTTCGGCGAGCACTTCCGCCTCCAAATCCCACGGGGGTGTGGTGCCGGCCAAGGCGCACGTTGCCTCGTTCGACAACGTGCGGTATCCGCGTATGGCTCTGACCGCCAATACCCTCTGAGGACGCCAGAGGCACGTCTTATTCTGGGCGGTCAGAGCTGACACCCACACCGAAGCGCCGTACAGCGCTATCGACCGGACAACCCCGTCTAGGATCAGGCCCAGATACTTCGTCTGGGCCCGAACCGGTACGAGGAATAAGTTGACCACTATGGAGGCGCCGGGGGGCGGTCCACGACGGGGCCCATGGAACAACAGGGCCTCCGTCTTGTTCAGGGCTACCCGCAAGCCAAGCGCCTCGATGCGCCCGACCACAAGAGAGACACCCTTGGTGGCCAGGCACGCCGCCTCCTGGAAGTTCACCCCCCCGGGCTGTGACCAAAATGTCATCGGCGTAACAGATTACGCCCAGCCCGGAGGGGAGACGCTCTCAAAGGACCCAGTCTCAGAGTGACCGGCCTCACAGAAAACCGGTGAGAAACAGCGCCTGGGTTGTGTTTCACCAAGTGAGTGAGGATACCGGAGGCCCATTATCCAACCCAACAGGCCGGCAATGCACTTGTGACATCTCTGGTGTTACGGGTGTCCATGGGCGGCGGTAATCGCTTACAATCAGGCGATACGTCTGCTCGTTTGTCCCCTATTCCATAAAAAAAGGAAAATTTTCACACAGTTTGATGTGTAAGATAACAATCGAATCTATGAACAAGTATATTGATATTCTATCGTTGTATTTGAAACATTCAAGATTAATAAGATTCTAAATGACTATTTGATTGGACAAAACCTATAGAGATAAGCCCTCTGTAATTTACAAAAACAACAATCTAATCTCAATTTGATAAAACAAAACGTACAACATTTAAAGCGAATTTATATTAAAATCCTATGATCATATTTATTGATTATATATTAATATTAAAATATATTTAATGGTGAGTTTTGTAAAAGTTGCTTTACAAATATAATATGTGGGAAGTAGTCTATATTCATAATTCTAATATATTCCCAAAAACAAGAATATTTACAGAAAATTAATAGTTCTAGTTCTGTTGTTGAATCACTGAACTTAAATTTCTATAAAATTATCTTCTATTATCTTAATTGAGTGAAACATTTTCAACCACTTAGCTCGACTAAGGGCGTACAACCCTCTCACAGAACACCAACCTAAAATGACAGCATTCGTGCTACCGTGGTTCTTTGGTGTGTACTAGACTGGAGGCCCAATAATGCTGAAGCTTCGCATAAGTCACCATGGCGTGGGTCAACATGCCACATTGTTGCATTATCTACACTCGTAATGAATATGATTCTGTTCATACTTTCCATCAGGTACAGTAGAGTCACTTTGGCAGGCTTATGCGTGTAAGAAAAAAATTTCTAAATGGCTATTTTGTGCGCATGTAGTTTGATAACGTCTTTTTGGTTAACATATTTAATTTTTGATGATTTATGAATTAGGAAAGTCTGTAGCTCATAATCTCGATTGGCACTCTCGGCACTTAATAGACCTTGCTAAAATACATTCTAGAATTAACCTGACTTGTAACAGTAACCTTTGATAATACCATAGAATGAAACCGATCAGAATTGAAGTAATAATAATAATTAAATTTACTTGTAAAGTTTAATTCTATAATATATTTAGAATGTAGTTTAAAAGAAAAAACTTATTTCTAGTGATTTTTAGATTAATTAAACAACAGGAACAGCACGATAAATAATAACCAGCCGGTTGATTGGTTGTTGTTTAAGGTAATGAGTTCAATTTCCAGCCAATACAAATAATTATGTCATGAGTACAATCATTTATTCTGCCCCTAGGTGTAATTATTAACGGTCTAGTTGCTGTATTTCGGACTATTATCTAGATTGACATAAGGCGGCCGTGTGCGAGATACCATAATTTAGGTCCATACCCCAACTCCTTCCCCCATCTCCTTCCTCATCCCCCAAAGGTCGGCAACGTATTTGCGATGGCGGTAATCGCTCACCATAAGACGATACGTCTGCTCGTTTGCCCCGATTCCATAAAAAAATGAAAGACAATAAGAAAAAGTATTATAGTAAAGTCATAATTAGTAGTTTCGCGTTGAATGAGTACCATCTACTAACAATGTTCGGTACAAAAAACTTGTCTAAACAGAAAACAAAATACTCACGTTCGTAATGCTGACATCGCGTGACCGAGAAGGAATCGTAACTGATGCCTAATGGAACGGGAATCATCACATTTACCGGAAAACAGCTTTTTACCTATCATCCTCAGAGAAATAGGAAATGATAATAATTTACCGATGTAATGTGTTTCTGATTGTCAGATTTATTTTGGTCGAGTAATCTACCACTTGTCATATGTATTATCTTGCCATTTGTTCTCACATTTATTAAGAGAGTGGTTTTTCTACTCTCAACTCCATACAAGTATTATACGAAAAAAATAAGTGTTTATTTGTAATTTTAACTAAACAGCTCTTCATTGTATTTTGAAATTAAATGGTTTACATATTATTTATATAAAAAATCAATTGCTAAAAAATTTGTATATCTGTCCATTCGTACCGGTTTATCTCTAGAGCAGCTTTACTGATGTTGACGGGCTTTTCACTGGTAGATAACTGATTTTAAAAGGAATAACTTCGCCTAGTTTTATTTTAGACTAGCTACACCTCGTGGCAATGTTACCCGCGATCATTGCAGTGCACCTACCTTACAAAATTTCTACATCACCCAAAGGTGTGCTGGTAAAAAATTCTTTGGGAATTAAGCCCGTCGATGTACATGTGTGCAAGAAATTTTAAAATATTATAAAAATTATTGTTCTGAAGGCTCAAAAATAATCACGGGTGACACTGGTAATTTACAAATAATATTTATTACGAACCTACTGCATGCGTATTGTCATATAACCTCGCATCTTCTTAGAAAAACTAACAGAACACAAAGTCAGCCTTCCGCTGATTTGGGTTATTCTAAACATCCTCCTGTACCTCCAGGAATTTCACCGAGCTAAAATTAGTTCAGTTCTCTTGTTTGTCAAATTTATTCTCACTCATGGACCGTGATAGTTAGACAGTTGAAATGGCTACAGAAATACATCAGAGCTAATATCGCTATAACAAAAAATAATAAAGGACATAATGAAATAAACATTTAAAGGTTTGTTGTCTGGAAGACAACAAACGTAAATGTTTTTCTTTGCTCGTTCTTTGCTGTATATATATAACGGCAACAAGTAGACGTTTGAAATGAACAGATAATGGTGCGAAACCCTTTCTGCGTGAGTCCGACTTGATGTTAATTTAATTTTCTTTTAAACAAACAAACAATACAGCTGGACATAGGTCATCTATAGAAAGGGAGATTTAGCCTAATTTATCTTGCTGCAATAGGTACGTCGTAATGATGATAGTATTCTGCTGGCCATACAGGTTAGTATAGAGTTTCTGTAAAGTTTTCTTTCGCTCTGGAGAGTCGTTGCTCTCCATAGTCTGCACCGTTAGTCAGCTTTTATGACTCCTACCCCCAGGATGAATATAGTTGGCGACAAATCGTATTCTTAATCCCTCATAATACAGACGTACGTTTACAATTTTCTTTTATTATAAAACTTCATGCACACATGTACAACGGCGGGCCTAATGCTCAAGGCGTTCTCTACCAGCCAACCTTTGGATGGTGTAGAAATTTTGTGGGGTAGATGCATTGTGGTGGGAAAAAAAATACGTGCCACATATACATAAAAATATAAATGAATATATATACACGGTAATATACAAACTTTATAAACATACACTAGGATACACACTAATACATAAACTTTACATATGTACACTGTGAGTAGGTACTAATTTTTTTTTAATGAAGATTTTCCTGCCATCTCGTAAAAGGTAGTTTTTTTCATTCACACTATATACTTAAATGAATACGAATACTCTTTATGTGGAAGAGATAGAGTATCTGGCTTTCTTTTGTCATCGGCAAATTTCACCTGCCCGATCCTGTGCAATAGGATCCCTATATTTTTGGCCGTACCTACATGTATATAGCAATTTTTATGGTAAATATTATCTGCTGATTTGATGGCGAAGTTCTTTAGACGGTGAACTCCATGCCACCTGCGAAATGCTTGCTGCGCTTAATGGGCAAAATCTCTGACATAGCTCGTAAGCTGTCGGCCATAACTGCAATTGACTCTTGCAAACCATTGCCTATATTTCATATAAGTAATAAAATAAAATAAAATAAAATAAAATGAAATAAAATGAAATGAAATAAAATTAAATGAAATAAAATGAAATAAAATGAAATGGAATAAAATGGAATGGAATGGAATGAAATGGAATGGACTGGAATGGAATAAAATTTAATAAAATGAAATGAAAAAGCCTTTTTTCTGTAAATATACAATGCTGCATATAAAAGATATAAGTAAAAACAAACTAAAATATGCAAACAGATAACACAGTTTATAGAATAAAAATCGTACAATGTAAAATAATAAATTTAAATTTAGTCTAAAGAAAACTTAGACCCAATTAATCTTATCTTTTAGTGTCATTACTAGAAAATGAAAGTTAAGCCATAAATTGACGTCCTTATTAATTGCTTATTCATAAGTTTTTTGTGTAAATCGTAACTAAATTTTTTAAATAAAACATTGGTTTATATACTGCGTTTTCATCACTTATAATTTCACGGCGTCACTAACGTACAAGAAGACACAAAATTAATATCAATCCGAAATGGATGTTTTAAAAAAAATAATAAAAGTATACTTTAAGAATTTGTTGTAATACATTCTAAAATCAAACACACTTGTACTTATTCCACTACTTTCATTACATTTACAGCTGACCCGATTGCTCTCACACTTAAGAGTTATTAAACCGTAAACTGCAATTAAATAGCAGACATATTGGATTCTGATATCTTTGAGTCCGCGGACGTGTCAATGTTTCCAGTACCGTTATTCTTTTCCGTTTCATTACTATGTTCTTCTGTTATTACCTGTGTGTCATTTTTATTATACTATCGAAATATATAAAGTTGGAAGTAGCGGGTTTCGTTTCCTATTCAGTGCAAATATAATGTGAAGGCCACGTTAACTTGTTCTATGTTTGGACGTTGTATAAACATAATGTCTATATTTAATTCCAGGGGAGGTTCCAGTGAAAAAATTATAAGTTTATATATTTTTATACCACTTATAACTAGTCCACGGCTGGACAAAGGCCTCTCCAATTGCACGCCACTTAGTTAAATAAAATAAAATAAATAAATATTTCCGACAAATAACACACATTGCCATCTAGTCCCAAACTTAGCAGAGCTTGTATTATGGTACTATTATGGCTTGTATTGTAGGTTTAGTTCGATCTATGGCTTCTCGCATCCAGCTCCTGCCAGCCGTCTTGCGCAAATCATCGCTCCATCATGCCTGTGGATGTCCTACACTACGTTTGCCGAGACGCGGTCACCACTCAAGACCTCTTTTACCCCAACGGTTATCGGTTTTACGGCAAATGTAGCCAAACCACTGCCTCTTCAGCTTGCTAATCCTGTTTGTAATGTCAAACCAGGGTCTGGTTCTTTGTCGGATCACCTCGTTTCTATTGAAACTCCGATAGGGCTATCCTCTCCATAGCACGACGAGTGAATTTAAACTTATGGATCAGCCGTACTGTAAGTGTCCACGTTTTGTCTCTGTATGACGCATGCATTAAAGACTTTCGTCTTTAGGCACTGTGGGATCAACTATGAGAAGACCCGACGAAGCTTCTCAAGCGCTGCCAAGCACAACTAGATTCTTCTTTTCTCCTTGTCCTCAAAGTTGTTTCTACCTAACTGCAAAGTCTGCCCGAGGTACACATATTTTTAAAAATATTTCTTATTTAAATTGTGTAATACAGGAAATAAAAAGCAATGGAATGGTCAGACGGCCGTTTGTGTGTGTGTGAGATGTGCATAGTTCCTAGTATCAGGTTTACTATGACGAATATACCTACTGGTATGTAAACTGAATGAAATTATATTCCCAAAATTAATGGTCATTCTGATCCAGTCTCAAGGTACAAACATTCAAATAATTTTCTCTTTCACAAATGTCTTATATATCTATTTTAGCTCTTACAGGCTTAAGAACTTACGTTTAATGAGAAAACGTTTAAGTCGCTAAAACACGAACCATGTCGGTGTCTCTCCAAGCTATATAAGTAAACGATGGAAAGCAATAGGTAGTCTCACAGTTTCGTATAAGCTTTATGTAATGAATATTCATTAATTCATTTGCTCGAAGAAGCGTCATACATCATGGCAACGAAATACATCGCGAAAATATCAGGCTGTACGCCATGCTAAACTGGTATGAATATGCATATGTGATTACAAATATTTCAAGCTGGTTTAGTGCCAAAATTTCATTGTTCCACATAAAAACTTTCTAGACATAGTTGCTGGCATGAAAATGAACTGAATTCGTTATATGTACAGTTCGCAATCCAAAATTATGAACGAATATGCAAATTGATTATTATAAAAAGTAAATAAAATACGCATTCTACTTTTGTTTGCCTTTTTTGTTTATTCTTGTTTTTCAATGTTTTGTAACGGTATACATTTAAAGTGTAGCCTGTAGTTTGAGTGTGATTCTTCACTATAACAACTCATCTCATAGAATACCCGAAGCATACATGCAATATATAAAGTATTAAGAAGGTTAACCTAACCCTGTTAGGACTTGTTTATGCACATATATTGCAGCTTTTTAATTTAAAAAAAATGAAATTGTGAACACCAGATACGATGGAAAAATTTAAAATATTATTAACATACAAGCGTCATAAAATCCCTCCACATGATTGCTTGTCGGTAGCGTTCCTAGAAGAGTGGCAGTATATATTTTTATATATTATTGTTAGCAAACTATGCTACATCACAAATCTTTAATCATACTCTTAACCATTCTTGTAATACTTACTAGTACTGTTGTACCCGAAGATCTAACTTTTAAAAAGAGTGGCCATGAGTTTATTTGCTAGTATTCTTCTCATAAGGCTCTGCACATTTTGGGAACTGGAAGTTAATGATCGACACAGGCAGGCGGTGGATTTTGGTGTTTTCGCCTAATTCACCTTAACAGTACAGTACATCTTCGGCATCTGTTTGTGTCGATCTATGATTTTTATTTGTAGCTTCAATTTAACGTTCATAAATGTCACTCAGTGTCTTAAATGAATAAATACTTTTGAATTTGAATTTGGATTCTGAAGAGTGGGGAATTATAGGGGACTAATGTATTGGTTTCTTGAGTTTCAGGTGTTTGTGGTTAGGGGTAGTGGCTTGGCAGTTGACCCGCACGCTCGTTTGCTCCCTATAAGATAACAAAATTATAATTCCTTAAGGTAATGCATTATAATTTGAAGGGATTGTGCAATGAATTTGAGGAGTTATCAGTTTTTTTTTGCATGGGAATGCAAAAGTTTCTCTACTTTGCTTGATGGATAGCACAAGCAGAATCCGAGACTGGTGGTCATAATATTCATTGTGAATACAGACAGTGCAACAATGTAGTATCGCAACTCACACCTACATCAATCATATATTCTTAATCGTTCATCAATCATTATTCTTTAAAAAAATAAACCCAAATCATGCATTATTTTATGGAACAGGGGACAAACGAGCAGACGTATCGCCTGATGGTAAGCATTAAGTAAGCTCAATAGGTGTTAATTTATTGAACAGTTGAAGCGTATACAATATTTTTAAATAGAGAGATAAAATATTTTAAACAATTTTTATTATAGCTAACTGAAGACCGGAGGCCCATAATCCAACCTTTCCTCTTATCCCCCCCATCCCCCAAGGCCGACAACGCACTTCTGATGCCTCTGGTGATGCGGTTGTCCAGATGGCCGGAGAGAATCGCTTACCATCAGGCGATACGTCTGGTCGTTTGCCCAGTATAACATAAAAAAAAGATATCTGACCCACAACGCCTTCTTGTCCCAAACCAAGCAGAGCTTGTACTAGTACCACTGGCTACTAGACGACTGATATAAATATACATATAGTTTTTTTCTATATAAATATATTTTATCATAATATTAAAATACCTAAACTCCGACACAAATATTTGGTCCAACCCGGGAATCAAGCCCGAGACCTCAAGGTTTCGCTTGCATTCGCGTACTACCACTGTCAGTACCACTGTTAGTGTATATTTTATAAACACAATATATGTCATTCTAATTTTAATGTCATATTGGTTATTTTTCATCTATGATGTGTGGCAACACTGCTCTTGTACGCTGTGCTGTGTGTGTCGAAAGTTATCTCCACTTGTTATCAAAATACATCTCGGTTTATACTAACAATTAGTTTTCTTTATGCCCAAAACCCATAACCCAACCACACACCGAGGCAGTTAATATATTTGTTATCACATACAAATAAGAAGGGTGACCCTTAGAAGGGCTACCCTCAGATTCTGCTCATGCTTCCCATCAGGCAGAGCAGTCACTTTGGCAGCTTTTAATTTAATAGAAAGTATTGTTGCCTTTTTTTCGGCCAACCAGTATAACCTGGTCTAAAAGGCACTCAAGGCTCTTTTTTATTATTTAGGTATATATATATAAAAAAACTTACAGGTTATATCTTTAAGAACCGTTACATTTATTTCTTAAACTTAAATGAATTAGCTTCGGTGTTCGAACTAGGTGTTGCCCGTATTTCGACTACCAGCGCCTTACGTATTACACATAGCTTTGCTATTATAAAATATTTACTATTAATGAAATCAATCATTATCCTGTAGTTGGTGTGTGTCTTTATATAGAAACGTGCTATTTTGTGTGTGTGTGTGTTTGTGTGTGATGTGTGTTTGTGTTGGTGTGTGAGTATCTATGTTCGTGTATGAGTGTGTCGCGTGTCTATAGCTTTTTGAGTTGTATCATTAAATTATGTACGTGAGTTTTTCAGTGTCTTCATAGTCAAGTTTTCGTAAATAAATATTTCTTGCACTGTGATCTCATTTGTGGATAAATATCAAAAAAAATATTTTTAAACAAAATAATTGAATATTAATTTTCAATGATTTTTTTTTTAGTAAAGAACAATCATTGAAATACATTGAGATACAGTCGTAAAAAACCCGTCAAACAAAACGCGTAAACACCCGCGAGTTGATCTATTTCACTCCTGCCATAACTTTCTACCGTTTCTTTCCCTTCTATGTAATTTCTTAACCAACATCTTGTTGATTCATTTCCTAAAGTAAACCTAACATAGACCACACGCTTCAAAGACCACTTTAAACGGACACCAACAAAATCTCCATCAAAACACATCTGAATTTGTGTCGCATACAAAGTACGTGACCAATTTTAAAAAACATAATGCGTGGTTCATATCACACTAATTGTACACAATATGATATAGAGCAAAAATATAGTGTACACTAATATTGAGTAGAATTGTAACACGAAAGCTCAAGCTATTTCCAAGTTAGCGATCGAACGTTACGGCTCATTATAGGCCTTGTTATGTGGACCGCTTCATGCAATAAAAACTATTTACGACTGTAAAACACAATACTGAAATAAATGCAGCCAATGAATTGAAATTCACACACTGTTGGATGACGGAAAGATTCAACGGGTCACCTTTAATTTATATTTTATATATCTCGACCCAAGGTTTATTGAATTTAAATGTTTACGTATATCTGTCACGTTACTTATTTTAAATATTTTTAAGTCCATTTAAATATATTTAAAGGTATTTTTAATTAATTATTTTCAAAGGAATTAATGCGATCACTTATTTTTTAAAAGGTATTACATACCTCTGATTTGCCTGACGTTTTTAAATGATTGCACTGACCGTGTTTACATACTAAGTCTGTGACCACGCCCACGGAATCAGTACCGGAACCAGAATCAGAGGTATGTAACACATTTAAATAAGTGATCGTGTTAATTCCTGTGAAAATAATTATCATGTTAAGAAAAAGTAACTTTTTTTTAAACGTTTTATATACTTTTCATAAATTTTTAGAAAACTGAAAATATGCGACATCTTCACCAATTGTTTATTTGCTATTAGTAAATGTAGATGTATAAAAAATATACCCATCTTAGGCCTAGTACACACATTGCTGACCGGTCTAGGCCATGCGAGTATTCCACCGGCACAGGCTACAGAGCATCATATCATTTATATGATGGCATAATGCGTGGAAATCTTTTGATTAGCTTTTACATTGTATTATTGAGGCTTAAGACTTCTTTTTTTTTAATTTAAACTCAGAATTTTTTTTTGTTTATTATTGGTTTACCAACAATTGTATACACAGCATAATAATAAAGTAAAAAAGCACATCAAGAGGAAAATAGCAATAGTGTTACAATTACTTATAGGTAAACTCCGCATGCATAAAATGAGTTACACCATGTATTACTATAGACTACAAAAACTATAAAGGGAGTGAGCACTGGTTCACACTTTCCAATTCACTCGTTCCTTGCTACCGTTCTGGGAGGTTCTTAAGTAAACAAGACTTTACTTTACTCAAGGAGTCAACGTTCAGGCCAATTAAGTCACTACTACTATTAATAACCTTGCAAAAAACACCTCTTACAAGAACCGTTCTTCTAAGAGGTGCGCGCAATGGTGTTATGGCTTTGCGAGGGATCCTTGAAGGAACACGGAAGTTAAAACCCTCTAGCAAGTGTGGACAGTCAATTTTATGGGTCATTACCTTACACACAAACAAAGCGTCATTTATGTGTCGACGTTTCTCAAGTGACGTCATTTTAAAAGAATTTAATCTGCTGATGTAAGTATGCATTTTTTTAACAGTTCCACTGTGAAAAGCTAGGTGCCATAAGAAACGTTTCTGCACACGTTCAAGACGCAATGTATGCGCAGCAAAGTGCGGCCGCCAGACTACGCTACAATATTCCAAAATCCCACGAACAAGGGCATTGTAAAACAGGATTTTTGTTTTGTGAAGACGAAACTCTTTGATGGTTCTCATAATAAATCCTATCATTTTTGATGCTCTTTTTACTCTGCTATCTATGTGAGGTATAAAAGTTAATTTTTTGTCAAATAACACACCGAGATCCTTTATTGTGTCAACTTCTTTAATTTTGTTATTGTTAATGCTATACTCAAACGGAAGCACGTTAAGCTTTCTAGTAAACTTCGTGTGGTAACATTTGCTTGCGTTTAAGTGTATTTGGTTACTTTTACACCATTGGGCTAGCCTATCTAAGTCCTCTTGCAAGTTGAGAGAATCAGTTCCGGTCTTAACAATCTTGACAGTTTTTAAGTCGTCGGCATATAAAAAGATATTAGAGTGCCGAAAGCAGCTGGAGATGTCATTAATGAAAATATTAAATAAGACCGGCCCTAAATGAGATCCTTGTAGGATTCCAGAAGAAGCATTTTGCAAGGCAGATTGAAAACCATTGAGTACTACAAAATACGATCTATCCATGAGGTATGAAACCAACCAAGAGAGCAAGGAGCCATTATTACCATATGCTTGCAATTTATCTACCAGGATGTTATGTGGGAGTTTGTCGAACGCTTTGCTAAAATCCGTATAAACGACGTCAGCTTGGTGTCCAGCGTCAATAGCCTCCGTTAACAATTCCGTAAAAAGAGTCAGGTTAGTGCTTGTGGATCTCGATTCCACAAAACCATGCTGATCACGACTCAGATATAATTTGAGATGGTTTTGAATATATGGACATATGAGAGTCTCCAAGAGCTTGGCGAAGGCTGATTATATTGATATGGGTCTGTAGTTGGAAACTAGATTGATAGAATCAGATTTATAAATGGGCACAACCTTAGCAACCTTCCATCTTGTGGGAAATATACCCGAGTTTAATGATTCATTATAAATAAGCGATAATGGAATTAACAGCTCGTTTGCGCACTCGATGATAAAAATTAGTGGTATGCCGTCCGGCCCCGCGCCTTTATTACGATCAAGTTTTTTAATTTTATTGTATATGATTTCCTGACTAATGGACGGTTTTGTTAGACATACTGCATTTTCATGTAGCGCATCCAAGAGATCATTCTTGCAGTCGTCGATGTCTTGCACAGGACTATAAACAGTAGAAAAATGTGATGCAAAAAATTTACATATTTCTTTGCCATCAGAAGATGTAGCCACACCGTCCAACATTGATTGAGGGTACGAGCTAGACCCACCTCGCCTATTTTTTATATAATTCCACAATAACTTTGGATTCAGTGCGAGTTGATCTTCCACGTTTCTTATATAATTATTATAACAAAGCTTTGTATAGTCGCCGCATCGTCTGCTAATGCTGCTGCATTTCAATTTTATCTAATGGGTTTTTAAAAATATTGTAACGTTTTGTGATTTTATTTTTCGAATTTAACATTTTTATTACTTTGTATAAGGCTGTCTTTTAAACCTCATACTTAAATTTAAACTTATCAAAACGAATCTTGGTTCAAAAAACCACGAATAATTTTATTTTATAAAAAACTACATGAAATATTAATAAACATTGTTTTATTTGTTTTACAATAGTAATTAAACCATATTAAACGAAATGTATCGTTGTAGAAATATAATACAACTGACTATTTACAAGTGCAAGATTGCATGTTATAATCAACACGCGATTTTAATAGCTTAAAATATTTGGCACAATAATTGTTATTGTATTATTTGATTTTTTATCTTAAAATAATCATTATTTTAGATAAATAATCCAATTCATGCAACAGTCTTAAATACGTTGCAAATTTTTAATGGGACTAATCCCGCCCACACACCCACTATCTCCTCAACACAAGGATCAACAGCAGTGACTCATGAACACACCGAGTTACTGAACTTGGGAAGTCCCAGGAAAAATTAAGCTGTGTTAGAACCCGCAACGAAATTAATCGGAAATAAACTGGAGGATTTGGAAATATTAATTAAGTCAATTACCCTTCTTAGCAAAGCGGGAGACAAAATGAAGTTAAAATTGACATCTTTTTCAAACCGGGAAGCACCGCGAATAAAATATTATGGTTGCACACTTATCCTATATCACCGTCCCACAGCAAGTGTGCGCTGAAGCGTTGACCCTTGATTCGGTCTCGATAAGCCCCGAAAATACTTTGTCGACCAGCATACCGACGAAATTGGGTCGTATAAATAAATAATTTTACGATGTTACCCTCACAACTAACACTTAACGGCCCGCCCTTAAAATTGTTAAAGACTCGCAATAAAATCTGAAAGAAATCTTTATAGTCATTAATTGTGGAATAAAGCTAAATTACCCCCTATTTACAATCGCGGTGCTACATTGTATTGGTTCAGTATTCGTGTAATTTAGTTCACCTATCTTGGTTTATAAAGCAATTTTTAACATGATTAAGAAACAGGTACAGAACTTTATCAACATGAAATAAATCTTGTTTTATCGCTTAAAAATAAACTTAAGCGTTATTAATTTACAAAACCATAATTAAATATGTATGAAAATCGTAATAAATACTGGTGTTGTTATAAAATAATACAAATTTGAAGTAACTCTACCATATATTTGGATTCTTTATTTTTATCAAATTAAAAACTGGCAAAATGACACTAGTCTGCCAAATGGGAAGCATGAACCAGAATATAAGAATGATAATTACTATCTTCTCTGTGAATGTGGACAATGTAGCATGGTGTTTCAAATTATGGTATAACAAATTAAAAGAAAGCTTCTTACGATTGAAGGGGATGATACGGGTTTGTCGGTGTAGTGAGTGAAACTGGTTCCAAAGAAAGATAATTGTAGTGAGTCCAATTATTTATTATATGTTTAGGTATAATTTATCTTTAAATTGTATACCTTTAGAAACAAATGTACGCTTTCATGAACATAGTACATCTGTACCTAGTTTGCGATCATCAGACTGTGTGTACGATGATCTGTGAGGTTGTTGTTATCACATTAAAAAAAAACCTTAAATTTCTTGCCACAGTGTAAATTGACATTTCACAACATGTGAAATCTTTATCTGTATATCTAATAATATTTTATATACTTAATAAAATTTCAGTTTTGATGAAGTTTTAATTGATAGTGAAATCTAAGCAAATTTAAATAAATAAAGTCTTCTGTTTTTTGTGCCATAACTACACAATTAATTGCAAGAACCTTTCTTAACGGAGGGTAAAGATCTCCACCAGAGATGACCAGTGTTCTCTTTCCTTTGTCACTCGCATCCAGTGTGTACCTGCTACTTTAATAACATCGTCTGCCCAACGTGTATTTATTAGTTTAGTTATTATATTTAGACGTCTGCAAAATAAGTTCAACACTCAAAAACTTAATTATGTATCCATACTTCCATACTAACATTATGAATTCGAAAGTAACTCTGTCTCTCTGATCGTTACGCTTTCACTACTGAATCAGTGCCTCAATTTTAACGTTATTTGGCGTTAAGATACTCTGATTTTTAAATAAGGACATAGGCTACCCTTTACCGCAGTATCGACACACGCAAAAGCTTGTTTATAAATAAATGAAATTGTACTCTTCACACGATTGTCCGAGTGGAAACCGACCTGCAAACACAGCCCTAGTAGAAATAACCAGCCAGCAGGCCTGTAAAACAGACAACAGTACTTACTACAGTATAAAATTATTTATAATATAATGTAATTAGCCAACAAATGTAAAATGTAAGCAATTATTACAATAAAATAATTGAAGCGATTGGTGCTGACAATCGAAATACAGGCTTTGCCTAGTTTGATTGCAGATGCTAAATCAATTATTCTGTAAAATATTGGCAACATTTTGGTTTGAAATTCTTAGTTAATTATTAAATAATTAAGTTCTATGTTTGAAAATAAATTGTTTTTATATTATTAATGTATCTAACAGTATCTAACAGTAAAAAGGTGACCACAATTCGTGTATGCACGCACAAACCCCACATTCGCTCGCTGTCTCACCCCACCCGCGGCCTCGACGATTTGTTTGTTCTACACGCACGATTAACTCTCCACCCCCGATAATCACATTACTTTCTTGCTGTGTTTTTACTGTATTTAAAAAGCATTCAGATTTCACTTTACGTATCTCGTACTTGGATAGCTTTAGAAGATGTTATTAATGAGACAAATTAGTCAATTGTTTTCTGTTGATTTTAAAATGTCTTTGAAATTCTGAAAAAGAAATGTAAATCCTACTGACATTTTTATATTGTAAACTAGCAAACGCATGCAACCACATCTATGTCTTCTATGGTCCATTTTTTTCCAGACTTTTTAGGAAATTTACAGGCCATAATTCTTTTATACATTGTTTTTTCGAAACGTTGTCCGTTTACGCAGTGCACTCAATGGAAACTCGCAAAAAAATTATTTTCCCCGTTTTTTCAATATATTTATTGACGCTCTGTTGCTTTTGGTAGTAGTTTTCCACCACGGAAACAAATAAATTCTTCGGTTTTGTAATATAAATGGACATATAAAATTATTAAAAAAAAATCTAAGGTAATTTTACCATTATTAATTCCTTAAATACAGTTGAAATATAAAGATTTACTTGGGGCGACAGCAAGTTACCTGTGGCCCGCAAAGTATGTATAAACTTGTGTGATGAGTCGTAAGTGGTTTGTCGCTCCGGCCACTTACTAAGTTTAAATTCTTAATACCAAATAAAAAACTAGTAAAGGGAGCATGCAGCATGTTTATCAGGTATTATTGTATTTATTCCATAAGTTCGTGTGAACAAATGTATAATGTGTGTCTCTTCAGAACACTCACCATGGTAAAGGCGATAGAGGACTGCCAAGGAGGCGATATCTCTACGCAATTGCAGAGGCTCAGGGGTCTCGGTGGCTTCGGGACTATCGACATTACGGATTGCTCGCCGCTACAACCGGTCAAGATTGTTGAACTCGACCAGATTCTTACAGCCCCATTGAAGAATGCGGCCCACAACATGGTCAAGTTGAACGACAAGTTCTTGTCGTCTTCCTTCAACATCTGTTGGTTTGTCAAAGGGCTGTCCAAAATATTGTCCATGAACTGTGCTGTTGTCTGCATAACAATGAATGTTGACCAGGCGTAGGCAACAGGACGGAGACTTGAGGTACTCCGGCGTTAATCCGCTGATACTCGGAGGCCGCACCGTCGCAAAGGACTCTGATGCGGCGCTGGTGTAGAAACGCGGCAGTCCAATTGCACAGTTTGGGGGCAAACCAAAATCCGGTAGCTTGGAGAGAAGCGAACGGTGCCTAACCCTATGAAAAGCATTGGCCATGTCGAGACTAATGGCCAAGGATTCCCCATGCCTGTCAGTATCCTCACCCCTAAGGTTTGTAACGTAAGCTAAAAGATCACCCGTAGACCGGTTTGGTCTGAAACCATATTGACGGTCATTTAATAGGGAGTGATCTTCCAGTTAATGGACCAGTTGTTTGTTAATTATCCGCCCAAACACCTTACAGATGACGGAGGTGACGGCTATCGAATAGTAGTTGGCAGGATCGGAGCGATCGCTTTTTTTGGGGATGGGTTGAATATTCGCCTCTCTCCAAGCCTCCGGAACAGCTCCCGATGAGTACAACTGGCGATACAGGCGCGTCAATACCGGGGACAACTCTGGTGCACAGTTTTTAAGAACCACCGCTGGGATACCGTCGGATCTACTGGCTTACCGGACGTCGAGTGACAGAAGCTCCGCACAGACATCACTCATCCCGAGGCGAATATCCTGCTTAGTATTGTCGCAGGACGGGATGTAGGTGGGGATATGCCGCGGTCATCGACTCGGGAGTTAGCCGCAAAGAGATCAACAAGCAGTTTCGCTTTCTCCTGCGGCTGGTGGGCAAGTGATCCGTCAGGATATTTCAGCAGTGGTAGCGAGGGGTGACAGAAGTTGGACTGCATGGCTTTAGCCAATCGCCAGAATTTTCGGCTACCCGTAGAGTATGCAACGAGTTCTTGACCCAGGTCTCGCAATGCACTGGGCATCCACCCTGATGTAAGCCTTCTTGCATTCCCTGGTGGCTTTGTTAAGCGCTACTTTAAGTCGATCATCTTCAGGGTAGCCGCGATCGCGGCCCCTGGTCCATGCGATGTAGGCCGATTGCTTTCGCGCAACAACATGGACACGTTTGTGACCGAACTAACGCCGGGTCGTTGCGCTAGCAACCTCACTGTACGGAATATAGTATTCCATTCCAAAAGCGATCTCGTCAGCCACGGCGGCTGTACTTTGCGATAGATCTTTATCTTTAAAGCTGCGTTGAGCCCACGGAATGGATGTAAAGTAATCCCACATTCCATCCCAGTCTGCCGAGAAGTAGTGCCATACACGTCTTTTTGCTGTCACTCGTCGTGGAGGGGCAGCAAGAGGCACCGTGGTGGAAACCAGGCAGTGATCAAAGGATCCCAGAGGGTCGAGCACCGATACACTGTACTGCCCTGGATGACTCGTCGTCAGTAGGTCCAGCAAGGAAGGCGCTTGACTAGGTATGTCTGGTATCCTGGTGGGCTGGAGTACCATCTGGTTGAGGTCATGCATGAGAGCGAATGCGTGGACAGACCGACCCACCTGGTTAGTTCTGGTAGATCCCAACCATGACTCATGGTGAGCCTTAAAGTCTCCCAGAAACACCAGTTCAGCGTCCACCAGGTCGGAAACTGTTCCTGCGCTTTGTCCGCCGCCTGACTAAGATGCTCGAAAAGTCGAGTTGTTTCGGAGTCCCCAGAGTGGGATCGGTATATATATATATATATATATATATATCGGTATATACGTGGAGTACGTAGATTCAGCTCATAGAGCCAATATCTACGTGGAGCCAAAGGATGGAGAAGGATGGGTCCTCAAGGCAGCGTAATCGGCGACAACAAACATCCGTCCTAACGAAAAGACACACTCCAACCTTCGCGAAGAAGCACTTCTCGAGCACGTATCCGGGATAGTGGAGATAAGTCGTGTCGGCAGGGCGGCGTATTTGTGTCTCCGTTAGGAATAACATGGCCGGCCGTGCCGTCTCAAGATGCTGGTGGATGGCGTTGAAGTTGCATGAAGTCTACGGATGTTAGTGAACTTCACCTCCACCGCGAGTTGGTGGGAGAATGGAGTACCGTTGTTAAAAGTTTGTGCTTTTTTCTTGCTACCATGATTTAGTAAGATGGGGAAGGGAGTGGGAGCGTAAAAGGCATGACAGTTATCGTGGTAGTGTAAAACTGAGACTCAGAATGCTGCATCGCCATACAATGGTGAGGTACGGTGACCGAACCGTCGGACGGAAGGGTACCCTACCCCCCGTCGCGGTCCGTCCTGGAGGTGGTCACCTGGCTCACCGTCCAGTCACCAACCGGCACGACGAGCCACTCCGTAGATTATGCAAGACCTGATGGGGCAGCCTCCCAGGGTAGTTAATCGTGGTTGGGCCCCCTCTATGTCGCGGGAGGCCAGCGGCAAAACCGTTTTTACGGGTCTCCCTGGCCGACGGTTCGAACCTCGTTACACTCTACAAGACTCTGCGAGCATTCCACTGCTCACACACTTACCCCGATAACTGTCACCTCTGCATCATGGGCCTCCGATCTCGCACTCACCAACGAAATACGACGGCATCAAAGCTGTTATTTTAAGTTGGTCTTCTGTGCGAGCGTAGTACCACCCCGATCGAGCCGGCCCGTTCGCGCTAAAATCAGCGTGACTCTACTACCTATGAATTAAAGCTATACAAACAGAAAAAGGTAAATATATTTGTTAACGATGCTCTTAGATGCTTTCATAGTCAATGGATTTTATCTTCTTTCAACCATACCATACCAGCTTTGCCGAACACTCCTTTCCTCCGCATCTGTGACACGATTGTTCGGCTTTTTGAAGCGCATTCAAGTAGCGCATTTTGGATCTTCCGTCTTCTTGGTGCAGCCCTTTATTAAGAGCCCTATCACCCAGCATTGGCCACAAGTGTATGACGTCTCTCGACACGTTTTGGCTGCGTGCTTGTACTGCTGGCACTTGTTACACCAAGTCACAAGAGTAAAATGTCTAACAGTACAGGATGGCATTGGCCAGTTTACAAATAATATGTCTCTAGTTATTAGGACTTTACGAATGTTTGCAGATACTTCAATCACATAGTTACAGGTCTTTTTTACCTGACTTGTGGCTTAATCTAATTGAGTTCAGAAAAATGTCAAAGCTCCTGTCCTCCTATCGGCTAGGTTCTGGTGGTATAAGCAAGTAAAAACTTCCTTTTCCTGCATGGTATTTGGTACCATGGAAGTATAACTCTCGCTTTTTTTTATGTTGGTCGTCATTGATGAGACTGTAGTTCTTATGCTGGGCTGATTGTTTTAATTTTTCAATGTCCCCCTTCGTATCTGTGCTATGATGCCACCGTTCTTTGTTTTTTGCAGGTCTCTCACTTGCAATTTCATTTGTACAGGTCAGATAATTTTTTGTTCTGATGACTTGGTAACATCGTTCGAAATACCTTTGTCATTAGAATAAATGGCCACTGAATTCAAGTTTGCCTTTGGTATAAATGTGTTGGTCGACGGTAATAAAGTAAGTGTAATAAAAAATGAGATTAAATAAAAAAATAAATCATTATTAATCATAAAATATCAAATATGTTACTTACTGAATTTGTCATGTATACTTTATTAACTCTTTATTATTGTTATTAATTAATTAATAAAACATGTAAATTCTAATTAGGCAAACATAGTTTGAGTAGATCTATATTCGTTCGTAACAAAGTATTATTTGGCCCCGCCTACAGCACCATAAAATATTTAGTTTAACTAATTTGAATATGCATACATGTGTACTCACTTTATTATTTTATTAAAGCTTAGTAAACGATGCATTAGTCATTCGCATTTTGTATATAAGTATTGTGATACTTGTTTTTTTCTTCGGATACCACCGAATGGTGGTTATGTCGGACCGAATCGACTAAAAACCGCACACCATCTTGGGTACTAGAAACCGGGGAATCAGATGTACCCTCAGATGGAAATCCCTGGAACCCTGACGTAACTCGGGCCACCCAATGGTTGTACATATGTAAGAGGAACCATCGCGCCCCTTTTTTGTACAGAAAAGGCCGCGAGCGCTTTTTAGGGCTCGTGCCGGCACCCCGGCCTGCTTCTGCTAGGGTGATAGGTGGCCTCACCTGTCACCCTCACGCTTGCGCTTATAGAGGATGGAGATCGTTTAGTGACCTAATACTAGCTGTTCCAGTGAACTTCGCACCGAAATACTTGTTTCATGAAAATTTTATGAATTTCCGTCTTATTTTCCCACGGGTCACTACCCGTACTGTACACTTACAGTGGTAGACTTCGAAAATATAACACTACCAATTTTTTATTTCATCTATACAAACCTTTTCCTGACAACAACAACCACATAAAAGAATTAATTATCCAATTTGGTGCAGTCGATCGGAAGTTATGCGCGTACATACATTTCTGTGATTAATTTTTATTTATATAGATTTTGTTGTAATGAAATTCAATCAAATAACTAGATGGATCACCTACTTTGCAGTTCTATACTAAATAGACTAAATATTAGATTTAAGAACGAATCTCGACAGATGATAAACCTAAAATGATAGCTTTCGTGCTGTCATGTTTCGTCGATGAATGCGAGATCGGAGACCCAATAATGTAGAAACATTCATCATCAACAACCCATAATGTCCCACTGTTGGGCTCGGTCTCCTCTCGGAAGAGATTTAAGGCCATTCGTACGTATACATGCGTAGAAACATTACTAGATCGCAATATTGTGGGCCACCATGCTGCATTGTTGCATTACCTGTATTCAAAACGAGGATGGTGACCTACACTTTGGCAGGTCCATACGAAAAAAACGCGTTTCTAACACTGTTTGTGTTTAGCACAGATAACGGTCGATTTTATTCTTCATAAAATTTTCATAACGCGGACTAAAATATGAAAATGGTTTCTTTTAAAAGTAAACTCAAAAATAATCACGTCAAATGTGCCAAAGCGCAGAGGTTCATAATTTATTACCAGTATTTGAAGTGATTTGCCACAACTGTTTCCAATGTAAGCTTTTTCAAGCACTTGACTATCTCACTAATTTCAGATATATGTATATTTATTACCTATAACAAATATGCATAACAAAATTATGGAGACGGATGGCTCGCATTAGCATAAAAAGAAGCATGAACGTAAAATACAAGCAACGTTATATAGTATCTGCGCATATTCTCACGAACGTGACTCAAATTACTTGGCCAGTCTATTTTGCATACAATTTCTTTTCGCTGTATTTATCCGCGCACATGCTATTACGTGCTTTTTATTCTTTAAAATTTTATGTTTCAAGACTCTATTGTAATTACAGTTACACAGAAAACGATGAGCTATTCCATGTTAATACAATACTAGCCAATTAAGTTTGCACGAAGGTATAAAATTTTATTTGAACAGGTTGCGACTAAATAAAAGCATATAAATATTGATGGTCGCAACTTGCTGAGTGTTTGTGTTAAATGCCATAGTTTTCTAACTAATTTACCGTTAAAACTGATAGTAAATATTTTTATACGAGTACTACTATAATATACCAACTTAAAATATCTATTGTTTAGGTATCTTCAAGTGTAACAAGTTGAGTACTGTCGAAATAGTTTTTGTTGTATGGTGAGACTTTTCGCGATAAAATTATTGAAAAGCTTACGATACCTTCCATCGCGACGTTTCGAATGGGTTGTACCGCTTGTAAACACGAGTATACAACAAAAAATATGTGCAAAAAAGTGGCGAAGTCTAGAAACAGTTACTTTAAAAATAGTTTGTGTGGTAACTTGTTTGTTATTGTATAGAGTTAACTTCCATCAACTTGTTAGATACATTATTGTTTTCAAGGTGTAATTGATGAAGTTTTGAATATAGAAATTTTTGAATATAAAAACGTCTTATTGTACCTAATAATAATAATAATAATCGCTTTATTGTACACCAGATTATTTGCAATGGTTACTTAATGGTAAAAGGTACAACTGGAGGCCTTAACGCCCGAAGGCAATCCCTGCAGGCAATCATGGGATGGAAAGTAAAACGTGGAAAATATAGGGTAGTAGTGCCTGGTGTATTAGGAGATGATAGGAAAAAGAAGTATATTCTTATTTTTTTTTGTATATGCTGTCAAAATGTCTCTGCCCTGCCTGATGGAATACGGACGGAAAGCATGAGCAGAATCCAAGAGTGGTGGTCACCATCCTCAATGCGAAAAAGAACAATTCAGCATGGTGACCCACACTATGGCGGCCTGGTGAGATGCTTTTTCACGCCCCGCTTAAAGGACCCGGGATCATAGTGGGAAGGTAACACGTGCGCTGGTAGTGAGTTCCAGGTTGTGACGGCTTGGCACAGGAAGGAAGCACCGAAGCGATGAGTACGAGAACGTATGTCTTCCATTTTAAAGCGGTGACTTCCAAGGCCGGCTCGTATTGTTCTGTAGAGGAAGGGTGAGGGGGGATCACTTGGAAGAGTTCTTCAGAACACTCACCATGGTAAAGGCGATAGAGGAGATAGAGGACATATACATACATATTTAAATAAGTAATCGTAACGCCTGGTGTGGATGAATGAATAAATACGTAGAAATATAAATTAATAAATATTGCATAAAGTCTGCAGTGGAATTTGCAAATTTGTGAAATTTGACCCAATTCAGTTCAAGGTTGGTTCCAAGTCTTTGAGGTCTCCCAAATAATATGCCGTCACCAGTCTCTTGAACGTAGCTAATGTCTGCGCACGGCTTATTGTTAGTGGTACATATGCATATGTTAATAATTATTGGTTTTGCTTCTGTTTTTCTCACATAACTGTAATTATCCCCATGTGTGTTTGTGTACCCCAATAGTGTAATTGATAAAGTGTAGATAAAGGGGTGGATTGTAAACCAGCGTTAAGAGTTACTATGGCTTCGCTGTAGGCTCTTAACATCCGCTGAATCCACACCTTTTGCCATCTTGGAAAAAATTTTATGCATGGAGGATGTTTTTGTTTGTGAAAATTTAAGGCAATAAACGTTTTTTTTTTATTGAAATAAAAGTGCTAAATAGGTTATGATTAAGCAATATATTTTTCTATTAATAATTTTCATATCTAAGAAATACTCCAGTTTTTTGGTTCTTAAAAATCCTTCTGGCTTGCGTAAGGAACCTTGTTAAAAACCAAACCACTGGCTTAAGATGCTTTTATTGACTTTACAAACTCAGTTTATAATGTACAAGTTTAAGCTTTGTAGGTTTCTTTACGGTGCTTTCACAGTGAAGAAAAACTTCTTTATAGCAAAAATAAAAAAAATCCGATGAATAACAATGTATGGGTCACCATGGCGGCCACTACCTTTGTAGTCACTCATATATTATGAAAAAAAAGTTAATTATCTATACGTCTATACAAAGAAATAAAATTGAAGTGTCAGTTTTTAATAGTAAAATAAATGCTTTAATACTCAAACTAAATGCATATGTATGTATACACGGTACATAAACCAAAATAACGGTTTTTAAAAATCCTATCTGTCTCTTTGTTTCGGCTAATCTCTGGAACGGCTGAACCGATTTTGACGGGGCTTTCACTGGAAAATAGCTGATGTGATAAGGAGTAATTAGAGGTTTTACTTTTTTCAGACTATCTTTTCCCCTTGGTGTTACCGGTGGTTGTCTCCGCGGGACTCAGCTAGTATGATATAAAATAATTTTATACGCTTTAATACTCCACTGCTAACCAGAAGATCTCTACTTAGAAAGAAGGTTTGGCCCCCATACCACGTTCACCTGACGGGTTGGTAAAGGGTTTGTCTCAATTTTTTTACCCCTTTGCAGTGCAGTTGTCCTGTGTATTTTGTCCCTGAAGGTCACAGCTCAGAGCTAACTGAGACCCGACCAAAACCGGCTTACTTTGAGCGATTAGTATTCTTTGTTCTTCTTTGTGGGTATACGCTCATTATTACAGACTGTAAGTGTACGCCTTGATGATCGCGCGCTCTTATCAAGTGCTTTACGTGCCAAACAATACACCTAAAGCACACCTCTCCTTTTGGAAAGTACAGGGTGTATTGTGCTTAGCAAGGCGACGTAAAACCGTGAACCATCCATCGACAACAAGTGGACACGGATTGACGAGGTGGTGCCGATCGAGTCGATTCTTACAACTCACTGGATGAATACCACACACCTTACGATAAGTACCTATTGACTCGAACTCTTGCATATACTCCCAATTTAAATCTTCCACCAATATCTTCTATTTTATATCAACTGCCTCGTTGGCGTAGTGGTAGCGTGTAAGACTGCTGTGCTTGAGGTCTCAAATTCGAATCCTGGACCAAATGGATTGGTATGTGCATAAACTTGTTTCGGAGTTTGAGTATTTTTATATGTATAATATTTACGCACCGAAAGTTCCGTACAAACTTGTAGGTATATAAGTAATTTAAAAGTTTTTTGATTTTTGCTGTTACCTGTGCTGTAAGCTATAACTTTTAAAGTTCTTACAGAATTACATTTCCTATGTCAACGGTAAAAGCCTTTAGGTTGTGATTCCCTTGCGAATAGTAGCAAGTTTCAAAACGCAAAGGTAAAATCATTTATACCGCATGGTATAAATGATTGTACCTTTGCGTTTTGCATTTTATATGTGATGTAACATAAATTTAAAGATTTTTAAAATTTTTCCTTTATGTGTGTTATACAACATTACTTCATGGCAAATTTCAAGATCAAAGGCGCTCATAGCCCAGTTGCACTCGGTGATTAGAAACAATCAGCGAGGGCAAGCAACGACGGCGCGGTCAGTACCTGGATGGGTGACCGCTGGTGGCATGTTACCATGAGCGTCTCCGTGATTCGGAGGTCACGTTAAGCAGTCGGTCCCAGCTGTTATCATAGGATAACAGTCGTGAAGCTTAGTTGGAGGCCTTCGGGCGGCTTAAAAACATCCAACGGTAAGATTACGTAGCCACAACGTTGTCTTGCCAGTCCCGAACCCGCACTTGGCCAGCGTCGGGACGTATGGCCTTAACCCTCTCCTGAGAGGAGACCCGAGCCCAGCAGTGGGACATTATGGGTTGTTGATAGAAATTTCAAGATTCTAGAACGACTGGAAGTATCCATCAGGATTTAATTCGATTTATTGCGATTAGTTGCGAGTTTCAAAATAAAGGGCTTAAATTGCTGTTACTTTTGATTGCGTTAACGTAGATGTTTGATTTTGTTACAGCTTAAAGCTATTATAGACTTAAATTGTTAAAATGAATTTCTATTCAATACCTCTACGCGTTCATGAGGAATGGGGTGATAAATTTTAAATTTTAAAAATATTTTTTTCATTTCTTATATAACCTCTGCTATAAGATCTTGCTTCATACCAAATTTCAAGATTCTGAGTTCACGGGAATTACCCTGTAGGTTTTGATTCATTAAGGGCTGTATCTTTTGATTGCGTTGGCTTAGAAGTTTGATTTTGCAGCTCTAAGGGACAGTAGACGTAAGTATATGATATAAATTTTAGCTTGATCACTCCACGTATTTCTGAGAAATGGGGTGTTGACGGATAGACAGAGTGACAACAAAGTGATCCTATAAGGGCTTCGTTTGTTTCCTTGTTAGGTACGGAACCATAAAAGTATATATTTACGTGGCTGCGAAAGAAGGAGGGTTATGTTTTTCGAGTGTATGTATGTATATTTCTTTGGTACGCATTAGAGTCTTAACGGCTTATCGTATTTTTATGGGAGTGTTGCCAATAGTATTATACCTCTGTCTACTTTTTCAAGCATACAAGTATGAGGGTATCAATGCACGAATGGTCTTTCATCATTTCATAAATTCTATCTTAATCTTATATATTGAATTTATATATTTTACTAAATAAGACCCTTTGAATTTCAATCTAGCACACAGTAGTATATTATTGCTACATAGGAACCAACAAATAAATATGGTTTCTTTGTTTCATCATCATCATCATCAGCCAATCGCAGTCCACGGCTGGACATAGGCCTCTCCAATTTCACGCCACTTAGTTCGATCAACGGCTTCTCGCATCCAGCTCCTGCCAGCCGTCCTGCGCAAATCATCGCTCCACCTGGCCTGTGGACATCCTACACTACATTTGCCGAGACGCGGTCTCCACTCAAGAACTCGTTTACCCCAACGGGTATCTATTCTTCGGCAAATGTGGCCAGCCCACTGCCATTTCAGCTTGCTAATCCTGTGGGCTATGTCGATGACCCTAGTTCTTTATCGGATCACCTCGTTTCTGATACGATCCCTTAGAGAAACGCCAAGCATAGCCCTCTCCATAGCACGCAGAGCGACTTAAAATTTATGGACCAGTCGAACCGTAAGTGTCCACGTTCGCTTCTTTGTTTATTTTTACATAACTGTTTACTCTGTATAAATAGAGACTGCCATGTTATTTTATACAAACAAGGAGAGAGAGACGGTATAAATTTTGACAAATAAAGTGATTCATTTCTGTTGGTAATAACCGTCGTACAAATCTAATCTCGATAAGAGTTATGTTCGTCCGTAATTTTCCGACTGAATCAAAATATTTGAAAGGGCTATTTTGGCCTTTGTATAAAATATTATATTTCCTTTAGAACTAACATCAATACTGTACAAAAGGGGATATCCACGGAACTTATTTTATGAGTTACATCTCAAATTAAGATTTATTTATTTTATAAGGCTATACTTCTTTTTATGTAAAAGCACAGGTACCGCTATACATTTTCTATATATATATATATATATATATATAATAAATATGGAAACTTGAGTGTTAAATCTATTCTCTCATTCCAATCTGTTGTATTAACCAACCATCTATCTTTATTTAAAAAGACAAAATCAGAATGTTAGAAATTTTAATGTACTTTTTGGAACCAAGAATGAGAAGTATGATTATTATTTTCATTTTGGATTTCATTTGTATTGAAATTAAGTGAAATGAGGCATACGTTAAAATATTTGTAGGTTCATATTTTATATCCAAAAAGTTATTATATTTAAGATACACAATTTGGCCCAGTAAGTAGCTCTCTCCATATCTAAGGTTTTTTCTCCTCGACCAGAGCGATATGCTCTGGTCGAGCAGCCTCCATTTGTAACAAGGCATGGCTCGCTCACGACAAATGTTACACTACATAATATTTGTGTACTGTTTGCACAGCTCAGTAGACTCAAAAGTATCCAAGTTTGTGGCCTTCCTATAGGTTCAATCCCCACAAGAGTCAATATTTTATGTGATCCACCACAATTCATGTTCTCATTCTAGAAGCTCTTTGTGTCTATTTCATATGTGTTTCTAAAATTCCTCATCATCATCTCCCTACCCCTTTCCCAACTTTATTCGAGGTCGGTGCAGTGAGTTTTCTCTCACCATTATCACATGTCAGCTTACTGTTTACTCCGTTCCTGGCCATATCCATATTTACGCAGTCCATCCATTTTTTCATTAGTCGTTCTCTACACTTATATCCGTCAGCTTCCATACTTAAAACTCATCTCTACGCATCATAGATCCATACCAGGTTAATCTGTTGCTTTTCAGATTAACCTGGTATGAACAAGTGCTGCGTAGAGATGAGTAAAATAATGCTAAGAAAAGGTTTCTGAAGTTCCTAGAAAGGATATATTCCTAGCGCGAGGGTTGCCGTCAAAAAAATACGATACAATCAGTTTGATAACTTTTCCACGACGCTTGTCTTGTTTTAACAAATCCAAATACTTGTACAGATATAAAATATTGAGTAAATATTTGACGAAGATCAAAGAATCAAGTGTTACGATCTGATATCGATGTTAATAAGTCAATAAAACGTCGCCGGACTGAAAGCAATCTCTTTTTATGAGTCCCGAGACGATAACTGTCACAATTCAGGCTCTCTCAAGTACCAATGACCGATGCAATACTACAGCAAATAAAAGGAAGTGTTTAGAAAACTAGTAAAAAGGTTTTTATAATCCAAACTGCTATGCTCGTGGAATGTTTGAACAAACTTTAATACGAGGAAAGCAGCTGATAGCAATCTGGAACAACAGTTAAACTATCGTTAGAACAGTTCAAAGAAGTTTCGTTTCCAAATTACATGAAGTAGTTTTTGTTTGTTTCTTTGTTTTATTGATAAATAAGGTTTTGAAGGGAATTTTTATGTTTGCAAATGTAAATTTACATTTTGCATTTATTAACAAGATTTCAGTTGAAATAAAAAATACAATGGAACAGCAAAATAACATGGCGCCGCTATCATTACTACTATACTTCGATGGTCAGATAATTTTTCATGGGGTGTGTTTGAAGGTGTCCTTCACTTTACAGCGGTGTTATCCTGTGTAATTTCCTCCTTTGGTCAGCTCATACGACACCTACGCGAAGAGTAGGCCTCTATTCATCAGACACCAGCCGAGTTAACTTGCCAAATACTTATATGTAAAAATAATTATTCACAAATAACATTATGTCTCTTAGAGTCTAAAACAGTCCAGCTATTGTAACCTTACAAAGAGATTACTTCACTTGAATTTTGATTTATGGCTGTAATATTTAACGAGACAAAAGTTACAAAACAGCAAACAAACAAACGGAGTTTAATAATAAAAAGTTTCTGCACAAAGTTGCTCTTTCAATTGGCGTTTCTCAATAAGGGCCATTTCATTACCTTTGCAATTTTAATTTGACCCTCTTCAAACGTAATATCTGAAGTTATTAGATAATATTATTTTGAAGCTATGTTAAATAATTAAGATAAATGCTATTAATTGCGATTAGGTTAATTTTCATTTCGGGTTGTTTAGAATGCTGTTACTCTAATTTTTGATTAATTTGTTGAATTATACAGAATGCAGGCGCTCATAGCCCAGTTGCACTCGGTGATTAGAAACAATCATCGAGGGTAAGCAACGATGGCGCGGTCAGTACCTGGATGGGTGACCGCTGGTGGCATGTTACCATGAGCGTCTCCGTGATTCGGAGGTCACATTAACCAGTCGGTCCCGGTTGTTATCATACGATAACAGTCGTGAAGCTTAGTTGGAGGCCTTCGGGCGGCTTAAAAACATCCAACAGCAAGATTTACGTAGCCACAACGTATTCTTGCCAATCCCCAACCCGCACTTGGCCAGCGAGGGGACGTATGGCCTTAACCCTCTCCTGAGAGGAGACCCGAGCCCAGCAGTGGGACATTATAGGTTGTTGTTGTTGTTGTTGTTGTATACAGAATGTTACGGATTTGTTAGGTTACATTTTAAGAGTTTTATATGAAGCTTGATAGTTAGTTTTAATGATTTCAATTGATGATTGATGACTTTTAGTGAACATTTACAATATAAAATATTTACAATGTACAAATGTGACGTTAAGCAGTTTTTTCGGACATGGTGATCTCTTACAGCTAACCTTTGTATAGGTATAATGGTAAGTGACATTAATTGGGGTAACAGTAGCACAAATCTCTAATTTACTTTGTAAATAACAACAACAATCACTAGGTTTTTAAATATAGACAAGGTTTTATTGTGACGAATTGTTTCAAGTAAATCGTTCCAGAGTCTTGCTACATGCACAGTAAAGGATTTATCTGTTAACCGGGTGGAATATTTTGTCGTTTTAGGATTCAAATTCTCTGATGATCTCAGGTCTCTACAAGGGGTTTTGTGTAATAACTAAAAACGTTCTTTAAGATATCAGGGGGTGTGAGGATGAGACAGAATACTGTATAGAAGAGAAAAAACTTAACTATTCCAGCGAAAGCGTATTGGCAGCCACTTGATTTCTGAACGAAATTTTGAGACATGGTCATATTTGCGTAATCTCCAATGTGAATATAATGCAGACGCTTAGGAGCCGTTCTAATTTATTTTGTTAGTCTGACATCATCATAGTTAAAAATTAATTGTATGTGTAAATTGCTTGTGGGAAAGACCCCGCTGCCCCAAATAATTTGCTGCTAACTTTCTCTATCTGGGGGCCCCAGGATAGGTACCTTTACATGTATCCCCAATTTTTGACTTTCTCACTGAAGGAAACAATCGAGCCGCTGCATACAATGTCTGGTATCTGCAGGAAGTTTAATCTACAGCGTATCCCGAGGCTACCCACTATGATGACATGTGTTTTAGTTTGATTCACACTCATTCCATACTCCTTACTCCAGTTACATATTTTAATCAAATCTCTGTTAATATTTTTCACTACTTCTGGTAATCCATCTGAAAAACCTTGTGTGCTAACGTGTGGATTGCCTGCATAAAGATGGTGGGAAGAAAGTAATTAATTTTTGATTGAGTTAACAAAAACTGAGAAAAGAAAAAGTAGATAGCATGCCGACCTGAAGTGTGCCCGCAGATGTAGTGCACCGAGAGGAGTATACTATTTCAATACAAGCACGCCGCTGGCGACCATACAGGTAACTACGAAAACAGTTAATAGCTGATGGAGATATGTTAAGAGAGCGCAGTACACCCATCAAGATACCGAAGTCTAGCAAGGCAAAAACCGTTAGCTATACCTCCTCTATGCCCTGGTCCGGCACACATAATCCATAACATGGACCAGAGCAATGGTAGTACTATAACCTGACTGGAGAGGACTAAGAAGACAGTTTTCTGAAAGAAAAGAGCTTAGGTATCTGAGAGTGAAATACTTGAGGACTTAGACGAAAAAAGGGAGGATAGAAATACGACGGTAATCTGTGAGGCCAGTAGGATTACTTTTCAGCTAGTTTCCATGCAGATGGAAAAGTATTGACGGATATGGATTTTTTTTATGTATAAGCTGCCAAAATGTCTCTGCCCTGCCTGATGGAAAGCATGCGCAGAATTCAAGAGTGGTTGACACCATCCTCAATGCGAAAAAGAACAATTCAGAATGGTGACCCTCACTATGGCGGCCTAGTGAGTTGCTTTTTTACGCCCCGCTTAAAGGACCCGGGATCACAGTGGGAAAGAAACACGTGCGCTGGTAGTGAGTTCCAGGTTTTGACCGCTCGGCACAGGAAGGAAGCACCGAAGCGATGAGTACGAGAACGTATGTGGGCCAAAGTGGGAATAATTGAGGATATAGCAAATCACGCGTGGAATTTCATCTAGGGTCGAAAATATCATATCGGTCGACTGATATAGTCGCTCCCTACAGCAGCACAAGTTATTGATACTATGTTCTCCCTAACATCACATGCAGCGAATCGCTTGAAAATGAATAGGGAACAGTCAGAAGCGGCAGACCAGACAGATAATTCAGAGTCGCAATTTTGATAGCCCCGTAATAATAGGAGGAAGCAGAAAAACAAAAATTTATGGAATCAATAGCACTGATTTTCTGAACTGTTGTTGACCATATTCGTATTAATTTATTGTACTAACTGACTCATAAAACTTCATCTAGCTGATCCTATCTTAGACACACACACACTTAGCAAAGCACACATAAAAATAATAATTGACAACTGGTCAGATTGTTTCGTAGTTCATCACGAGCAACAACATGATACGAGACCATAAACATTAGAGATATAAAGGCAAGGTATAGATATGCGTCTTAACCTTAAAAAGTATTAGGTTACCTCAATTATTCTATACTTCGACGATCGACCTGAAACTAGCTATGAAAGTATACGTTTTAATTAAGCATCCAACGATGTACAACACAATGTTAAGTTCGATACTAAAGCGAGATTATAACAAGTCCTAATTGCTTAACGTCCAAGTTATTGTTAAACACACATAATTGTAACACAAACACAAAGGTTTGATTGTGTTTGCCAGCCGTACTATAGAAACTCGAATTTATATCACATAGGATTTTCGCCTTAAATCATCCACCATTAAAACTTAAATAAATTTCCTTTATTTTATATTCAAAATTTAATGTAGAGTTTCTGACCACTTCTAGATTTCTCCGATCACTGAGCAAATAGACAGGTAAGCGATACTACTCCTTTCGAGCCCTTAAACCAATTTACCTTCTTCTTTGTCTCATTTAAAATCGATAATATTTCTAAAAAAAATTAAGCCCTACGCAGTAAGAAAACAAAACAGATAAGCATCTGCAATACATATTACAATTTTTGTGCAAATGATGATTTAATTTTATCGAAATCTGTCAACCCATTGCATGCTTCGAAAGAGTAGAATCATCTGAAAGGCTATTGTGGGCTAGACGCTACTACGTAATTAAATATATAATCATTTTCATTATTCATAGCAAAGCTTTGCTTTATTAGCTCTCAGTGAAATAATAGTTAAGTAATTTCACGAGAGTAACCGTTGTTTAACCCGTTTTCTTAATAATAAAATATAGGAGTATGAAGACGATGTAATATTATCTTCCTTTTCACATAAAAAACACAAAAATAAGTACATTTTCTCACGTCTTCTATCACTCATCACTTCGTTTAAATTGCTTTTCTCTGGAATGACAGTCTAAATCAGAACTAAATTATGTAATTTATCTAAATTAATTCTCGGGATCTTTAAATTTTTCTATAACAACCCTTTTCCAGACAAAGTAGTCAATATTATACCGTTAGTAAATATAAATCCTAAATGGGGATATTTTCATTGTATAAGTTAAATGCCTTTAGCAGTGATTGAAGAGACCGAGAATGTTTATAAACGTCTTTGTAATTCCCAAGATTTAAGATCGGCTACTAGTTCAACCGGTTTTACCTGGATATCAGTTTTTACACAGATTGACTGGCATCTGACCTCAGCAAACCTGAAGCTGAACTGAATTCGAAGGCTGAACTAGTTGTCAGTATGTTTGAGGAAACTGATTTCCCAAGAATGATTGCCATAGATGATCATAACAACCGAGACTGACGACTTAACGTGCTATCCGAGGCATAGGCGAAAAAACTCCGCTATCTTCTAAACTCTGGGCTGCTATTAAAAATTTCTTCTAAGAAAAACCCAACAACTTTTAATCTGGAGTCACTTACGTTAACCACTAGCCCAAAGAGGCAGATCAGCAGGCATAAAAAATTCTTATCTTTCCAGTTCATTCTATCTTTTCACTTCTTCAATGAATTTAATAAAGCTGGCAGGTATTGACGCACTCGTGTATTCACTTGTTGGTGTTTTAACTATAAACGCATAGAACTATTGCCTACGTGCAGTAATCTGATGAGGAACGTTGTAGAGTACCTTAAGTCAAAAAGAGCTTTAGTGCATTTATAAAGTGAATTCAATAACAACCGATAAGCAGAGATTACTTTACAACCACTAAAGTACTTTCTAATTATTTTTATTTTTATATATGGGCCTCCCAAAGTCTTGTCAGTCGTCACTCTACTCGACCTGATGGAATGCATAAGCAGAATCCAAGAGTAGTGGTCACCACACTCATTGCAAATGATGACAATGTAAGAATGTGGTGGCGACCCACACTATGAGACCCTAATAATGCTACTGCATCATTGTACCTCCTATCTTATACGTGAGTGCACGTGAGTTGGTGACTAACGAAACACGACAGCACGAACGCTGTGATCATATCTTTATTTAAGAGATGTCATCATGGTTAATCTGTTCATTTTAAGAAAATTACCATCCTTACGATTTTAAATTAACTATCGTCATAAAACAAAGCACAAATTTAAATTCAAAATTCAAAAAATCGTTTTTTCAATTAGCACACAAAGTGACAGTTATGAACGTTAAATTAAAGCTACAATTTAAAAAAATCATAGATCGATACAAAGAAATGCCACAGATGTACTGTAATGTCAAGGTGAATTAGGTGAAAACACCAAAATCCACTACCTGCCTGTGTCGATCCATAGCTTCTAGTTTCCAATCTGTGTAGAATCTTATGAGAAGAATACTGGCAAAGAAACACATGGCCACTCATTTTAAAATTTAGAACTTTAGGTACAATAGTATTAGTAAGTATTTATCATGTATTAACATGCACAAAAAATTAAAACCGCATTCCTCACTTGCACTACTAACACTTCATAATTTTCAACTTATAGCAAGGACGATAATGCTTTTGCTCATTCATGACATGTACTTTTTACGCTCCGGCCAAGTTTAGCCATTCATCAACTTCGGTATACATTACATATAATTTAATTAATGTCCGCGCTCTCTCTTTCACAAAATATTAATTTCAGTGACGATGATGACCAACTTTTCCAAAGTTTTGTGCTTCTTGCGTTATTCACAAAATCCTGCATATATCATTAAAGATCCGAGACTCAGACTCGCATACGGAGGGATCAGCGCATTCCTCTATGTATGTAGATAGTTACTTCTGCAAGGAAAATAAATAATAGAGAGCGCCAGAATAAAGTCTTCTTAGAAAGGGACCTTTGTTCTATCTTGTTATTACTGAACTCTACACAATATAGTTAAATTATACTTTAATTACTGTGTTCGTAAAAACTAACTCCTCAAAAAATCCACTGTCTCACGAAAATGTAGCTTTAACATATTTAGTCTAATTAGCAAAAGAAAACGAATTAAACAATTGTACGAGTTTCTCTCAAAATATATTATTTTCTTTGTTGAAGAATTCCTTGTTACGTGAATTGTACGGTATTGTTGCTGGCATCCCCAACTAAACTAAATGCTTGTCTTAACACTGATGGTTTGTTTATTAGACGTGATTCGTTTTTGGTTGAATTACATTTTGCTATTTTGTTTATTTATGAAAGCTATGATTTAAACTATAAATATGATTTAAAAACAATGTATTTCAGCAACTATTTGGTAGCTTACACCTAATGCGACCATGAGAGAAGCTTGTTCGGCATATTTGGGTCGGCTCAACCCGTGTGCAGAAACTTACAGAAACCCGCATTTAAGGAAATTCTTTTGCTTAATTTCACGATGGTGGTGACTTACCATGATTTGTACCGTTTGTTGTTTACCTTTCCGGATAATAAAATCCCAGATATGAAATAACTCATATATGTTAGCCTCAATGGTTTTGAAAAGTAGTTTTGATGACATCCGGTGCATTTGTATTGAAAATAAATCAGATTTTGATAGTTTACTGTCATGATGCAATAACAATGAGTATTTTTTATAATTCATTAAAATTAAATGGAGATTATCTATAGTAAAATTCCATTGGGTTGGCTAAATATACTCTACTAGTAGCCCGCCCCGGCTTCGTACGGGTAGACATTAGTATTTATCCAAAAATTTAAACATTATAAATTTTAACGCGCTCTAGCAAAATATCTTAGCTCAGAACACTTGACAAAATCTCGAAGTTTTTTGCAAAAAAGTTCATACAAATCCCTAACTTTTTTGCAAATATAATATACCTTATGTTTTTCAGGGAAGTTTTAGTTTTCTAAAGGTGAAAGAATTCCTCAAATTGGTTCAATAGTTTCAGAGCCTATTTAATACAAACAAACAAACCATCAAATCTTTTCTCTTTAAAATATTAGTATGGATAATATTTTCATTTTTACAATTTAAACGAAACATGAATAAATCTTTAAGAATAGTTTTATTAAGTATAAGCGTTCTGACGAATTCAAGCGATGCGTCAGAAAATTTACCTTGACAAGTGTTGTTTTTAGTTCACAAAACAAAATAAAGGTAGCCAACATATTATGTATTTATATATAAACCATATATACAAACCTAAGAAACATATAACATTATCTCTCCAAGATAGTAAGAAATAAATTCAAATGTTACTAAGTACATACCAACAAAACAACCTTCAAATCATCCGAATAAAACGTACTGTCACCTCAAAGGTCGGCCACGCACTCGTGACATTTGAGTTGCCGTTGTTCATTAAAAGCGGTTATCGCTTACTATAAAATGATCTGTAAGTTTGTTTGTCCCTAGCTTGTAACAAAATACTGGGGCTACTTCTGTATTAGAAAAAAACACAAAGCAGTTATGAAGACTGCCGGCAGAAGGGAAAACTTACAACTGTAAACAAACGTGACTTTGTCAATAACGAATTATATGAATTGACTCATTATCGAAACCTACTTATAGCCGCTTTTACTTCAAAAAATATTTTTCAAAACCACTGAGGTCTCGTCATATTAGATGAATAATACATATTTTTATAAATCTCCAAAACATTCTTCGATTTTGATTTTGTAACAAAGACTTATAAAAGTTTTGTTAGCTTTGAGTTTTAGGTATTCCAAAAATTAATATTACAAGATCCTATAATTAATTTACCTTCACAAGGCTTGGTTTACAGGAAAGAATTTCTTAGCTTATTGTGTACATAGTGTAGCTAAGAGCTGTAGCAGACAATGATGTATCAAGCACCTCATATGTTAATATCGACGTAGTTAAGCTCTGTAATTAATCGAAGTGGGGATATAATTTGTCTTCGTCAAGGAGTAAATAGCTAATTCCCACACATTAGGGACACAATAGCCCGCCCGGCGGTTCTTATTGATTACCACCTATTGTTCGCTTTCGACCGCCTTAAATGATACACTTGCCACGATTTACGCGACAAGCACTACCGTTTATAGATTAATGTGATAATGAACGTCGTTTCATTGGTTTTGATATACCGAATGGATGTTTGTATACAATACAATTGCAACTACTTTATTCAAATAAAACATGACAGGGTTATTATTTAGAGTCGGTTACAACAGAGTTACGTTACGGCTACGTTACGTTACGTACGGTCTTAATCTATAGGTGCTAAAAGCCCTAGTGGTTGTTTATACTGTCGAAATCGTGAAAACGTAGCTTAGTAACTTTACTAACAATCTCGCATGTCATTTTTTCAAAGATAATTCCCGCATTATAATATCCCTGTATCGGGAACAAAAGTACATAAAACGGACACAAAGAATACCCGACTCAAAACACTATTTTGTGGATCAAACAAAATGATGGCCCATGAGGGGCTTTAAGACATAACACGTGGGAGAGCCACGCTTCGGCATGACTGTGCTGACTCGACCGGAGTGAAACCACGGCCTCACAGAAAACCGACGTGAAATAGCACTTGCGCTGTGTTTCACCGAGTGAGTCAGGACACCGGAGGACATAACCCAACCCCTTCCCCCATCACTATTCTCCACCCCATCCCCCAAAAGCCGGCAACGCACTTGTAACCCCTCTGGTGTTGCAGATGTCCATGGGCGGCGGGAATCACTTACCATCAGGCGATACGTCTGCTCGTTTGCCCGCTATCCCATAAAAAATAAACACTTAGCGCAGAAGAAAGGTCACAGCTAAAACCACTACATCATCCTCCAATAAAGCTGCTACCTAGTCCAAGTTGCCAGTAATGGGCCCATGAATTGACTTACAATTATAATAATATAATATATCGGGTTACGCGTAAAGCATTTGATTGCCACGCCACGTTATCACCCGTTGGAGTCGTTTCCGAGATTCAGATTTATATATGTATACAAGAATTACTCATTTAAAGGTATTGGATAGAATATAGAATAGGTACAAGATATGAACACAAAATGCTTTTATCAAAGCCATCTAACAAAAGATAGTCTTTATGTCTTTCTTGACTCTTGAACGATTTTATATGAGTCGAAAGCTGCAAGTCACGTGACCTGGTGAGTCCCCCGAGGCGAATTGCCACCATCATACCGCGAAACTCACGGCTTTCCGCTCTCGCTCCTGAATATTTCACTCCACGAATAAATTTTCACTTCATGTTTTAAGTGTTCAACTTGGGCATTAGATTTTATTTAATGAAAACATCTTTAGCATACTTTTTTCAAAAGTTTAATTTGAATATTAAGAGTTTTTGAATGTGATTATAAAGAAAAAGATGAAATCATTGTAGTGTTCTTTTATTTATAATAATTGGGAGCAACAACCTGTCTTAAAATTAATTATCATTTAAAAACTTTGCATTATCGACCCAAAACTCTCTTACTAAAACAAAGTTGTACAGTTTCTTTGTTTAAGTCTTTGGAATTATTTGCCTTATTTGAATAATTTATCATTGTTATTATTAGATGGAGCATTTACTTAGAAATAATATAGAGCATAAAATATCAAGATGCGATTAAAAGCTAAAGGAATAATCACGGTATTAGACGAAGTATAGGCAGCTTGTAGTAAGTAATCTCAAATAATCAAATAACGATGGTTATTTAAAGTACCTGTATTGTAGAAAACGAATAGACAGACCACGTCATGATGAATAATTGCCACCACTAGTGGATAGCTCCAAAGTAAAGTAAAAGTCAAAAATGCGTTAACAACGCCTTTGAGCGTGTCCGCCAAGATCATCCGTGTGGTGACGAATGAAGAATACATCTACCCCTCTCCATCCCATAGGTGCATAGGTGACTGAGGAAGCCAATTCAGCAAGATAATGAAGGAGGTTTACATACATAAAAACTTTCATGTACATATATACATACAAAGATACATGCCCACATATATTTATACTCTCCAACAAACAATCCTTAAAATATTATATTTCCCATTCTATTAAAATTATATCTATATAAATACTTCATTAGCCGATATTATTATTTATTTAATCACTGAGTACATATTATACATTTGTTCACACGAACTTATGAAATAAATACAATAATACCTAATAAACACGCTGCATGCTCCCTTTGCTAGTTTGTTATTTGGTGTTAAGAGTTTAAACTTATTAAGGTGCGACAAACAACTGACGACTTATCACACAGCTTTATATCTAGTTTGATTGTCAAAGGCGACTTGCTGTTTGCCCCAAGTAAATCCTTATTCTTCGACTGGATTTAAGGCACTAACATTGTAAAGTTGCCTAAATAAAGATATTTATTTATTTTTTATTTTATTTATATAAATATTTTAATTTAAGTAAAGTAATCAACTTACAGCCCCTGAGGCGCAGTGGTAGCGTATGCGGCTTCTGTGCTTGAGGTCTTAGCTTCGACTCCCGGGTCGGACCAAATGTTTGTATGATCTGCAAACATTTGATTCGGAGTATGGGTGTTTTACTATGTGTAATAAGCAAGTATTTACAAAAAAAATAAAGTATATATGTATTTATATCAGTTGTCTAGTACCTATAACACAAGCTTAGCTTGGGAGTAGATAGAGTTGTGTGTAAGATGTCCGAAATATGTCCGAAAATTGATATTGTTTACATTCGCCGTAACGGGACCACGCCTTTTTTTTCGAGGCCTATAGTACTCAGCCAGTGCAAGCGCATCTGTATTGAGTATCACACTGCTCTCAATCGCGCGAAACCTAATGTGTTGCTTTGATAGTGTTATATATTATATGAGTTGAATTTGCTAATTATCGTGTGTGTTGATTTATGTCTTTTCTTAAACTATAAATATATTTCTCTTCACTCTAAACTTAATTGCATTAATCACGATGAACTTGGTTTCTCCTTCCTTTTGTGATTATTATTAAACTTGTGTGTGTGTCCTATCGTTAATTCAACTTTTATTTCTGGAACTTTCTGTGAGTACAATATTATCTATACGAATACGGAGATATATAGCGTCGTATATATATCAAATATGCAGAAGATGCTTATGTCCAGGAAACGACTGTTAAGGTCTGTTTACGATCGAATTTAGACCCGAATTAACTCTACCAAGGTTATGATATCAATTTTTAACACTTTAAAATTCGTATATTCGAAACATAAAAAATACAGGCTGTAAATGAAACTAACAAAAGTAAAACTAATTCAGTACCACGCACCACCTAATCCTAGACAAAAAGACACTACACAAACACTTGTAAAACTTACCTAGTCACCAGCGCTATTAGGGGCGACTTTCTTCGTACACCTGAATGTTCACTGGTCAGAACTTATTGGTTAAGTTAACAGCAATTTGTTTTTACACTTAATTAGACACCCACCTCCTCAAATTGTGTTAGTTTATGTAGTTATAAATTTTTTGTGTTTTAGTAGTGACAGACCAATGAATTTTATGGACTATTTATTAATAGATAATTTAATGTACATCAGAACTAGCTCAATGATGTAGAAACATCTCAAAAGGCCTCCATGGTGTGGGTCACTATACTGCACTACCGCATTGTCTGCATTCATGATGAGTATGGTGACCATTATAATAGGATTCTGTTCATGCTTTCCATTAGGCAGTCTCTTTTGCAGGCTCGCATAATATAAAAAAGAACTCTATTGTGTTTGAGTCGATCGGGATTTTTTTTATTTTATTTGAGAAAATATATTATACAAGGTGGATATGACAATTCGATATTAAATGAAATCGTGGGCTATTTAAAGGTGTTAATTTACTTTGGGATTGTTAAATTTATCCCAGAATTGAAATTAATAAAACAAAATCAAACAAACTGTGGAGGCACGGGTCACATATTCCCCCAACACAAAGGGAGGATCCTCCGACCAGGCGAGGTGATCATGCCTGGCGGGCTACTGCCCAACGGTTGATGTTGGGAAGTTGTATATATGTTAATCGGCGCGAGAACTTCTATTGCGCGATTTAGGATTAGTAGTTTTCTTAGTTGCTCCGTAGTTCGATGTTTCTTCGGTAGATGGCGCTGTCATATATTTTATGTTGTTGCGCTGTATGTGGAAGTCGCCACAAAACAATATATCTTAAATAATTAAAATCAAGACACCATTTGCAATTAAGCTTCACTAACCTGCGTGATTAAACGAAGCGGCAAATAGCGTGTGCCGTGTTAGGTAGGTAAGTTTCTAAAGCATACAGATAAACTGCTGAAAATTTTGTATATGGACTTATAACATGTTTAGGTATGTCTAGTTCAAATAAATATCGAATTGTCGTATGCACCCTGTATACCTATTAGGATTTAAATTGAAAACCTAGAACAAAAGCATAAATTAATACTTCGATAACATTCAATAAATTCGTACTCTAAGTTAAGCTTAAATAAGTTTCGTAATATTGCAGTCTTTATTTCTTACATGTCCCTTGCGAACCATTCTCAACTTCTTTAAAAGGTGATAACGGGGTGTTTTAAATTCTTTGTAGTCTTCTTTAAAAGTTTTGAAGTTCTCCTAATGCTTTACTTCATCAGGGCTGTAAAAACTTACCGATACATAATTAAAATAAAAGTACTTGATGGGAGGTCAAATGGTAAGTCACAAGAGGGAATAATCGGAGAAGTTGCGTCGACTTGAGCGTGTCATTCAAACATTTTCAACACTTTACATTTACGGATATAAAACAGAGCAATTACCTTTAATGATCGCCCGTGTAGACCTTTTTTTCCCCAATATATTTCACGGAATCCAAGTTTTTATGGCAAGTGAAATACTGTCGGGTTAAAACCGAGTTTTCATTGCTTTTTATGTTATAATATTCATATTGTTCAGTCGAGTAATTCCATGTTGATAATCCAGGGTTTATTTTAATGTGTCTAATGTCATCCCCACCGGATTAACATTTGAGCTCGCGCGTAACATAATGACGTTATACCACCGTGCACTTAATGCAATGTTTTTTTTTTATTTCTGAGTTGCTTTAAAAGCGAGATGTTCAATGATGTGTTTCGTTTTAGTTAGATTTTTTTTAAATATGGTGGGTTGGTACTTTCATGATTACCTGTAAGAGATTGAATTAGAACGAAGTGTAATAGTTATTAAAAAATGTAATTCAAAAAGCTTTTCTTAGAAGTCACAAGTAAATTAATGACAAGTTGCGCGGCTGCTAAATCTCATTCCTATTGAAAAGAACCGGCAAGAAACTTCATGAGATAATCTTCTAAGAATAGAGTATTTTATTAATATTTACACTATTTTATTTATGTTGCTGATACACGTACAAAAGCATATAGCACCAATAAATAAATAAAGTTTTTTCACATTTTAGTTCACAACAATGATTTTTAAAATAATTATAGACCATACTTATATTTTAAATTCAAAAATAACTCTGTCTATCTGTCTGTTGTAGAGATCTGGTGAAATCTGGTATAGAGATACTTTGATTTTTGATAATGAACATGTCGAAATAACCGAGATAAACGCGGGCGGAGTCGCGATAAAATGCTAGTTAAATATTCTTTTTATATATAAGTACATATGCATTCAATGAAAAGCTGTCATATTAAAATTTTCAGCGAGAGAGCCACATGTCGGCATGCATGGGCCGGCTCGACTGGAGTGATACCACGGCCCCTCAGAAAACCGGTGTGTGCTTCATACCGGTTTTCTTGCGCCTACGTTGTGTTTCACCGAGTGAGTGAGGATACCGGAGGCCCACACCCCAACAACTCTTCCTCATCCTCCAAAGGCCAGCAACGCACTTGTGACGCCTCTGATGTTCCAGGTGTGTGTCCATAGGCGGCTGTAATCGCTTACTATCAGGTGCCACCTGCTCGTATGCCCCCTATCCCATGAAAAAAATTACAAATAGACACTTCAATTTTATTACCCGACTACGACAAAGCCAGAGGAGGGTTATTTATCTATAAAGATGTCTATACACAAAGCGTGTTTAAACACACAAGTCTAGAAATGAACCGCTCTAGCAAAAGTCGATAAACAAAGTTGAAGTTAAAGCGTTGATTACAATTATTGTTGAACTGCCTAAAATGCTATTAGCGTAATTACTTAATTGGATATCTACGACTGAGGGCGAGCTTTGTACACGCGTAACTACAAGCATTAGTTTGTGTGTAAACAGAACCTATTGTACCTCTGATTGTACCACATGGGGGATTGGCTCACTACATTTAAATGACTATTTGACCTTACAGCTCATAAAGCCATACAAAAATAGAATAACGAACTATAAAATATTTTGTTCATATTGAGATTAATTCTTAAACAAAGGAAAAAAATAGTGCTCTTGATTAAGAATTATGAGGTTTAATTTTAAGTGAAACTGGGGGTTTAAAATAACAATACGGTATTTGGAAAATACATCTGATGTTAAAAATAAAAATCACAAAGTATATGTGCCTATACTAAATTTAAGTATGTTGTATTTCAGTTTTTCATACCTTTTAATTTTCCCATAAATATTAATCCATGCTTTATCATTTTTCTTCTTTTTCTTTTGCATAACCCCCGCATTAGGTATATAAATTCCTGTGTCGCAGGGATCTTTACAAACATACATGAAACAGACACAAAGTACACCCAGACTTAGAACAACAATTTATGGATCACACAAAGTATTGTCCCATGTAGGATTTGAACCCACAACACTTGGCGCAGTAGGAAGCGGTGTGGCGACCACTGAATCCACTAGGCCAGCCGTGTAGTCAAGTTTATACTAATATTATAAATTCGGGACATTTTCTGTGTGTGTCTGTTTCTCTTTCTGTTTGTTCGTTACGCTGTTGCGGCCTGATGCTTGGTATAGAAATACTTCTAATTCTTTAAGAAGAACATAGGCTTTCCTTTATCGCGAAAACCGATACACACGCGGGCCGATCTGCGCGCTGGCAAAATCTATTTTAGTATAACATGTTTCTTATAGTATAAGTGTTACTTATAATAAGATAACTAATTTATAGTTATATTTGAAAATAAAAATATATAAATCCCTCGGTGGTCTAGCGGTTAGCGTAAACGACTGCAGATCAAAGGTCATGGATTCGATTCCCAGGTCTAACTGTTGTTGGATCTTACAAGAAATTTTTAATAGCAGTCCGGAGTATGGAAGATTGCGGTGTTTCCCGCCCGTGCCTCGGAGAGTACGTTAAGCTGTCGATCCCGTTTGTCATGAACATATATGTCGTTATTTTGAAGTCAGTACCCTCAAATATACTGATAAATAGTTCAACCTTTGAATTCAGTCCGCCCTCAGGATTGCGAAGATCCGATCGCAGTCGCTCCGTGGAAAAACTTATATTCAGGTAAAAGTGGTTGAACTAGTATCCGACGCTAAATAAACTTAGGAATAATAAAGGCTAGAAAGAAGATTTGTAAATAAAATTATTGACGGTAGTAAAAAAAAATGTTTTTTTTTAATATATGTCCAATATTTTTATTTATAATGTGTATTTATTTTAGTCATATTTTTTTATTCCTAGGCCATCGAGCTATTTCTTTAAGCCAATCTTAATTTATTTAAACTTATCTGATTTTTAATTTTACATAAAAGAGTAGTAAGTAAAACTAATACTCGTAGAAGTAGTAGTAGTAGCAGTAGTACTCCTACTACCATAAAAATTGCGATTTACTAAAGTAAAGTAACGTAAAAAATGTACTAGAACATAGTATACTCGTGCAAAGCATAAGAATCTCTTAATTTCTTATTTTTTTCAAATAGTGTGAGTTTTATCATAATTATAAGTAATTCCAAAACTGTGCCTTAATTCTATGTCCCAATGCTAAGAAATAATGAAAAGTCAATTGATAGGCTTATTGCTGAATTCAGAACTATTTTTATGAATGCTTGCTGGCTGAGGTTGTGGTTTTACTCAAGACGAACTGGCTCATTTGTGTTCTATTTTAATCATCGCTTACAAAAGATTTAATTAATAAAAAAAGTGATTATATAGTCTGATTATATAATTCTAGCTTATATGAACAACGGTAAACAAGTCATGAGATGTTTACTTTTAAGAAATTACGACTGTAAATTAAACGTTATTATTTTGAACCGAATGTTAACAATTCTACAAGCCAATAAAAGCAAAATCAAACAGACAATGCAACTAAGTCGAGACAAATGACAACAAACTATGTAAGAGTATCGTTCAACTTACGACCTTTTAACTTCAGCGAGCGATACAAAATAACATAGCTCTTTCGTCCAGCAAATTTTATTAGCGTACATCGTTCTAAGTTTATATTACTTATACTAAGTACTAGCTAGGTACAGCTTGATAGTTCGATCTTACTTTCGTTTGGCTGACAGCCCAAAATGAAGGTTTTTTTATGATATAGGGGGCAAAAAAGCAGACTTATTTCCTGATAGTAAGCGATTACCGCCGGCCATGGACACCCTCAACACTATAGGTGTCACAAGTGCGTTACCGGCCCTGCTTAGACACCTGTAATAGCCTGTTTGGGCCTCCAGTATCCTCACTCACTCGGTGAAACACAGCCCAAACACTGTTTCACACCAGTTCTGCAAAGCGTGGTTCTTCCACGGTAAAAAGGTTGCATTTACCGGTTCAATAAAGTGCTGCGTTGTGTAGTGTTCAAAGAACGTATCGGTTATTTTTAACCCGCTAGTGGCGACGTCAATTTAACTTACACTATTGGTGACGCTGGTTTCACAGACTGGAATTTTGATACTTCGTTAAAAAATCATGAAATTATCAATAATTATTAAAATATTAATTATCTATTTAAAATTCAGATCTAATCTAAAATTGCAAGAGTTGCAATCTGAAAGTTATTACAAAACTTAATATTTAATAAATTGTGACAAATAAATATGATAGTAAATAGATGTTTATAGAGTTTCATTATATTTAATATTTATTTTAATCTAACTATATAGACTAATTAATAAATTTAACAGAAGTAGCCTTGAATAATTAGGTCGATTCGCCGCGTTTTTTTATCGTAGTAAAAAGTAGCTTATTTAATCCGCTGTTATTATAAATGCGAAAGTCATGCAATTCTATTGCGGCTTTTAACTGAGTTAGAGTTGTTACCAACCGTCTTCCTTCTTACCCCAGCGCACCATTCAAAGAGTGATCATGGACTAGTGTCTTGACTTGCACATATCCGAAGCGGAGTTAATGCTTACCATGAAGGAACCTGTCTACTCGTTTAAAAAAAAAATACTTATTTTATTTGAGTACTAAGGGACAATTTTACCATCTATTGATAGTCTCTGATAAACCATTATAAGCTTATCCATCGAAAAATACAGATTTTAGTTTCAAAAGTCTTCAATAGAGACATATATGTCAGATACATAACATTTCAGTTACTTTTGTCAGTTAAATAGTGTTTTATGACATACATCTGACTCACCTCAGTATTTTAACCCAGAAGTCTGCGTCACATAGTAGAATACTTATTTTTAAAGAGGTCCTGATTATAGAAAGAATTACGAACGTTTTGTACCACACGGGGATAAGCACTTGAGGTAATATTTCTTCTTTTTAATGCTCTAAGTACCGTCAATTATTTACTCGACTTGCTTGCGTGGGATGTAATCAAATTCTTATTAGCCACTGAAGCTTGTGTGTTGTCAGAGTAAAAAGACTAGATGTTGTAGTGAACTTTATTAATTTGACAATAAAATGTTCATAATAATGGTAAAAAACTAAGTAAGTTTATTTTTGAACTGAACAGAGAAAAACAAATATCACAATATGTATATAAAATCGAATGAAGTTATAATGATCAATAAGACCTTCGAAAAGGTTGAAATTTAAGCGACGGGTGGTTTTGTATTTATTGTATGGTTAAATGAAAAGACATAAGTGATTAGTGTGTTGCTCTCTTTTCGATCACGGAATCTTTCTAGGGTTTGTGGCAACTTCCACAAACAACGGCAGCCAAAACATATGACAACGCCACCTACCGATGATACACTGAACTATAGAGTAACGTAGTGTACGAAGAAGCTATCAATCCAGCATCGCGCAATGGAAATTTTTGTGCCGTTTACAAATATATAAAACTTTCCAACATCTACCGTTGGGCAGTGGCCCGCCAAGTATGATCACTTCGCCTGGTCGGGGGATCCTCCCTTTGTGTTGGAGAGCACACTTGTTCCTCCACAGGTTTTCTGTGAGGTCGTATTATCTTTTTAGCCAAACCTTATTTCGGTTTTCTTTTATATTTTCTTGCATAGATTTATTTGTCTTTAGGATTACTTTACATTAACATTAATTCAACAGCTTTAATACCTTGTAAGATACGAGCTTAAATTGAACATTGGAAATTTTCAACTAAAAATGTCTTATTAAAAATGCTAAAGCTGGCGAACAAAAGTGGATAATCTGTTTGGCGTCCGGTGAATATTAAAGAAGTCGGCCAGTCCAGGTCTTTTGTTAAGATCAAAGTAATCTCACGGCCGTACTAATTGACCTTTGCATTTTGATGGGGTTCTCACTACATTACTATATACATATATACTACACTCCGTGATTCGGAGGTCACGTTAAGCAGTCGGTCCCGGTTGTTATCCTATGATAACAGTCGTAAAGCTCAGTTGGGGGCCTTTGGGCGGCTTAAAAACATCCAACGGCAAGATTTACGTAGCTACAACATATTCTTGCCAGTCCCCAACCCGCACTTGGCCAGCGTGGGGACGTATGGCCTTAACCCTCTCCTGAGAGGAGACCCGAGCCCAGTAGTGGGACATTATGGGTTGTTGTTTGTTTGTCTCACTACATATATAACTTTGTCGATTTATAACCATTCGATTTAGGTTCACAGTGATAAATTATACAGTATATCGATTATTTTGAAACATTTTTTTTCATAATGGTAATATAAACAAATGAACAATTTGGATTTCTCTAACGAGATTGTCGATATGTGGAATGTAGATACGGTGATCATTAGTTGTGTCTGTTCACGGATCGATAGCCAAGACCCTCGACCAACACCTCAAGAAGCTCACGTTAGATGGCTGGATCAAGGGTCTGTTCCATTTTGATCTTTTAGCGCAGTCCTAGGACCAGGACAGCGTTTTTTTTTCATTAATAGTCATATTATAGATTTAACGATATATTTCCAAAGTAACTAAGCCCTTTTTGTATTCTCTATCAAATAAGATGAGTTAATTTTTATTTCCAACTCATTTAATTTATTTCTTATTAGTTTCACACTGGGTACGGTGTGTTCATGAGTCACCGTTATTGATCTCGGTGTATATAAAATATAATAGTGAATATATGAGAGGGGTTAGAAACATAAAAAGAACTTGACCAATGCTTTACCATGTTTCAATATTTCTTACTGGTTAATAATGGTTTTAATGTGTTCGTTAATTTTAGTTATATATGTATGTGTAGTTCAATAGAAGCTCTATAATTGAATGACGGGAGTGATTAGGGATAGAACAGTGGTTTCTCAACTTTTAAGGTTATTGAATCCGTTAGGGGCCAAGACTCTCGAAAATTTTATATTCAGTTAATTAATTCTAGTTGGACATAAAAGACTTTTCAGTATATATTATATGTTTGAAACTCAAATGTTGGTTTATTCATTAATGAGTTTTTGCGATAGGGGCTGTGAAATTGTTTTTGGAGCAGCAACGGAAACGTCGGGGTTTCCCCACAAGAGAGGGCCATCTAGAAACCGTAAGTCGCCCGAGGTGCGTTGGGATTCCAGGGTTTTCCTTCCTATTGTGAACTGGTTCCTAGTACCCGCGATAGCGTGCGGTTTTAATCGATTCGAGTCCGACATGATTTCGGAATCCGAGAGGATTTCCGAACGCAAAAAAAGGGCCCGCGAAATCTATTGTATAAATTTCTGTATAAAGTCCTATTTACAATAAAAATGAACTTTAAATTTTATTATTAATGATTCTTTGTTTGTTGTTTAATAAATTAATATATAATTATAATCAACCCAGAAAATTAGATCATTGGAAGAATATATATGCATGTATATTGTATGCGACTGCTGTGCTTGGGGTTTCGGGTTCGATTCCCGGATCAGACCAAATTATTGTCAAATCTGTAAATATTTGTTTCGGAATTTGGATGTTTTCTACGTTTAAAATCTATATATTCACAAAAAAGTACATATGTATTTAAATCACTTGTCTAGTATACATAGCACAAGCTCTTTTTAGTTTGGGACTAGGTATATGGCGTTGCGTAATAAATGTAAAAAAAAATTAAAATCAAAGAAAAATATAATATTATAATTGTGTTTCGATATTCAAATAACTGCGAACCATTTTTCATGTGGGTAATCCCGTATATTGCAGTTTGAAGCATTCATAACCACCCGATGCAATTGAACTTAGATTTATTTCCGCACGACTTTGATTTTGCAATATTTTACATCACAATTTCAATTTGCATACCAATTTCTATTATTGTACTAGTCGTAACATTCGTTTCTTTATTAGAAAGGAAATGTAAAGTACCAGAAAAGTAGTGACCGTTTTAGAACTATGCTTGAGTGGTATTGCGCGGCAGTCGGTCACGCCTCCCGCCGTGAAGGCACCACGGAGCCCATTCCTGGAACTTTCTAATAGTTTCCTAGAGTTCATTGCACGGTAGAATTTAAATTGTTTAAGTTTTTATTTTCAAGATGCAGTTAATAAATGCAGTGGGTGAATATATTCGGCAAAAGCTAACACAAAGCAAACAAATACTTTGAATTTGACCATAATCATTATAGTTTCAATAACTTTGTTCTCAGTTTTCTTTATGTCAGATGAATTTTTAGCACAGCTTAGATACTGATATCAGTATAGTATTTCTATTTATAACGTGATTTACTTGAATCTAAACTACCTGTTAACGGGAGAGGGATTTGAGTTTTGACATAATGACCCATTTTTTGTTTCGAATAATATTGATGTTGAATTTGATGAAAATGGATAAATTCAAGTTTCTTTCATGGTAGAAAAAGAAAAATTCCAATAATCAAAACATTGAACCTTCAATCTTTAATCAAACATCTTTATATCTCATATGACTATAACACTTTTCATTGTTCGTAAATTCTGTGTCGCCCAGTAACGCCCAATGAATTTAATTAGTTTTTTGTTTTAAACCTTCTATATGTTACATTGTAATACATAAGACATGGGAATATACCAAATAAATATTTGGACATCTAACACACAACGCCGTCTAGTCCCAAGCTAAGCAGAGCTTGTGTCATGGGCACTAGACAACTGATGTAAAAACGTGAATACTTTTTTGAAATAAATTACTTGCTTATTTCCAAAATCTCAATTAAAAGCAATAAAATAATCTTTGCGCTCTTCACATATTTATTCAATATATTCGTATTTATTTCAGCCAAATATTCTATTAAATGAAGGAAACCAAACAAAATATTTATTTCTTTGAATCATATGAAAGTTATACAATCTCATAATATATTTCTACCAAAATAAGAAGGTGAAACTACGTATCAATCTTACTACTTAATTAATTAATCAGAGTATTCTTATACATTTCCATGCAGTAGAGGCAGAAAGCGTCTGTAATTATGTTGATGTCTTACATTGTATTTGTATTTCTAAACATATTTAGTAGCCGAAACATTATTAGGATATAAGTAAATGAAACGGAGTAAGTGATATTACTTATTATAAAGAGCGAGAGAGTAACTTGGTTTTGGCGTTACGCGTAAGATATCCGATTTCTTCATGGTGAGGAGGATAGGGGGCGTTGGATTGGGGTATGGGCCTCCGGTATCCTCACTCACTCGATGAAACACAGCGTAAGCGCTGTTTCACACCGGTTTTCTGTGAGGCCGTGGTATCACTCCGGTCGAGCCGGCCCATTCATGCCGAAGCGTGGCTCTCCCACGGTAGATTATTTAACTTCAATCTCACTAGACTTTATTGAATTCTGATTGGACGTATGAGGTAGTGGTTTAAACCACCATCTCACCACTTTCTACTACGCTGACTGTTGTGAGTTCAAAACTCATATGAGAACGAGATGCAAGATATATTTATATTTAGTAGTAGTAGTGAGTAGTCTTGAAAAAGTACTTATTCTGGAAAACGAAATCTATTAAAGTTTGAAACCATTAGATTAAATAATTTTATCACAGGTAACTATAAATATGTATATAAATTTTTCTGCAGTAAATAATATTATACAAAGTATTTAATCACATTAAGAGTCTTTTTTATGGAATACCCGTAACATCAGAGTTTACCGCTGCCCATGGAGACCCGTAACATCAGAGGCGTCACAAGTGGGTTGCCGGCCTTGGGGGATGCGGAGGGGGATGAGGGGAAGGGTTGGATTATGGGCCTCCAGTATTCGCACTCACTCGGTGTAACACAGCGCAGGAGCTGTTTCACACCGGCTTTCTGCGAGGCCGTGGTATCATTTCAGTCGAGCCGGCCCATGCATGCCGAAGCGTGGCTCTTCCACGGGAAAAAGTCCCAGTTTTTTGTAGATAAACAATCGCCCGTCGCAGCAATCTAGCTAGCTTAAGTAATTAATTTCAACATAGAATCTAATACCTGTTCAAAAACTAATAATAAAATAAAAGATAATCAAATTTCGTAGTAATTAATAATTACTGTGACGACTTTTAATTGCGAATTAATATTATAATATAAGCGTTAATATATTTCATTTCAAAGCCGTGGTCTCCTTTATTTGAAGGACACTAGCAAAAAACTTTTATTTGTTACACTGGCTGTATTGTAAACATCTTTTGCTGGAGGCCCTTATTAATCTATAATACGTGAAGCAATAACGTTATACCTCTTTTTACAAAAAATGTGCTGACGGAGGAGTATGAAATTTCAAACACTTACAGTTTGTAAAGAGAAGGGGCGCAGATTGGAATTTTTTCAGCATTTTTATACGCATAACAATAGAAAAAATAATAAAAATGAACACTCCACACACTATTATGCCTATGATACACACAAACACAAATATGCATACACACAAATGTATGTAAGTCAAACTAAAAAGATTATATTTTTTCGTCTGTGTCTGTCTATACTGAATATCAAAAAAAGCCATGATAAAATCTTTGATTAAAGAGATATTTAACTAAAAAAATTTAAGAATCTAAAAAATTAAAGAATTAAATTCAAAATTCGACTTCTGGGCGAGCACTAGTGTTATAAATTCGGACATATACAATATGTACGAAATGATCGGGACCGGCAAAATTGAATGAAAACCTTAGTAATATCATACGATAAATTGTAATCAAATAAGGCTTTTATTGCTATTTGATGCTTCATATTAATACAGCATTTCACCTCCATTATTGTACATAATCGCTTGGCATCTTAGCAGCATACTTTCAGCATAGCTGCGAGATAAAGACCTCCACGCGGACTTCAGTTCACAAGTAAGGTCACGGACTGTCACTACAATTTTAAATTACAATTTTTTTTGCGCTTAGTTTAAGCTTCATCCACGCCCGAATACTTTCAATTAATTGACATCAGGGGACTTAAAGGGGCAACTCAATACGTTGATACCATGTTCTGCTTTCCAAGCTGCCTACCTGTATCGATTCTTAGCTTTCCAAAATGTGTAGGGCCTCATGAGAAGAATATTGGCAAAGAAACTCATGGAAACTATTTTTAAAGGTCAGATTTTTAGGTACAATAATATTAGTATTACATGAATGGTTAACTGTGTGCAAGCTGTTCCCTGAATTTCGTTTTATTAAAATGCTTCAAAAGCTAACGTACTAACAAAAAAAAAAACAAAAAACACTCAGTGATATCTTTAAGGGTGTGAACTTAAACATAGAAATCAATCATCACACACATCTACTTACATTAGTTGCTAAATCTACTGTTAAAAATGTTCATGACTAGATAAAGAGGCTAAAGTTGCAGTTGAACGGGCCAAATTAATAGTATTGGCTAAAGCGTCGCTGACTAGGCTGACCAGTCACTCCAAGCAGCACCCGTTTACGAGTAAGACGCATGGACCAGCCATCGCCTCTCTCGCTGTATCAGAGGGAAAGAAACGACCCGCCCCACGACGACACCGCAAGCATTGATACTTTAGTGAGCATGACAAACCATAGCATGAGATACTGGTAAAAATCACTACTATATACATCAGAAAAAAAATATCTTGTCCCTGATTATGGTCTTTGTTTTCGCACGCCCAATGCAGTCTTATTTCAATAATAATATTTCAAATATTTCAAATAAATATATTTCAGAAAGGAGAGGTTTCTTCACAGTGTTTTGATATTTCGTCCCATTTACAATTAAACCCATCTAGATGGTCCCAAGTGATATAATCAAACATCTTTTCTTCAACCGTTCTTGCCCAGAGCGAAGTGATATTAAGGAATTCTTGGCAAACAGCTGCACAATCCGTTTGTCCTCTGCGACATACGTATTTTCAATTTGCCACGATCTGGTACGTCATAGACAGTTTTGTGTGTGAATGTCACTTTACTCACCTACTTACGAAAACCTTGGACTTTTTCATATAGTGGGCGGCCTGGGCGACATTTTGGGTCCTTTCGGATGAGTACAGAGAAACACAACTTCAAAACGGGAAACGTACGCGGTACTCATTGTAAAAATAATATTTTTAACAAGAAAAACTGGAGGAAATATTCATGTTTTTTTTTAATGCATTGTAGGCAAAGAATTATTCCATTCAGCTGAATATTTGTTTTATAAATTGCATTCCAAAATTTACGAAATACGGGTCACGTTCTTTTCGAACTCACTGTATTTGTTAGTTAATAAATATAAACACCGTTTTCAGTTATTTAACTTTGCTTCGACTATGAAAAAATTTATCTACATTTTCTCAATCACATCATGTAATAGGGATACTGTCTTTATTTTTATTAAATGAAAATGTTGAATTTAATTGAATAAAATGCGACTTGCTAAGTGTCTGAGCATTGTGTTCAGGCTGTAAACAGTTAAACCACTTGAGTGTTTTCGTGAAAATATTAAACACTGTAAATGCTGATAAAATTATTAATTAATTTTATAACTGATATCATTCAACTAGCGGTGTTACCCGTGGAGAGGCTGCGGGGGACAGCTAGTCTAAAAAATGTAGCCTAAGTTACTCCTTATATCATCAGCTATATGCCAGTAAAAATTGCCGTCTAAATCGTTCTAGAGATTAGCCAGAAGAAACTGACAGATAGATTTAGACAAAAATTGTAATAAATGTTATTTTGGCATATATACCGTATATAAATATATAAACATTTAGTAAAAAGCGGTTATTTTAATATTATAAGCAGACAGTCCAATTTTATTTATTTGTCATGTCAATCCCAACGAACAGCTTACCAAACAGCGCCAAGCCTCCTTTCTGAAGAGACACTTATGTCCAGTAATGGAATCTTAAAGGCTGTTGATAATGATGATAATAATAAAAATAGGAATACGATGGGAGAACCACGCTTCGGCACGAATTAGACGGCTCAACCGGAGTGCTACCATGACCTCACAGTAAGCCCTTGTGAAAAAGTGCGCTGTGTTCAACCAAGGGAATGAGGATACAGGAAGCCCGACCCCTCCTCCCCTTCCATTCCTCGAAGGACGGCAACGCACTCGTGATGCCTCTGATGTTACGGGTGTCCATAGGCGGCGATAAATGTTTACGATATATTATTTTAATAAGCATATATTTAGCATAATATTTTAATAAGTTGATACGGGGTGTATCAACTTATCAAAATACATAAGACTCAATTAACTCTAAATAAGTAGTGTTGTAGTTACTAGACCATTGATAATCATACGTATGCAATGTTATTAAATTGGTATTTGGCTCCCATAACCTATAAAATTTTTGAGGCTAGACTACGCTGACATGGTCACGTTATAAGAAGACCAGACGATCACGTGATTAAAAAGTGCCTTTCCATTGCCAAAAGAGAGGAAGAGGAAGGCCTAAAACGACCAATTTTTATCTACTAAAACTTAATTTGTAGAAATATAACTCATCAGAATCTCAACAACATCATTAAACAGTTTTTCAAAATTAGTCATCATGCCTATTGAATGGCATCGCATGACTGGGAAAGCCGATCCCGCGTAACGGGATCAGGCGAGGTAGAAAAAAGAAGAATGCAATATTTTTAAGGACCGAAAAATTATTTTATATTCACAATAATTTACCCTCTGTTGCAGTCAATTCTACGATTTCTCTCCCAAAATTAAGGGTCACCAACAACTGGTGAGTACTCACAATTATTCTCCACATCCATCAGTCTGGCAGCAATTTTTTAAACATTTATACAACAGGCTATTCTGCTAATGTTCATACGAAGTACACGTTGTATTAAGACAAACTGAAGCTCAGGCAGTTAGATCATTATCCTAATTGCTGCTTATTTATGATCCTCGAACACATATAGACGTTCGGAGTAACAGGCATGAGATGTATTATTCATAGGATTGTAGACATAGATTGATCTGTAGTAAATAAACAAAAGATTTGTTGGGTAAGCAGAATAGATTAATGGTGAGAAGAACAAAGATTGCCCACGTTTTGTTTAAACTTGAATGTAACGGTTTTTGTAAGTTATGGGAATTGCTCTACAACGGAACTGGCCAGTATGTTAACTAAAATATATTTCCTTCTTTAGGCAGTTTTGTTCACATCAGGTCTACAAATTTAATGTTTACATTAAAAAGTAATACGAGAACATAAATGCTGAGTAAAGACATTAAAATAAGAACATACACAACATTTTTTTTAAATATAAGAGTTCTTACTCAAGAAGATATTAATACTAACAAAGAAATGTCAAGCAGCCAACCCTGGCGCCTTAGCAAACATTAAAGTGTTACATGTAGAATCTCTTACTACAATCGCTAACTACTCTATTTCTTCTATTATTGGCTATTACTTTATTTTGACCACGTGACTTAGCGTTGAGATAACGTCATTCCTGTACATTAGTTCTATATTTTGTTAAATGTCATCTTAGCTAGGATGGTTGTACTCATAAATATGTAAGTTGCTTATTGTACGTTATATCTACATATTGCTCTAATGATACATGCATGTTCTTATTAAATTTTACACGCGATGGAATATTGACTTAAAAATACTCGAGGTTAATATGAAAAAAAAGACTGGAACAAGTCTCGAGTAAAGAAGACCACTATAGTATTGGCATATTGTTGTGAGGAGAGTCCACACAACAGCAACTCATGTAAAACGGGACGTTAAATAAAGAAAATTTAGAAAATTTTATTAAGACTGTCATGTCTTCTTTTCTTTGTTTTATCTGTAAGTTACATGTCTCTTAAAACGTTTAAAGTCAACGTTAGTTAGCGTTCTTATAATTTAACCACGGTAGATAATTTCTCAATTTAAGATAATGAAATAAAATAGGTCAAAACCCCAATACCATCAGTTTAGAAGTTTAGTATTGCGTGGTATAAATAATAGCGTTGTTGAAACCGTGATCATGCAAGGTGATCAAATTAACTGCTTAGTGTTCCAGCTATAAAATGTTTTTTGAAGTTTAACTAACGCGAAGCTCGGCTCCCAGTTAGCCAACAAACTAATGTGTTACATTGTACCGGTAAATTTGTTTTATTCTTTCTACTTGTGCAAGCTTCAATGAAAAGAAAATTCTCAAAAACAAAATATGTACTTGCAGAGTATTTGTTTAATTTCTGATTTTTCCGTATTACTGTGAAAAACTATTTTATTTCAGTAGTCATACGTTATTAAACGGTGTAGAATTAAAAAAAAAACAAATATTTTTTTCTCTCAGACAAAAATTACAAAAATCAGTTATATCAAAATATACACTAAAAATCCAGAAAACAAATAATCTGTGTGAGAGACTAGTTTCTGTACAAGGTAGAACCTGTACAACAGAATAACTAGACTCTTCTAACTCCAGATAAGAGGTTCTTTAGGATGTAGCATAGTTCAATGTGTACATGTGAGATGTATAGAACGAAAAAGTTAGTGTGATTAAAAATGTGAGTGAGTATGTATTGTGTATTTGTGTGGGTGCATGTGGGTGATGTATATATGTATAAATCTATGTGTGATATGAATGTGCGTGTGAGCTACCCCTCGAATGATGAGAACCTGATACCAAGCTAAATTATCCACCAATAAGATGTGGATGCTGAGCCAATGTGTTCACATGTTTAATTGAATTAAGAAGGCACATATAGTAGTTTCTCAGTCTCCTCATAGTTCAAAGATTTGAGCCAGTGTGAAATAGTATGCTTGCATTGGAATTTAGAAGTGGAGTAAATATTCAACATTTGATTCAATTAATAAATGTAAAAACTAAAAAATAATAATATATAAATTAATAATTTTAAAAAGCTAAATGTTTTGAATGTTAATGGATTTCGCGAGATCAACATCTGTTCGCGTCGAAACCTTTAGTTTTAGAGCTCATCCGACGAAAACTTTAATAGTTAAAGTACGTATAAGTATATAAGATTAATAGCCCAGAGCTTTACCTACCTTGAATTGAGGTTATCGGTTTAAAGTACAGGGTAATATTCAAATTAATAATGAAGTGTTGCGTCAAGAAGCAAATTTCTTTAACGTTTCTGTAATTGAATTGCTCTTTTCCCAATGATATAAGTTACGTTGTATTTATGTAGATTCATCTTTTTCTTATCATTATCTGATGTAAAATCATTAAAGGTTTTATTCACTCGTTAAAATGGAGTCCTTATTTGAAATTCAATATCGTTCCAAGAGATTTTACACTATCTACCTATATTGAAATAACCTATACGACAACGATTTACGAAAGAAAGATATATTTATTTGGAATATAAAAGGACGACAATTGGTAAACGTTTGCTTGTTATTGTTATCAATATCGAGCAAAAACTAGCAAACAAATAGTTGGTTGTATGGGAGCCTCTTTAAATATTTATTTTATTCTATTTTTGATACTTGTTATAATAGCGGCAACAGAAATACATCATCTCTAAAAAAATTAAATGATTGACTATTCACGAGAAACGGTTAATGAGATACAGCCTGGTAACAGACGGACGGATAAAGGATTCTTGGTGATAGGGTCCCCTTTTACTCTTTGGGAACGGAAACCTAAATACAGTTAGAGATATACAAATTAGAAAAACAATAACAAAATATTAACCAAACAAGTAGGCATAAATCAGTTTTTGGATATAATTGTGAAATAATATTGGGGCGGTAATACCCTCGCACAGAAGACCAACGTAAAATGTCAGCGTTTGTGCTGTCGTGCTTCGTGCAAGATGTGAGTGCAAGACCGGAGACCCAATGATGCCGTAGCATCACTAGATCGCCATACTTTTTCCACTACTCTTGGATTCTACTTATGCTTTCCATCAGGCAGAGAATAGTCATTTAGGCAGGGCCAAAGACAAAAAAAAAATATATGGCTTAGTGCAAACCTACGTTTATATACTGATGAAAATTATTAATAGCGTAGGTATATATTGTAATATAAATATTGGTTGTATAAGTTAGCATCAAATAACGGATGCCGCAACGTCATCAAAATAATATATTTGAAAACTAAAATTTACGTTCGCAAAATTAAAATGATTATAAATTAGTATGGTGGGTTAAAACAGCCTTTCTAAATAGAGAACTATGTCCATTAGACTATTTCAGGCTGTTGCTGTGGTTATAAAAATAAGTGCGAGGGCCACGTTTCGGTGTGAATGGGCCGGTTCGACCGGATTGATACCACGGCCTCACAAAAACGGTGAGAAGCAGCGCTTGCACACACTGAATAAGTGAGGATACCTAAGGCCCATAACCCAACCCTTCCCCCATTCCCCTCCCTATCCCACTAAGGCCGGCAGCGGACTTGTATCGCCTCTGGTGTTGCGGGTGACTATGTGTGGCGGTAATTGCTTACCATCAGCCGATACGTCTGCTCGTTTGCCCCATATGACATAAATAATACTCATGATGTTTCAGAATGACAAACGTTGTATACGAAGTCCACAGGCCATGTGGAAAAAGTTCTGCGCAAGATGGCTGGCAGGAGCTGAATGCGAGAAGCCGAAGATCAAATCAAGTAGTGTGCAATTTGAGAGGAGGTCCATCAGTGGACAGCGATAAGCTGATGATGATGTTTAAGAGTTATAACTTCAACTTGCTTTAAGCACGTCAAGTGGGGCCGCTGTCCCTTAAATGCAATAGTGGTAAATATTTTCATATGATCCCACTTCCCTTAAGAACTAGCGAAGGAAAGAAGATCAAGCCTTTGATCTTAAAATGTTGAAAAAATGTGACCCTAGACTTACAGGTCCAGGAACAGTGGAAGTCAATGAACATCTCGTAAACTCATGCAGGTAACATTCATAAGACGTTTGCCCCAAAATCCGATATCAAACAAGTCAAAGCCCATACTTTCTTTTTTTTTAACGTGTTGTTGTTCACTAAAACAGATGAAGGGGAATACCCGTCCCAATCATCCGCGGCTACACCCAGGACAGGACATGAGGTAAGTCATAGCCTATACTATCACTACCATACAGACTTGTATAACATACAAATGCATACAATTAATAGATAAACTATACTCAGACATACTATCCTACGTTTAATATAAAAAAAATATATGAGTATTCTATCAGTCAATCTATTTTAGGTATTGTCATACAAACTGTGGCGACTTCCACATACAGCGCAACAACATAAAAATATAGGAAAGCGCCATCTACCGAAGAAACATCGAACTACGGAGCAACGAAGAAAACTAAGAAACTACCAATCCTAAATCGCGCAATAGAAGTTCTCGCGCCGATTAACATATATACAACTTCCCAACATCAACCGTTGGGCAGTGGCCCGCCAGGCATGATCACCTCGCCTGGTCGGAGGATCCTCCCTTTGTGTTGGGGGAACATGATATCCGTTCCTCCACAGTGGTGACCCCGACGTGATTGGAAGCAGCCTTCGTAGGAGCAGATCAACAGCAAGAGCGCCACCATCATGTTCACTCCCACAGCAAGTTTCAGCCAGCCAGCAACCTCGGCCTCAACAGGGATACACCACATGCAGGAAGCGACCGCTCCAGCCTGGTTTACCCCTACGGCCTCAACAGCGTCTAGGCACAGCACACTGCAACTACGGTCCATGTAAGCAGAGCATTTCTCTCCCGTCTATGCAGCAGCCAGCCACTACGCAGCAATCGCCCCGACTCACTGGGGACCTCACCGCAGCACCGCGCACCGCATTCGATCCCGACTCACTGGGATCAGCGGACTTCAGCCCCGACTCACTGGGACTAGCGGCATTCAGTTCCGACTCACTGGAACTTGCGGCACTCAGTTCCGACTCACTGGAACTACTCAATCCTGGCACTGGCAAGCTCCACAACAGAGCACAGACAGCTGACTCATCCAGATATCAACCTCCGGTCTTGGAGGGGAGTGATGTGGCGACTTCCACATACAGCGCAACAACATAAAAATATAGGAAAGCGCCATCTACCGAAGAAACATCGAACTACGGAGCAACGAAGAAAACTAAGAAACTACCGATCCTAAATCGCGCAATAGAAGTTCTCGCGCCGATTAACATATATACAACTTCCCAACATCAACCGTTTGGCAGTGGCCCGCCAGGCATGATCACCTCGCCTGGTCGGAGGATCCTCCCTTTGTGTTGGGGCAACGTGTTACCCGTTCCTCCACAAAACTATGCTTAGTTTGAAGCTAGGTGGTATTGTGAGTGAAATGTCCGAAGTAGCTTCATTATTATTTATTTACATATTTATTCTAAACAAACGATTATTAGCCCTGGGTGGAACTCAAATCCTACCACTTTACACTAGATTAACAGGCATATCAATATACTATACTCCATAACAGATAAAAAACAGCTTCAAGAACTAGATCAAATTAAATAGAACCACACAGATAAAACTACTTTTCATTTAAAAAAAGAATCATCAAATTCGGTTTACCCAGTCGAAACTTATGAGGTAACAAACATCAAACAAGTACAGTCGGATTGATAACCTTCTTCTTTTTTGAAGTCGGTTGAAAACTCAATCAAAATAATAAAATTGCATTACAATAATCTACTGTTTTCTATTGGACCTAATTTAATTCATGATGTTAGCATATCTTTATACGTAAACAAATAATGCCGCAAACGATTGTCAAGTAATTCTGTTTATTCAAGAAATGAGGTTGTCTAATATTGATACGAGTGAGTATAAAATATTGTTCGTAAACAAATATAATAACAAATAGATCGGTTCACGGTTGATGTATTTTTTCGTGACTTGCTAGATTTATGAAAGAAGCTTGTCAGCACGGTAGTAGGTAAGTAGGGATCAATTGTCTCTGCCTACCTTGCTGGGAAAAAGGCGTGACTCTATGTGTGTATGTATATATTTAAATCTTTCATTATTCACACTTAGAAATATTATAATATCTAAAATAAGTCTGTCTGTTTGTCTGTTAAGCTTTCACTGCTAAGCCGCTGCTACGATTTCTATGAAATTTAGCATGAATTAAAGAGGAACATGAGTTACTTTTAATCGCGATAGCCAACACACACGCGTCTAAAGCTAGCGTTATCATAAGTAAAACACTACGTATATTTTAACTTAACTTATATTTATCTATCTCCTTAAGTTAAATATGTTAATATTAATCCAAGTATTAAAAGAAATGAGGTTGTCTAATATTGATACGAGTGAGTATAAAATATTGTTCGTAAACAAATATAATAACAAATAGATCGGTTCACGGTTGATGTATTTTTTCGTGACTTGCTAGATTTATGAAAGAAGCTTGTCAGCACGGTAGTAGGTAAGTAGGGATCAATTGTCTCTGCCTACCTTGCTGGGAAAAAGGCGTGACTCTATGTGTGTATGTATATATTTAAATCTTTCATTATTCACACTTAGAAATATTATAATATCTAAAATAAGTCTGTCTGTTTGTCTGTTAAGCTTTCACTGCTAAGCCGCTGCTACGATTTCTATGAAATTTAGCATGAATTAAAGAGGAACATGAGTTACTTTTAATCGCGATAGCCAACACACACGCGTCTAAAGCTAGCGTTATCATAAGTAAAACACTACGTATATTTTAACTTAACTTATATTTATCTATCTCCTTAAGTTAAATATGTTAATATTAATCCAAGTATTAAAAGGGAAGTGCGTAGAAAAACTTTCATATTGTATGCCCTCACAAAAGCCACTGTCTTTTCACAAACTACTTAATGGTTTTTTCACCCTTTTTAATATAATAAATTATTTCCTTTAGTTATTTTTTCTTGAGGAAACCCTTTAGAATATATATTTCATTTTATAGTGAATAGGTGACAAGTTTAACGAGCGTTTATGTCTCACTAGATTTTGCCTACGGCTCCGCCTTCATGTGCCTTGCTGCATAAAAGCCTATCATATATATGTATATGGATAATAAATTTTTTTTTATTGAAATTGGTTTTGTGGTTTCGACGTGAATGCGTAACAAACAAACTCATTTCGCATTTATAATATTAGGATAGTGAAAATCTATATCACGACTGTGTTTATATCGCTACGAATATATTGCCACCCATGAGAGCCATGAGTTTCTGCAATTTTGAAGGCAGTGATTTGAAATAGAAATCGATCTTGCAGCCACAGGGCCTATTTATATTTATTATTAAAAAAAAACTATTTCCTACTACTACTTTCTACTTTCTTGGTACAATCCATTCTGTTATGGAACGCGCTGCCTCTCGAGATAAGAAAGGCAAAAACTCGACAGACATTCAAATTTCTAGCGCGGAAATAATTTATAAACACTTTCTTAGATCCATCTTAATTTTATGCTCTCCCCCCCTCCTAGAATTTGTATTATGTGTATAAATATGTGATTTACATAATTTATGTATATTTTTTTCTGTATATTTAATATTTGTATAATCTTCCCTGTATTATCCCTTCAAAAACTTTATTTATAATTTCTGTGCATCTTCCATTATTGGCTCTGCATCACCCTAATGTTGGCTGTTAGAGAATGCCTACGGCATTAAGTCCGCCTTTGTACTTTTCTGCATAAAGAATAAAATAAATAAATAAATCATTTTTTAAACTAAATCTAAGCCTTCATTAATTTGATGCATGAGGACTAGCTAAGACTGGATAGTTGGCGCTGTTGGGGCAACCTTCATTCATCAGTTAGCCTGATGATGAAACTTTATAGAGATTATCGTGTTTTCAAGTGTAAAACGATCTAATCAATAATATATCTAACGTACTAAGCTCCAGGAATGACTAATAATGTATAATCATATAAATTGTGTACACTTTACCAGTTCAAGATGCCAACTCATGATTACAGATACGATGTTCTTAATTGCTCTGTAATTGCACTTGAGGTAAACACGTCTAATTGTAACTCGATCCGATCATCTCATCGGCGTCAATCGACAAGGGCAGCTGATTAATATTTTGGGAACACACTGATATTAGTAGATATGTACGTATAACTGCTATGGCGTATTATTACATTTTTTATCCGGCTCGAAGGACCAAACGGATGTATTCTATGTCAAAATGATACGAGACTTAAAGCTCATATGTTTTATTACTAATGATCTGATATGATAGAAAATATGATTATTTGCTAAATGATACTGATAGTTGAGGACACACGGTGCGTTCAATGATCGGTAGTGAACTAACTATAAAATGGAAGTTAATATGAGTGTCGATGGATTTGCTGACGCGATGTTTACATTTTTTTAATGTACGGTAGCACCATACATGTATGTGTCTGCCTGATGGAAAGCTTGAGCTGAATCCAAAAATACTGGTCATCATAGTCATTGCGAATGCAGACAATGCAACATGGTGACCACACTATGGTGGTTTATTAAGATGCTTTAGAATCATTGTACCTCTGGTCTAACAATCAAAATCGGAACAAGACAGCACACATAATGTCGTATTCTGTGAGATGGTAGTATTGCCCCGTTCAAGCAGGCCCAAGCTGTTAACTTGACGCTGCAAACAGACACTTCAATTTCGTTATATGTATAGTCAACAGCTTTTAACATTTTGATATGGTGGCAACTTCCACATACAGCGGCAACAAAAACATAAAACAACGCCATCTACCAAAGATACACTGAACTACGGAGTAACTTAGTGTACGAAGAAGCTACCAATCCTGCATGGCGCAATAGAAGTTCTTGCGCTGATTAACATATATACAACTTTCCAACATGAACCGTTGGGCAGTGGCCCGCCAGGTATGACCATCTCGCCTGGTCGTAGGATCCTCTCTTTGTATTGGAGAAACATGATATCCGTTCTCTAACAATGTAAAGACTAATATCAGATATTTCTTATGCATAAATATAAATCATGTAAATATTTTGTGAATTTCTTTTGCATAGCCAAAAATTAAGTAAATGTTACATGTATAACATTTTTACACCAAGATACGAACTGTTTTGCAATTTTGAATTGGCTTTTAAATTTATTTTTTGATTAGTTAAAATAACTAATTTCTATAATTTTAATTATAATTCATATTCATTCATTTTGCGCAACAAACTGGAAGGTAATATTAAAATAAAACCTAGTGGACCCCAAAGAAAAAAGTATTTACTTCTTCGAAAAACAAGTAAAGAAAAGAAACATAGTTCTTTTTTCGGTATTGAAGAGGGCACACTTACATCGTATGACAGCTCAGAAAGGAAAGTCTCAAGCGTCATACAGGAGGTTCAAAAACTGGTGAAGAAAGGAGAGAGACCACGTCCAACTGTAGTTACTTTCACAACACTGGCAATAAAAATAAATTTATTAAAACAAAAAGAAGCCTTGAAAATAAATACTACATGAATGAAGACTATTGTAAATATGTAATTGAAAAAAGGAAAGAACTTCAGGAATAATTGAAAATAGAGAGAGAAAAAGGAAATACAGCTTTCATTAAAAAAAAAGTTTAAGTTTAAGTTTGTTGTACGGAGCCCCAAGTAAGCAAATAATATTTTACTATTATTTTCAAAAACAAAAGTTAACCATTTAAAATGATATAAATCGGTGGGTACGACACGGTGTCAAGTTTGACCCACTCGCGTCCTATCAACTTTGAATCTCGAAGGTATAAATCGTGGCAACATCAGATAAGACCAGTTCGAGGCGCTAAGTGGAAAACTTGCGCCATGTAATTAACAATTCAACAGACTTCACTTCGTACTAGAGAAACTACTAACACCCAGACTTGTTTGAATCACAACTTTAACTTTTTCCACAATAGAATATTACGGGTCCAGTTTTTTTTTGAGAAACGAATACTTATAATGTATGACTAATTTCAAACTTTACTAAAGCTGTAATAGCATTCTAATCAGTAAATCTAAAACTTGAAGAAAAAAACGGTTTGCTCTCCGGAAGTGCCGGCAGATGAGAAAACTCGAATGTGAACGTTGTGCATTTTTGATATTTTGGAATGGTTAGGGATTACTTTTGGACGAATTGCTTTAATTATCAGTATAAAAGTATCATCATTTATGTGATAAAATACATTTATTGCGCAATCGTACACAAACATGTCAATTTATGGTCTATTCTCCCTCCGTCTTACGAATTTTCGTTCAGGTCACGTGTCCTGTCGCGAGTTTAACATTTTTTACCCATCACAAAAAGTGCACAACGCCGCCAAAGGAGTTTTCGAGAGAGATAGAAACGTCATATCTGAAACAGAACCTAATGATAATAATACTTATTTGAAATAAAACAATAATCGTTTACACAGAAATCTGAAATACTTCAAAAATCAATTGTATTTACTAATTGAAATAATAATATTTCTTACTACGTGTATTTGGGATTAAGTACTTTTTGGTGGAGAACGTGCAAACCTGTGTTTTATTAACATTGAACCGGGTCCTGAGCCGAATTTCACAATGGGGTTCCCATTGTGAAATTCGGCTCAGGACCCGGTCGAAATCAGCATCAAGCTATCGTTTTTCCTCAACGTCCACCGGCTTGGCTGCAGGTTGTCCAAAACCTAACCTAAAACTAGTACAAAAAGTAGTACCATCACCACTCTTCTCATCTTTATTCTCTGAAGATGCTTTTTTTTGTGGTTGTACACACGTAAAATTCTCAACACAACGTTGTTCTCATCAATCTTATTGGTCACATCACGGATTTAGAATCGGATTATCATCACCCTATTTATTCCGTGGGTGTCTTAAGAGGTAACGGAGGGAATAAGCTACAAGTACCCATGATAACACCCACTATAAAGGGATGGAAAACTTAAAACAATCTCTTTGCCAACCCGTCTAAGAATGGCGTAGCTAGAAGACCACAACCTACTTTCTCAGGAGAGGCCTTATGTCGAGCAGCAATTGTTAAAAGCTGTTTTTGATGATAATGATGATGATGACAGTGTTACTTTTATTAAGTAAATATACTGTTATATAAAATTTCACTAAAATTAGAACAACAATATCGTACTCTGAAATCTTTTCTTTTCGAAAATATTTTTTGTGGTTGTGCTTTCACACGTAAAATTCTTAATATCATAATAATAAAACTTTATTTGGAACCACAACACACAACCGTTCGAACAACATTTCAAACATAGTTAATAATATTAAAAAATCTTATTTTAACAAATCCTTTTTTTCTTTTCTTTTTCAAAAAAAAGCTAAATTACGGGGCATTGATGACGTGTAATATTTTGCACTATCGCAGTATCGCAAGCATGCATAATATTATAATAAAAGTTTAGACGACGAACAATAGCTTGATCTATATAATCTGAACTGATTAAACAATCAGGGCATCACAATATTTTCATCAACGAGTATCTCATTTTTTATTATATAAGGTCCTGCCAAAATGACTTTACTCTGCCTGATGGAAAGTATAAGCAGAACCCAAGAGAGGTGGTCACCAATTTCATTGTGAATGCAGACAGTGAAACAATGTAGCATGGTGATGAGTGATGCCTCAGCATCATTGGGCCTCCGGTATCGCACTCACCAACGAAAAATGACAGTACGAACGCTATCACTTTACGTTGATCTTCTGTACCAGGGTAGTACCGCCCCGGTCGAGACGGCCCGTTAATGCTGAAATCAGCGTCTACTACCTGTACGCTAAGTAAAATAATTATAAATGCCATTCATGCACAATAATAATTATATTATACTACTAAATTAGTTACTATTATTTTACAAAGAAAATACTGTATATGTCATTTTAAACGCAATAAAACATTGGTCAATGTTTTGATCTGTCATAGTGTACAAGTCTATGTGTGTCATAGTGTGGTGATATTTTAAGTTAAACTGGTCGATAAAATAATACAAGAGTATCAAAATTATTTGCAAATCAACCGCGATGCGATATCTGCTAATATTTAATTTATAGGTATATAAATTGGTCAATATGCCGTTTACATTTCTCATTCCAGCGTTATTCATTAACATTTACAAACCTCGTTCATGGATTTATGCCGGAAAAGCAGAGGAAAACAACAAAATGAATTTATAGTAATAGTTATTTATGTTGACTATAACTTAAAATTACTATAAGGGCACAAACAGATTTTTTCAAGTATTCATTATCAACTTCTTTATCGTTTAACAATCCATTGCTGGAAATAAACCTCTCCCTTAGTGAGTTAGTTAGTACGCTAGTTAGACAATTTGGTGCACGGTGTGTTTCAAGTGTTCTTTCTAGTTGGATTGATATTGTCCTATGTAATCTGCTCCTGCGACACCCACGGGATGAATTGAGATGACTCCTTGAGTTCTTAATCTGAAACCATACGAACCACAGCACACAGACCAATGTTTACTTAATTTAAAATTAACAACTGAATACTTTTCATAATGGTCATTTAAATTCGATTTTTTATATTAAGAAAGTATACCGTCATTATCATCATATCGTAGTCTACTGTTGGACAAAGGCGTCTCCAATTGCACGCCGCTTAGTTCGATCCTCGGCTTCTCGCATCCAGCCGTCTTGCGCAAATCATCACTCCAACTGGCCAGTGAATGACACGTCACTACGAAGGTGTATATTAATGATTAATGTAGGTCATGCTTGGTTGCTGCTTTGGTTCTTAAAATTATGGTATCAACGCAATGATTATAAACGTAAATAAACTCTCAGGACAGCAGGTAGAATAATATTATCATGGAAAGAAAGACGAAGCACCTTAGTCTATGACAACTTTCAGATATAGCACAACAGAAATATTTTACAGTTCCTCTATTGCAGATACACTGACCTAAGTAGTAATATTCTACAAGAAGAAACTGCCAATCCTGCGTCGCGCAATAGAAGTTTTCGTGAAGGTAGCATATAAATACCTTTACAACAATAACTTATCATGCTTTCCATCAGGTAAATCACTTTGGCAGGCTATTATTTAAAAAAACCAGACAAATTAAATAATATAAATAATATAATTAACCCTACCTCAAAAACAAACATGATATTGTCTCTTTAACATTGTTAACAGTCTGCACTCTCCAATGTTATAAAATGCCATTTAACTCTCAAACTTCGTTATTTGAAATGTTTAGTGGTTGCTAATTAGACAACTTTCAACCCCAGCTCTATGGTACTCGAACATTGCAGAGTACTAAAGGCTGACTATAATAATAGGCCTGCCTCTTAGCCGAGCATTAATTACTCCCAAGCATCGAGAATAACATCGCTTTGGAATATATTTTTAAAATTTCACTACCTAACAATTCCACTTATAAATCCATACTCGTCATTATAAATTCAAAAGCATCTCTGTCTATTACGCTTTTAATGCTAAACAGCTGCATCAATTTCAACGAAATTTTCACATGGAGCTACGCTGATTAATAAGGGAGTACATATTATATCATCTCCCGATGAACGACATCTCGTGGAGCCGTGGGCAAAGGCTAATTATTTAGGCTCAAATAAGGCTCGCCGCTCGCAATCGCCGATCTATCCGTATAAGTAATAACTCAAGGTTTCCACTGGATATGTGGGACTCTTGATGATGGTCTACACTTACTGACGGAATGTGTCAAGTATCGAACACAAAGGGAAGCGTTGGTGCGTAAATACGATTTAAATATTTATGATATTGGTATGTTTATAAACATTTTAGGACACACAACCTCAAATGCTGCACTTGACTTATTCGGAATGTTTCCGCCTCAAAAGCTTTGACTTGATTTTATATAGTATATAACATGGGATAAGGTACGATGGGACTAACATATTACCATGTAATAAAAGTCTCGTAATAAAGATTAAAAAAAAGAAAGAAAAGGTTTCCACTGTCATCAAATGTTTTGATATATGTATTTGCAACTAAATAACTATCCGTTTGCATATCTTATAGGAATAAAATTTTCATGTTTTTGCAATATTTTTGATTGATCCTCCACTGTTTCAAAGCACTTAACGATTTTTTTAATTTGAAAAAAAGAGTTCCTATGATTGGTGATGTGTCTGTTTAACCAAACAAACAAACACTCTTCATCTTTCTAATGTTAGTGGAAACTAATAATTTTTCTTGTACGTGAGTAGGACCTATTCATGTATGGTAGTAATTACATACATTACGGAATTGTAAAATTAATTTCTTGACAACCGTTATGATTTTGACAGCCTCATAACATATTTAGCTTACCGATAACACATTTCTATTCAACCCGATTAAAGACACACTTAAAGCTCTTATCTCTTGAGAATTAATTTTATTCAGTGATAATATACCACTGCAATGCAAACTCAATCAAACTCAGCAAACTCGAACAGTGAGGGGTGTCCTCGTAAACGAGTAATCGAGTGTTCAATTGAGCAAGATCTCGATTATCCAGAAATTGAAATCGAACACGACTGGCGAATAGCAAACGAGTCTTGAATGAGTAGTGGTGGTTCTTTTTTCTTTAAGTAGAAAAAAGTTCGTTTATAATAGTAACAGTATTGTCTTTTGTTCGTATGGGCCTTTGTAAAGAGGAAAAGCAATTACCTAGCTTTATTATTTATGTAGTAAATTACCTCGGAACTATTCTTATTTTTTAATGTAAGACAATATATACTAAATATACTACACATCAACGTTTTACACATGAGTGGTTTTGAGGAAAAATATTAGTATTGGGCTTTACTAGATGGAGTCAATTATACATATTTACAGAACATACAAGTTGTGTCTACATATTTTTATTTTTAACAATTAGCTCCTAAAAAGCGAATGAGTTATAACCGATTATTTCATTATTTTAATTCTAACTTTTAAACTTTCGCTTTTCATGATATAATAATTAAAATCACGGGAATTAAGGCGATCGTTTATTTAAAGATATTATATACATAGACGAATGGCCTTAACTCTCCCCTGAGAGGAGACCCGAGCCCAGCAGTGGGACATTATGGGTTGCTGATGATGATTACATACCTCTGATTCACCTCACGTTTCGATCTTGTTGCATTGGCTGTGGTCTTTATTATAATAATTATTATATTTTGATTTTACTTTTAGATAAAATACTCCAAGGTACTTTCTCTTTAAATTTAAATGAGACTTAATGAGGACCTGAAAGTTCTTAAGGAGACTACTTCTAAAATCCATAGCTCCGCCTGCGTATGTGTCGGATATCGCAGATTGATTTCAATTATATTATTGTATTAATTAGTCCAGAAGTGAAATTATTGTGAAGTTGATTAAATCGGCTAAATTGATTTCAATTATATTATTGTATTAATTAGTCCAGAAGTGAAATTATTGTGAAGTTAATTAAATCGGCTAAACATCTGAAAAAATAAGTATCTCACTGTGACATTTACATGTAGGTTGGCGTAGTGTTTAAGTTGACCGGGCGGCGGAGGCGCGCCTACCAGCGCCTCATGCCGCCCTGAGTGTAGCCGCGGATGGGCGGGACGGGTTTTCCCCACCATCCGCTTTACAGGCCAGCCGCGAGGGGGCGACGTTACGCGTGTGCCGTACGTTGCCTAAATTGAGAGTTTTTACCATCAGACGGTGCCCGTTTCAGTGCGGGAAAGCGCTGGGAGGGGTCCGGATAGCGTAAGAAAGCGGTTCCCGGAACTCTCCCGTCTCAGGCGCAGAGTGGCACACCGTGTGGTTTTAGTCGGTTCGATTCCGACACACCGCTCCGCCGCAAACCCCGGTGGGGTGAAGGCCCGAGGGGGTTTCCACACGTAAAAAAAGGGTTTAAGTTAAAATATGTATAACACATATGTAGGAAGTTATAGCTGTCACAATATTTTCAAAATCAAATTACACTTTGTAAAAAGTTAGGGCAGGGTAACATGTTATCTAAATGGAATATCTAGGGTATATTTTCACTTGAAGCATCGTATTTGTTTTAATGCATGAGTATGATGTTGCCTTGTGTGTGTGTGTGATTTGTATGTGAAAACAATTTTTAATCCGCTATTCATATATTATTATTTAGAAATATTTGCATATGTTCAGTCTGGTTAGTATGATGCAACTTCCATCGAATTTCGGAACAGGCGGCCGTTTGCGATATGTATCAACGGCAAGTGTTTTTTTTTCCAATCAAAATTGACCGGACTGATACCACGGCCTCATAGAAATCCTTTGTGAAACAGCGCTTGCGCTGTGTTTCACCGTCTGAAACGAGTGGCCCATATACCAACCTCTCCCCAATCCCCCTCCCCATCTCCCAAAGGCCGGCAATGCACTTGTGACGTCTCTAGTGTTGCGAGTGTCCATGGTCGGCGGTAATCGCTTACCATCAGGCGATACGTCTGCTCGTTTGCCCCCTATTCCATTAAAAAAGACAGAATTTAATAGAATTCTACGGAATAGAAAAAAATGTAGAAAACCAATGAAATTATTATACAAGCGGTTTTATTCATGATTTCAATAAAAATCTATTATAAACACGAAAGTTTTTAATCACATTGGAGCACTACCATATACAGCGCAACAGAACAAAACTACAGCGCCATCTACTGAAAATACGTCAAACTACGTAGTAACGAAGGAAACGAGGAAACATCCAATCCTGAATCGTGTACTAGAAGTTCTCGAGCCTAAAAAATATATACACCGCCAGGCATGATCACCGCCCCTGGTCGGAGGATCTTTCCTTTGTGTTGAAGGGATATGACACCCGTACCTCCCCAATATCACTATTTTGATTTAAATTACATATATGACAGATTGTTTACATTTTTTATTCTAAAATAACAATTTCACTAAACCACGATTTTGGTTAGCAATTTCGTTTGTTTGCACATTATTGTTTGAAAGAGGCCTTAACTTAACCAGAGGCTTCAAATATTATGTAAATTTGCCAAATTACATAAAACATCGCATAATATTGAAGTATCACGGGTACCTTACTTTGATATTATATTAAAGAAGGTTTAATATAATTGACGTTGAAGCATCTGTAGGACTCGTGTGAGCATGTAAATATTTAATAAAGGATTAATTAGCTGTAAAACATATTTAATCAAAACCTTGACGCATCGCAATATTAAATTTCCTTCGTATTTCTGATTTTCTAAGATCAATTTCATTGAAAATTTTTTGAAGATGGCAGAAGGGTTTGTCCTAATAATATACGTATGTGTTTTAGAAGCTTTGATTTAATACTAGCTATTGTCCGCGGCTTTATGTATTTTGGTTATGGCGGTAAACAGTTAGCCATGTCCTACCTCAGAAATCAGAGTATCTTTATATCAAATGTAATTGGAATTATTGCAACGGTTTGGTCTTATAAGCGTAACAGACAAAGTTACTTTTGGATTCAAAATTTACCATGGGAGAGCCACGGTATGAATGGGTCGGCTTGACCGGAGTGATTCTATAGATATTAGTGGCCATGCATTGGTCGAAATTTTACCAAAACTTCTTTAATTTTGGTTTTAGCTTTCTGCATTTATCCTCCATATAAATTTTTAACTGTAACAAATTGAATACTTATCTGTTGACTCAATTTTTATAAAAAGGGATACATTGTAACAGTAGTATACAAGCTAAGCGGTAGTTAGTATACAAACGTAGTAAGCTTGAGACCAACCCCAGTACAATCTGACTGACACGATGAAGTGCAGAGGAGGATGTTATAAAATCAGTAAATGTTCGTCAATTTTATCTAAAATTATAATTTAGGTATACATATATAGGTATAGGTTAAAGTAAATAAAGCACATATCGATAAAATATACACAGCTCACAAAATAAACATACACAATATTTATTTTGTTATTTGTTACAAAATAAACATCCACAATATTTATTTTATGACAAATAACAATATATATAACAACACTCGCAAGATAAAATATTTGTTGAGAATTTCGACCGTTGTTTACCATAGCAATATACAATTTATTCTCCAAACTTATTTCATTGATTCAATTTTAAAACTGAGGAATGGTACTTGAGAAAAAGAATTCAGACAAACGCAGTCACCACCATAACTTATCTGTTTTGCATAGCTTTTGAATAAACATTGATCCATTGTTCTACGTAAATCATACTTTAAATAGAAAAGGAAGCGCATTTTTCTAGCAGTTCGCCAGCACCGGCGACCTATGTTTATTTATTCACTACCGCATCTAAGTTTATAATACTTTTTGCTGTGTGTGAATTTCAATTTGAAGTCGTATTTTAACAGTAAATTCCAATTATTTCAGATTAATACAATTTATATTTATAATTTAACATGACTACAGAAGGAGTGTTGTGTTTTTCTTATGTAACTTTATATATATACAATCTGTAGTCTAAACGGCGTTACCTTAAGTGTTTTAGATAGGTACTTAATATTAGATAGTACCTGGATGAGTAACTTTGCACGGTAGTTTTTTTATTTCTGGTAAATTTTCTAATAACGAATCCTAGCTAGATCGATAGATCGACTTGTCGTCCCCGAAACCCCCGCATTACTATATTTCATGTCTTTTTTATATTTTTAGAGGTATAAAATATATTCATCATCATCAACAACCCGTAATGTCCCACTGCTGGGCTCGGGTTTTCTCTTAGGAGAGGGTTATATATAAGGCCATGCGTCCCCACGCTGGCCAAGTGCGTGTTGGGAACTGGCAAGAATACGTTGTTGCTATGTATCTTGCCATTGGATGTTTTTAAGTCGTCCGAAGGCCTCTAACTAAGTTTCACGACTGCTATCGTATGATAACAACCGGGACAGACTGCTTAACGTGACCTCCGAGTCACGGAGACGCTCATGGTAACATGCCAGCGGTCACGCATCCAGGTACAGGATCGCGCCATAGTAGCTTACCCTCGGTGATTGTTCCTAATTACCGAGTGCACCTGGGCTATGGGCGCCTCTATAAAATAAACATTAAAATTATAATTAAACATACTGGCTACTGGTTACCACGATAACCGACATATACACGGGCAGAGCCGTGGGATAAAGCTATGAATATTTGATAAGTAAACCATTGTTTTAGAAATATTATAAAAGATAAAACACACGTTGAGGTGTTTAAAGAGGTTGGTTGATATTCCAAGAATTACGTTTTCATTTCTCTTGCGGAACAAGCAGTTTCGCTTTTACGTTGTACATTGTGTCTGTTATGTTTGCTAAGGGCCTAATTACCTCCTGCGTGCGTTTTGTTCCCACCACGAACAAATAATAAAGCGAATACAAATACTTGGATAAGCTCTTAAGTTTACAAAATCTCAATACAAAGATCTTCCTGTTCAAACAATGGCACAAAACAAAATTGTTTAATTGTGTCAAGAATTCGGGTTGACTTAATTGGCATCATGTATAGCTTAATATCCAGTTAAAATTATTGTAATTTTGGTTAAAATCTTGTTTATTGAGCATTTAAGAAGTAATTTTTGAGATCCTTCAAACATGTGTGATAATTAGTTTTAACAACAGTGGATGTACGTATAGAATCAGATAAGCTTAATAAAACAATTCGCACAAAGTTTTCATACGCGTTTACTCTTGAATATCTATTAAATTTAGCTATTTATGAAATTCGGTGACAAGATCTTTTGTATAATAGATTTTAATATATTTTCTCTGATATTTGATAGATAATTGTAGTTATTGTAATTGATTTGTGTTGCGACACACCCATCGTTAATGATTCAAATATTTTTCGACGAAAAACAATCTACTGTTATACATTTTCTCCTTTTTAGTAACAAAGATTTCTTCTGGGATTTTTGGTCACCAGAACTCTCCGAATAGAAAAGTCATTATCTTATTTTTTTTTAATATGTATATTTGATTTATTTAATCAATGTTTCTAAACTGAGAGCCACGCTTCGGCATGCATGGGCCGGCTCGACCGGTTTGATACCATGGCCTCACAGAAAACCGGTATGAAACAACGCCCGCGCTGTGTTTCATCGAGTGAGTGAGAATACCGAAGGCCCTTAATCCAACCCTTCCCCTCATCCCCCTCCCCATCCCCCAAAGCCCCAAAGCAACACACTTGTGACGCCTCTGGTGTTACGGGTGTCACAAGTGTGTTGCTACTTCCGCTCGTTTGCCCCCTCTTCCATAAAAAAATCGTGTAATTTACACTGTTGTGTCCTGTTGATTTCACTTAACCCTCACACCATAAAGATTAAATAGCTCTTTCAGAATTATTTTAAAAAAAATATTGTCTTTTAATTTACCAGCTGTTTGTTGAGCCCCGTTTGGGGAATATTCAAATCAGTTTACAGCAAAGTGTAACCCATCCAACAAAAACAAACAGTAATAAAATTGTAAAGCAAGCAAGAGGAGTGCAATTCGGTTCATGTCGAGAGAGAAATGTTGTTTCCGCACTTTCCAACGAATAACTGTCTCGAATACAACTCCTGGAACTGTTTGCTTTGATTTTTCTTGTTACTTTACCAAACGGAGTGCTACAATGTAAATACAAGCAAATTTTGACACCTTCTGTATTTGTTCTGTAAAATAGAAATTACTTTTTTTATATTAGGAACAAAGTACTTGATATGAGTGTTTCGTTTATATGATATGAAATGTAATTTATAGTCTATCTATATGTATTATACGAATTTTAACGTTTATCGTAGACCATAACAAGTATCGAGTTATTTAAATAAATCGCCACTGCGACAATATCATATATAAAATATATAAGTTTTATAAATATATATATTCGTAATAACAGTTAAAAATTCTTTACGTTGATACCACACTCGATGAATTTTAAAATCATTTTTTTTTTAGATTAGTATTTGTCTCCAAAAATCCTTAATTTTGTTTTTTTTTAATTTTGATGTACCCAGTGTCACTCTCACGATTAAGACGAACCTATTGACATCACTCACATAAAAATACGACAAGCTGTATAGGCTCTAGAACGTGCCAAAGAAATATACACAAATAGCCTTCCTCCTTTTGCAGTCGGGTAGAAACTGCATGTGTTTCTCAAGAAAATCTTTCTTAAAATATTCCTATAAAATTTCTTAGAGTACAAAATAACATACAAAGAAGTAAATGGCCACTTGCTCAACATGTCTTTGTGTAGTTCTCGATTTTTTCTTCTATGTAAGTTAACTTAAATTATTATTTAATCAAATAGTATTATTATAATTGTTCAATATTTTTTATCACTTTAATTTAGTAATGTAGAGCTTTTGACTACAGTGGTAGCGTATGCGACTGCTGTGCTTGACGTCTTGGGTTCGATTTCTGAGTTTCGGAGTTTGGGTGTTTTTTTATGTAAAACATGTGTGTATTTCAATAAAAGAGTATATATATATATATTTATATGTTAATATCAGTTGTCTAGTACTCATCCATCCAAACGTCATATAATCTCAATCGTCATGTAATCTAATCTCATCCATCCAAACGCCATCTAGTCCCAAACTAAGCAGAGCTACTAGCTCTGCTTAGTTTGGGACTAGATGGCGTTGTGTGTTAAATGACCGATTTTTTTTTATGGAATAATAGGAAAAACGAGCTGACATGTCACCTGATGGTAAGCAATTACCGCCGTTCATGGACACCGCAACAACAGAGGCGTCACAAGTGCGGTGGGGTTAAGATATGGGCCTCTATAGATACTAGCTCAGTCCCGCGGTGTTACCCACGGTTACATTGTTGTACGTTAACAACCAGGGGTGACACCACGGGGCAAAGTGAGTCTGAAAAACTAGCCCAAGTTACTTCTTGTTACATTAGCTATCTGTCAGTGACTAGCCGGAACAAACAGGCAGACAGACAGACAGACTAAAATTATTAATAATAAACGTAATTTGGTAATGTACCGTGTATACATACATATGCATTTAGTAAAATAAGTCATTTTAATATTACAAACAGACACTCCAATTTTATTTATTTGTATAGATGTATCGACATAAAGTGAAATTTCTAGACCTTTTTTATTATTTGTACATTACACCGTAATTACGACAAAACTAACGTAGTCTTTGTATACTCAGAGGAAATCTATGCATTAAAAATTTCTGAGAATCAACTTCTAGTATGTAACGAAAGCGTCGTCAGGGAATTTCTCAGCATTCGCATTATAAATGAAGAAGTAAAGCGCTTCACGTTTACATAAGAACATACTCTGTAACATATATCGAAATCGGAAAAACATTTGCAGATGGGATCTATCAAAACGTTTCAGAGATAAGCTGTACTGCGAGCTAAAGTCTTCTTCTTAAATTGGAAACCCTTTTACGAGTAAACGATTTATCTACTAATACAGTAGTTTTTATTTAATTATGGTTAGATTAAGGATAAAACGGGACTTTATTACTAAGATTCCGCTGTCTGTCCATCTGTCACCAGGCTATATCTCGTGTACTGTGATAGACATTTGAAATTTATAGAAATTAATTAATTCTGTTGCCACTATAACAATAAATACTAAAATTAAAATCAGAATAAAATAAATTTGATTTCTGTGCTCGTTTTTTCTCGATATTGATACGGGTGGTAGGTTGACGGATGAAATGTATAAAAAAAAATACGGAACCCTTCCTGCCTAGGGCCACCTACGGTTAGTAGATGGACCCCTACTGTGTGGGAGCCCCGATGTTCCCGTTACTATTTCCCAAGGCGCGCACGCTCCGCAACGTCCGCGCCTTCACCCGGGCCTGCTTCTGTTAGGGTGACAGATGGCCTCGTCTGTCATCTTCAGGCTTGCGCTCATGGAGGACAAAGATCGTTCTGAGATTTCCGGCGCTCGAATCACCTACGTTACCTGGCCCTTTCCCGGGCTTGGCGGGCTGGTACAGTTCTACATCTCTCTCGGTCCCGCTCCACCGTCTTTTTGGCAAGCATATCTTACTCGCAGAAAGAAACGGTGGAGTTCCACGCACTCTCCCTCCACAACATGGCTGCAATCATGTTACCGAGCGAGAAAACCCCTACCCCAATAACCGCCACGAGATTGCGCTTTGGCTACACTGCTCTTCCCCCGAGTTTACGGAGAGTGTCTGAAACTTCTGGTACGTGTCTACAGAGGTGTTTGAGCTTTACCATAAAAAGAAACGAAAGAATTTCTCAGCACCGGTTTGTTGTGAGGCTGGGCCATAAAGTATTGCTGGGTTATTCTTACAAAAAATTCTTAATAGCAATTTGTAATGTAGAAATTGGCGGTGTTTCACGTCTACAGCTTCCTAAGCTCGTTAATCCATCGGTCCCGGTTGTTATAAACATCTATAGCAAACGATTGCCAGAGAATTGACTTACTTGAAATGTGGTGCTGGCGAAGGTTACTCGTTACCTGGAACGACCGATGATACCGGGGAAGATGGTAGGGAAAAGATCCAGGGACGGCTCCGAGCAAAAGACTAGGAAGAAAAAGCAGACACTAAAAGACTCGCCAAAACAGTGATTTTGGCGAGTCTTTTAGTGTTCGTAAAAATTTTATTCAATTTATACAAAAAGTTTTCAGTTGAAAAGTAACAAAACTAATTTAATTTCTTATTCTAATTATACGCGATGCGGACATAAATTTTCCCCAAACTTATGCAAATAAAATGAACCATTACGCTTCGTTACACAGTATCAAGCATTGGAGAAGGATTGGAGAAAGTTAGCCGGACGGATATTTGATGGTTCATTTTATATTTGGGTACTGTTCAAAATCTTGGATTCCATGTCCCATTATTTTTCGGTATAATTATCTCTAATCATTTCATTACTCTGTATCACTGTTTGGGTAGAAAAGATAGACGACAGACAGATAGATTTAAAGCGACGAATCATTTGAAGATATTGTGGACTGGAAATTTTAACTTTATTATTGATTCTGCATGTATATGGGATAACAATTCCTTGAGATTAATTTATTTTATTTTATTTATACTTTATGCACCTTAATAGTGACAAAGGTGGACTTAATGCCGTAGGCATTTTCTACCAGTCAACTTTATTTTTTACTATTAAAATTAGTCGTTAGATTAAGCTGATAAATGGTTTTCAGGTTATAATTTATATTTTGGCAGTAGTTTGCATGATTCTGAACGGCACCCAATTCTCATTTTACATAATATTTAAATAAAATTGTCGCCGTGTTTCAAAAAGTAACATTTTAATACGCATAGGTAATAAAATAAATTTTCATTTGCGTTGATTTTTTTGTTTTCTTTTCAGTCAAGTCACCACATTTTATTTGTTGTGGGTGTTGGTACATATTTAAAAAAAAAACACATATTTGCGTATTTTTGTTTATTTTTTTTTATAAAATACCTAGTTGAGCAACCAGAAGGTGGTTCAGCTAATGGTAAGAATTATCAGCACCTGTCTCGAGAGTAGTTAGAATTTAAGAGATTCAACCCCGGCACTCGGTAATCTCATTCAATCGGCGAAATGCTGCCAAAAATCTCAGAACACCGATATCTCCGTGAGGCCGCGGTGTTCACTGAATGGTTTTCTTAAGCGTATTAGAAAAAAGCGGCATTTGTATCACATGTTATTTTTATGTAGTAAAGTCACATGAGTTTAGAACTCAATGTGGATTGAGGAGCAACTCATTAAATAAAATATTGAGTCACGTACGCGGATGTGGTTTATTTATCCGTAGCCGTATTTGTATTACCATCTAGCTGTTCTATTATTCAATCAAACAAGCATTGCTTTGATGTTTTATAGCCTCTTCCCCTAAATGATAGTGTACTATCCGATCGATTGCTACCCTTCGGGGAAAAACCATGAGTCGCTATTAATGACAAAGAAACTCAATAATTTATTGAAGCTAAAAGAAGTATGTCTAGACTTACGTATGAGTTAGTTTGCTATGATTTACAAAAGAGTATGATTATGATATTAATGTGCATTTATCTAGATTTTATATTAGCTACACATTGTTGAAGTATTTTCTTTTAGGTTTTATTCGAGAATCAATAGAATTCGCGATCTGTTTTTGTTTGTCTACGTTGCAATTTTTGTTTTAAAAAAAAACAATAGAAAAACAATTTAAAAGAAACAATAGCCGGTGATGAGGAAGGAGACTGAAGGATATCGGTATTTGCTCTAACCATATTGTCTGTTCCCTTGACGAAAATACTTAGAAATTGATTCCGAAGCTTGGTTTGCAGAGCTGTCGAAGAGACGACCAAAAGCGATCTTCACATATGACAGTAAGTGCTTACTGCGGATGCTGTACTACAGATGGCTATTGTGATTGGAACTACCAATGCGAATGTTCCGGACGCTGGATATTGTTTAGTAGAATTATTTAGTTGGACAAGAGTTAGTGTGGACTAGGTTTATATGCATAGATATGTAATGAAAATAGTCATGCTCTTTATTTATAAATGGGTTGGAAAAGATACATTAAATACTTAATTAAATTTTGCTTAATATTCCGTACACTGAAGTTGTGGACGCACTTAGTGCCGCTAATTTTGCTCTCTGAAGATTAAAAATAGGGCAAATTAATATTATTTTAAAGGAGAAACTGGGGCAAGATTCATTCATTACAGCAGCATAGCAAATTCCTTTAAAGCGATAATTCGTAAACATCTATATCACTAGATACAACTAATTATTACTGCCAAGTCTGACCTTCTAACATACACTGAATTATGAGTGTGACGGCAGTCGTACTATAATTCCAGCTGCGAGAGACGGCGACTGGATGGCGCTAGTGGAACGTGCACCGGACGCACCATTTAAAAATTTAGTCGATTTAATTCTGTATCGATTATTTGGCTCAAAACACTTGGATTCAAACTAGTAAAATATTGTGAAGTTACCCCCTCCCTAAGCGACCGCCTTTATAACGAGCTGCGCTGTTGAGACGGCACGCATTTCGAACAATTGCGTCCTGGTGCACGGACCACTGTCTCTCTACAGTCAGTACTGCACGATTATTGGGGGTGAACGTTATCTCTGATACTTAGTATCTTTATTGCGGTGGGTACGTGGACCAGTTCCCTGACAGTCAGTACTGACCTATGTGATGAAGGCGGTTCATTGAAATATTAAGATATTTAACTAATTCTACACCTTTGTTAATTTCCTAGGTTTAGGATATTCTGATTTATTTGAGTTATTGAAATAAATTCTGTATATTGCCATATCTAACTTTTACTTCTAATGTTTGGGCCCAACCCGACAAGTGTGTATTTATTTATTTCTAAACTTATTCCACATGTTGTACAAAGGCAGACTTAATGCCATGAGGAATTCTCTACCAGTCAACTTTTAGGTGTTGTGGAATCTTTCATTTTAGATTTAATTACCTTTGTAAGTCATATTTACTGAAAAAAGTTACGATACCAATTTTCCGACGTTTTGAGCAATTGTCTACCCATGATCACGAGCTGTAATCTACCGGTGACCATGAGTGGTAATCGTAAAAGTCGAGAAATAAAAGGTATCGATGAACATTATATATTAGTAACTCCAAAAAATACTGTCCACAAAAATAAATCATAACTATGTGGAAGTGTCTAAAAATCACGAGTCTTTAAATAGTTGTTACATATATTAATAGTCAGAATTATCTCCCTCACCATCCCCTTTCCCCCAGGCCGCCATAGTGTGGGTCGCCATGCTGCATTGTTCTTTTTCGCATTGAGGATGGTGACCACCACTCTTGGATTCTACTCATGCCTTCCATCAGGCAAGGCAGAGTCATTTTGGCAGCTTAAATATTAAAAAAAAAAAAAAAATCATGTAATTTACTGGTATTGGTATTGCAGGCCTATGAGTTAATTTAACGATTGTGAAAAACTTAGTGTTTTTAATTTTTTTTTTATCATAAATCGTTTTATAATAACAATATTGTAACTTTTAAAAGAGTAAGAGTTAATTACGTAACACACAGAATTTAAGAAAATAATATTCTAAACTAAAAGTATTGGAAAGGATGAAATTGAAAAAAAACCATGACAAAAATACACCGCTGTGTTTTCATAACATAATCAAACGCACGCCTAGATTTAACTCGGTCTTAAACGACTGAAGGTTCGTCTTATCCGAGAAAATAATACCATTGGGATTCAAAAACTGTTTCTTAAGGGAATTTCTCGACATTCATTTTGAGTATATTGTGGCAACTCTGTTTGAATGTAGTAATAGTAAAAATTATTTTTGAAAGCTTAAATGTGAGGGAATCTCCGGGATTTTTAACTACGCATGTATCCTTAAGCTAAATTTCATAAATATAATGTACCTTTTACAAATGAAATTAAATTGATAAAAAGTTTGAAGATACATTTAATAAACAAATGAAGAAACTCTACAAGAAAATATCTTCCTCTTCTTTGTCTTAGCCATTTCCCATCATTTGGAGTTAGATCTCTTCGTACTGGGTACCAGGACTGTCTTACCTGGGTTTTGTGTGTGTGAAGTGATTCGACAACCCAGGTTAGACCACATGGTGGTCCACAAGGGCCAAGGACTTAGCCACTGTGGACCACCATGTGGCTAGTGAGTGTCCTCTATCTTTCCTAATATATGGTAGCACTAGGGCCTATTATACGACATGGCCTTTAAGGCTTTTCATGACATGACTGAACCATCGTAGCGGCATCACTGAGTTTTTCTGCAATAGGCGCGACTTTGAAACTTCCTCTGATGTGCTTATACGAGAAAATATGATGGCAAAATATTGTCAGTTTACAATAGATAATTTAAATTACTGCAATACTAATGACAGGTTTAGTAGGGACTGTTTTAAAAAACTTGATGTGCATTATACCCGTACTGAGACACCGTTCGTGCACCTTAAGAGGATTCAAAAGGCAAAGCAGGATTAGTCGTGAGGCTCTTTTAAGAAATCTACAGAATAAAGACATTCCCAACAAATGTTACGGAATGGTGAATTTATTTGCATAATTCAGCAAACCTAAATCCTTTGTCCGCGGCCCTCTGCTGAAATAATAAATTTTCTCCATGTTCTACAACCTAAACGTTCTATCTGAACAAAATTATTTAGCTATTTGAATGCAGCCTCTTTCAAATTATACCTACATAAAATTTACACATTGCTTGAGCTCCAAGGCGCAGCCGTGCCATCCTTACGTTACAGTACTTAAGTACGAACTTTATTCGAGTGTAGCTTTTATATTTATTTTAACTGGGTAACGCAATAACATACTATCTTTTATGTAAGTGGCGTTGTAAGTAGAAGTCTCCGATATTTCACCCTATCGCATTGAGTATTCTGATCGTACGCTAGTCGGGCGATTCTGCCGCCGGCACAATATGTGTAAATTTAGAAAACGTTTTCGGCACATTATTACGTTTAGGGATTTTCAAGAAAATTGCCTTATTACCTCTTAAAGTTCGATTCCGAACTAGGATTTAGTGGGATTTAGAATATGGTTTATCAAAATATTAACTGTTATTACTATAACGTTTTATCCAATATCATTATAGCTTTGTATTGCTGGTCTTACTGCTAAGTAAGTTATAGTTTTAAACGTATTAGTTCGACTATATTCACGGACATTTTTGTGGATTGCTTTCTACCTAATGTTGGCGCATTGCCAATCCGGAAATTCCTAACTTGGACTTAGAACATTTTGTTCTACACTATCGTAAGGATTATTTAGCATATAGAGGTTTAATGACCCTTGGAATTAAAATGCGGTAATTGTTAATACCGACATGAATAAGTGCAGTAGTAAGAGATTTCTTTAATTAGAATAGTTTTATTGCCAAGTAAAAGAAATTATATGTACATAGTTGCTTTAGAAATCTAAGGAGTCGATAAAGGTTTAACATAAGAAAAGGTATTGATCGATCGGAGAAAGTCCAATACATTTTAAGTTCATCTTCAATTTACACGTTCAAGCTGCAAACCTATACAGGAAGGTTGCTTTTATTGTCGGTCTATAAAACTTAAAGTGTTATATCGTTTAAAAGTACGGATTTTACTCACTTATTTTCAACCTAAAAATAGGCTTTTATCAAGAACTTATAGGCTTCGGCATTGATGTAGCGTATCAGGCGTCTATTATTCCGGTGATAAAAGTTTTAAATTAATCGGTATGAAGTAAACAGTTTTACTTGTAATAAACATTTGTCGTTAACCTGTTTGCCTGAATAACATACGAAAATTATATTTTACAGTGAAAATAGCAAGCTTCCTTGTCTTGGATAACACGATTATGTATAATCTGTTTAGGCTTGTTGTCTTGTTGACTTTGAGTATATAATACTCTGTAATTATACAACAATATATTTCAATACATGCAATTTAATTCAATTTAATTTTAACCGTGGGAGAGTCACGCTTCGGCATGAATGGGCCCGCACGACCGGTGTGATACCACGGCTTCACAGAAAATCGGTCTGAAACAGTGCTTGCGCTGTGTTCCACTGAGTGAGTGAGAATATCGCAGTCTCGATCGGAGTGATACCACGGTCTCACTGAAAACCGGAGGCCCTGAACCCCTTCGCCCCTAACCATACTCCAAAGGCTGGCAACGCACTTGTGTTGCGGGTGTCCATGGGCAGGGGTAATTACTTACCATCACGCGATACATCTGCTAGTTCGCCGTCTACTCCATAAAAAAAGTTTTCATTTTTTTTTGCAGTAATATTCTCCTACGCAGTTTCTTCTCTTCATCGCCTCTTTTGACACCCATGGTTACACCCTGATCTAAATAATATCTTCTTTTTACCTTATCGAATTTTTCTATGGCGTACGATATGGTCAATAGTTTTACATTATGCGAAACCAGCTTGTGTTTTTTTTTTATTTTTACACATCCAGACGATAGAACCAACGTACCTAACTACCTAATAATGTTAAAGCAATGAAGACGTATAAAATCGCGATATAACATCACACATGACTTACAAGCAATACAGAACAGTCATCGCATCATAAAACAAGTGTTGTCACAATACAAGTAAGTTACAGTAGACCTATTGTAGAGCAAATATAGGCGAGGTTAGAATTTTTACATTCTACTTAAGTCTAATTAATAAGTGATTGATGCTTGCACAATCTGCTTCTTGTCAATCATCAATATTGCAATATTTTATGACCATTACTTGAGTGGTAAAATTGTAAAAACGTAATAGATAAATAAGTTATGGTTCTTTATTTATAGTTCATTAGAATAATTATAACTTAAATTCGTGCTTATTCTGTTGTTCTGAAACTCTCTAGACAAACTTAATCACTAAAAAGTTGTTTTGTTCTGTCAAACTATGTACTAAATATAAAAGATTAGCTAAAAGTAGATATGTCACACTAAAATAGACGTTATCTTAATGCATACACACAAAATAGCATTTCGTTCGAAATCGTTACTTTCATTACAATGAATAGAGAATAATTATAAAGAAATTTTAATTTAGTGAAGCAACAACAGAATTGCCAATATTATCTCATACACTGATTTCAAACTAGTCAAAATTTGTGTTAGTATAATACAATACTTATACATTTCTAAATATGAAGCAAAACAATTATTAAATCTTAACAAGGAATAGAATCTGCGACTTCTAGCTTGGTAATCGCTAAATTACTTTTTCATTTATAACCGACAGTGCCTGGTGCATTCAAACTCTACATTTCCCTTGCTTCCTTCCTCTGAATCATAAAATGATTTTATTAGTGAGCTGTATACGGAATGCAAGTATTGTTATGCTCGTATTTCACAAAAGTTATATCAACTTTAACGTTAAACAAACACGTATTACTGAGTGTTTATTTTATATTTGCTTTTCATAAATCACTAACTTACTGTTATTTGCCTGCGTGTTCAGAATCCAGCGAGCCGGATTCGCGGCACGTATCAGCGTGTGGTATATATTGAACAAACTAAACAGTTGTAAGAATACCTCAGCCTTGCTCGTAGGTAAATTGTTTCGTTTGTTATTTATGTTCCCAGCTTGCTAATACGTGCATGGCCTCTCAAAACCCCCCGCTAAGCGTATTCGTTTTCACTTAAACTTTCCACTGTTTCATTAGCTGTACAAATATTTGCTCTACATTTTTCAACACGCAAATTATTGTTATATACTTTTATGGTTCATTAAAACAGATAGCGACTTTATTGCCGTGAACCTGAATAAACTTTTTACATGTCTATGGTGCGATAAAGTTTTTTATTACTTTTTATCTTGGATTAGATCGTATTTTGGTTCTGGAAAGGCGTTTATATGTTGAGTTGGAAAGCGCAAACTTTCCTAGTAAACAAACTTTCATTCATATTGTTTGACCCCTTTCAGAGATCATCGAAATGTATATACAGGGTTCACAGACAGACAAAAAAGTCATTTCAAAGGAACTGCGAGGAGAAAAATACATTTAAAAGTACTAAAAATAACCCTGGTTCTGACCTGGACTCGGCGTTGATTAATATAAACAGCGGCGGATAGTCTCAGAGTCAGTGAGCGAGTGAGTAGGGTTCCCGAATCTGAGCGGTTTTTATTAGAAATACAACCCTCATCGGGATTTGGAAATATAAAGTAATTTTTTACGCGTCTTCATCATCAAAGAACGTGATTTTAAAGCACAATTAACGAGATACATTTGCTAAAACAGTTCCATTTTCGAATAAAGGAGTGGTTATAAAATGTGAGAACACAAGAACTAATTAAAGTACATATAAATTATAAATAAATAATGTAAAATCCCGTCAAGTACAATGTGGAAAAACTAAGCACTATTTAAAGTGATAGTGATCTATAAGTCATTTAAAAACGCGGTTTAAACTCATCAATTTTTTTTTTCAGAGCATCAGGAAATTGCAATCACAGTTCAATATTTATAGTTCCAGATCCTTAGGAACAGCGAGTATGTACATTGAAGTAGCATAAATTATCGTTTAAGGTATCTCAAACCCTCCCCCTATCTCCTACCCCATCCCCCAAAGGCCGGCAACGCACTTGTGACACCTTTGGTGCTACGGGTGTCCATGAGCGACGGTAATCGTTTACCATCAGGCGATACGTCTGCTCGTTTGCCCCTTATACCATAAAAAGTAAGAATGTAGCGAATGGTTGACCTTCGGCGATACGTGGGAGAGATTGCTTGTAACTCTTAAGTTGTCGCTGTTCAATAACGCAAGCGGTCACTTACAATCTGATGACCTGACTGATCATTTACCTCCAATTAAGTAAAGAAATCGTTAAACTTTGGCAGTATGTAGGGGTGAATGGATTCTTTCTAATATTAACCTCACGTATCAAAGATTAGGTAAACAAAGGTTGTAAATATTTAATCACAATCTGATGACCTGCCTGATCATTTACCTCCATTTTAGTAAAGAAATCATTAAACTTTGGCAGTATGTAAGAGTGAATAGATTATTTCCAATATTAACCAAAGTTATCAAAGAATGGGTAAACACAGGTTGTAGATATTTACACTAACTAGGTAATATTAAAAAGTTATTCGAAATTTACTTACTGCAGTAATTCCCCTTATTCATGATTTATGTGTATATAATCTCAACGAAAATGAAGTAACAGGGGGCCCAGTATTATTGAAATAATACTTATGAACTGTACTCATATTTATGTGACGTAGAAAATCATGAAATCAGGGGAGTTAAAAATAATTAGGTGGTTGGTTGGCTACTTCGAAAAGCGTGAATGACTAGTGCACACGCGAGCATTTCATATTATTTTGTAGTTAGAGATGTAATTAAACGTAAATTATACCCAAATTATTATCAGATTACTGATACTGAGCAAGGCACGGTCAACTTACGTGTTTCTGTGTTGCTAACAAAACATTGAACCAACGTAGCTTATTACTTGTGAAATAAATCCACTCTTTGAAGAAACTAATATTACAAGAATGCGTTTCGAAATGAAGAAAAAAGTGGTGCTAATTCTGTTGTTTTATCACTCAGCTAAACTAATCCAATTTCTCCACATTTCTGTTATTTTAGTCAAACGATTTCTAAAATGCTATTCTTGTATGTATGCATTTAGATGGCGACTATTTTTACACTAACCTATCTAATTTTAGTCAATCGTCGGTGTTTAGAATGTTGTTGATTTTCTACACCAAGTGATTCTTGAGAAGACTTGAGAAGACGAAGGTATAGCATCATCATCGGCATCCAGGCTGATCTTTTCAAGTCGTGTCAAGAAGTAAAACCACCGATGTTGGAATACAACTGAATGAAATCTTAACCACCGACTTTTTTCCAGGCTTCCTTTAAAGGAACTCCAGCTTCTAGATACGCTTTAATTAGGATTGAAATCTTATTACATTTCTGTTTCTAAATATATATTATTGTAGGACTGCATAGAAGTACGATTTAGGGAACGAAGTAGATATAATTACAGTGAGTACTCTCAACGCAGTAGAAATAGTCGTATCTAACATTTATATCATCAATCATCATCAACAGCCTATAATGTCCCACTGCTGGGCTCGAGTCTCTTCCCAGAAGAGGGTTAAGGTTGTGGTCCCGACTCACTGGGGACCTCACCGCAGCACTGCGCACCGCATGCGATCCTGACTCACTGGGATCAGCGGACTTCAGCCCCGACTCACTGGGACTAGCGGCATTCAGTTCCAACTCACAGGAACTTGCGGCACTCAGTTCCGACTCACTGGAACTACTCAATCCTGGCACTGGCAAGCTCCGCAACAGAGCACTGATAGCTGACTCATCCAGATATCAACCTTCGGTCTTGGAGGGGAGTGATGTGGCGACTTCCACATACAGCGCAACAACATAAAATATATAACAGCGCCATCTAACGAAAGAAACGACGAATTACGGAGCAACGAAGAAAACTAAGAAACTACCAATCCTACATCGCGCAATAGAAGTTCTCGCGCCGATTAAGATATATACAACTTCCCAACATCAACCGTTGGGCAGTGGCCCGCCAGGCATGATCACCTCGCCTGGTCGAAGATCCTCCCTTTGAGTTGAAGGAATATGCGACCCGTTCCTCCACAGTGATCACGTCGGGGTCACCACTGTTGTGGCTACATAATCTTGCCGTTGCATGTTTTCAAACCGCCCAAAGGCCTCTAAATTAAGCTTTACGATTGTTATCTTATGATAAAAACTGGGACCAACTGCTGAACGTGACCTCTGACGAGAATCACGAAGACGCTCATGGTAACATGCCACCAACGGTCACCCATTCAGATACTGACCGCGTAGTCGTTTCTTACCCGCGGTGATTGTTTCTAATCACCGAGTGGAACTGGGCTATGGGTGCCTCTGTCAATCAACTATAATAGTATAATAATATTTTTAACTCTTTTTATATTTAACAGAAGATCAGATGAGGAATGGTATATGTTTTGTAAAAATCAAATAGGATTCTTAGCAGCCTTGCAATTGCATTTTAAGGTTGTAAACTAAATTCTTAACAACCGTTAAATTCAAATGAAACGCAAGGATATACTAGTTTATTTTAAAATAAAAACCTTGTTTAAAATTTGATCAAACATGAAATTATTAAACAATATTGTTTTGTAGAGAAATGATACCGAATATTTGTAGTAACTAAAAATATTATTATTTTACACGCAATTAAAATACTTCAGCAGACTGCCCCAACGATTTTAATTAAAACTATATGGCCTGATGAAAAACACTATGTTAAAGTTTATAAAAGTAAATGTTGGCAAGTTCTTTCATAAAATACATCGCCGATATGATAAATTGGGAAAATATAGTGAATAAATAAAATAACGTTGGCATAAGCGGGCTCAATCGAATAGTCACCTGATTGTGACTGTCGTACAATAAACAATCACCATAAAAACTGTTGGATTTGATTACTATTTCATAATTATATTTGTTTTTTCATTACATATGCTAACGAGATTTTCACAAAACAGCTATAAACTTTTCTAGTTACTTTCTAGAGTATAGGTTGTTTTAAGTATGAGCTTGTCGAAGGGACTCTTGTCTACCTGATGCAAAATATAAGCAGAATTCAATATGGTGGCCACTACACTTACTTCGAATGCAAACAATGCAACATTTTTTTGAAAGTCAAACTACCAAAATTTATTTAGGTAAATACTGGATCGTTAGTCTAATGACTAGTATCTCAGATTTAATAACTGCCTCGGTGGCGCTTTCTCAGGTTCGTATCCTGAGTCGGACCAAATGTTTGTATGATCTACAAATTTTCGTTTCGGAGTTTGGGTGTTTTCTATGTATAATATGTATGTGTATACATAAAAGTATATATATGTAATTATATCAGTTGTCTAGTACCCATAGTACACTCTCTGCTTAGTTTGGGACTAGATGGCGTTGTGTGTTAAATATGTCAGAAAATATTTATTTATTTATTTATTTCAATGTCAGAGGTCCTGAGTTTGGTTCTTGTTTAGGAGAAATAGTTATGTGATAAGCACAATCGTTTGCTCTGTGTCTCAGTATAATTGTGGATGAGCCGTGTCAAGTTCTTGTTACTGCAGTTTGTACAGTACACACTATTCCTATCATAAAGTTTACCTTAAATCGAGTACTAACTCTTTTAACGCTTTTTCTTGTAATTCAATTTGTAATTCAAATGTATAAACCACGAACACTAATTCATTATCGCTCAATACAATAATAACTTATAAAACGCTTAAATTAAAATATTTTACAGTTTCTACTTAGGTTAAATTTCTACACATGTGTGGGGCAATTTAAAGACACTGTTCTAAAACCACTTATTAAGATGTCTTATTTCAAAGTAATTTAAATACATCTAGTAACTACGTGGAGACATGCTAAAAAGTATTGCTCAATCAAGTTGTTAATAGCATCTTTTGTCTCAAGAAACCAAATTGATCTCAGAATGCAATGGTTTCTAATTATGTTTTTGGCAACTCGACAGCTTGCGGCTGCCTTCTAGCGACCAACTGAAGAACTTTGGCTGTTCAAATTCAAGTTAAGTATTTTAGAAATTAGTAGGATTTTTTCGCAAATCGGTTAGAAAATGATGTTTTGGTGATTTATTTACTTGAAAGTATAATATCTTCAACTTTCCTATTTTTATGATTAAGGACTGCCTCGATAGCGCATTTGTGACGTTTGTGCCAGCTGTGTTTGAGATCTCGGGTTTGATGTCTGAGTTGGACCAAATGTTTGTATGATGATTAGTATTCTATAAGTTATTCTAACTATCATAATACAAGCTCTGCTTAATTTGGACCTAGATGGCATTGTGTCTGATATGTCCGAAATATTTATTATATATTCATTAATTACAATAGGAATGAAGATACGCTTCTTACTTAAAAGAAACTAATTCCCGAATATTGGATATATCCTGTGACGTGGAGGATTTCTGTTCTAGCATTTTTATTGTAAAAATACTATTTCATTTATGTACCGATGTAATCTGTACAAATAAATAAAATTAAAGTTTATGTTTGTTATATGTTTGTATTAAATTTCAAATTAATAGCTTTTCAAATCATCAATTATAAAGTAATCATTTTTTTACTGTCTGTCGGTAGTAGAGACAGCTTTGTATGTAGCCAACTGTCTTATTATTATATCCATGATGGAAAATTATTAGTACTTCTATAAATGCTGAAACGAGATGCTGATTACACAACATTCGTAGAAGTCTAAGTAAAAATGTTAGGGCTCGTTGAGAAAAGATAGAGTCCATTTTTAGAAGGGACAAGATAATAAAAGACGTATAGCCATCACTACTCTAATGAAATTTTCGTTTATAGACTATTTCTAAAGGCAGAGCTGTTGACCGATGACATGCTCGCTTCCATACTCTAGAGAAAAAGCTATTGAAAGAGAAACAGTTTTAGTACGGGAAATGAAATTATTTCACGTAAATAATATATTAATTAACCATAAATCTTAAGAATAGATAAAAATATAATAGTATGAAATATATTAGGTTTGTAACTATAACTAGACAAAACTATACTCTCTCCTTTTGTCTCTTTGTGTGTGTGTGTGTGTGTGTGTGTGTGTGTGCGAGCGCGCGTGCTTGCGAGCGTGCGTGCGTGCGTGCGAGTGTGCGTGTGTGAGTGCATGCGTGCGTGCATACGTGCATGCGTGCGTGCATGCGTGTGTGTGTGTGTGTATGTATTTTGTTTGTCTAACTGTGTGTGGGCCTCTTAAATATTAAACCACTACTGTTTTTATTATTTTGGGAGCTCGAGAGAGAGATTTTCATTTAACACTCTACAAGTGTTCAGTAAAAATCTTGGCAGACATACGTTCACGCACGTTTCGTTTCCATCATCCGATCAATTCCAAGGTGTAAAGTTACAGTATTGTCATCCAAACTTATGTAGGCAATACAATGTGCTTATACAACGTTTCAATTTGATGCGACAAATAGAGAAGCTGGTAAAAGAGAGTTTAAATGTAGTTACTTAGCTGATCAGTAAATTATAAATCAAATAAGAAGAAGATTATGCTTATATTTCTCCTTACTAATATTATAAATGCTAAAGTAACTCTGTCCGTCTGTCTCGCTTTCACGATTAAGTCATTGCACCAATTCCAATGAAATTTGGCATGTAGATACATTGATTCCTGAGTAAGGACTTAGGCTACTTTTAATCCCAATCACCGATATATATGCGGAGCCGCGAATAAAAGCTAGTATATTATAAAACTTGGGTTGGGTCTTGGGTTAAACACGCTTTTCTACACGAAAGTTCCTTGTATATTTTTTATTTATGTGTTTCGTGTCTACGATAAAAAATAAATACAAATACTTCTATTTCATGGAGTGATCTTTCATATGTTTTATGGGCCACCATTTTTGCAGTTGCTTGAACAAATTCATGTTCTAAAAAACTTACTTTCTGTCATTTCACGGTATGAAAATTATTATTTATATTTCCAACCCATCTATCCAGCGTGATATAATAGGCCAAAGCCTCTTTGCTAAAGAGAGGCCTATGTCTAGCGGTAGTTCACCGCTAGACATAGGTCTCAGACTTAAAGACTGATGATGGTGATTATTTAAAAATTCAAAGGGTTTAATGGTTGATCCTTAAAATTATTTATAGAGGCAGATATTTGAAAACCTCATTGACGAGTTATCCTGACAGATTTATGGAGACAAAAATAAATAGAAGTAGTAAATAAACATTAAGTCTGAGTAGCAAAAACTACAAACTTCACACATCTTTAACAGGGTGCTAGAAATGGTCGTAAAACTAAATTAGCCCTCATAAAATCTTAATTCTTGTGTTTATCAACATTAGTTGGTGTGTTCGTTTTCCAATACTCCGTTTATGTGATTTTATTCTTTACTTAGCTTTAATATCTCGACGTGTGTATCGACACAGCCATAAACTAAAGCCCTGACGTAGATATATTGAATGCACTGTATGTCTTGATGCGAATGACATTCGCTTAGTAGCTCTTTGCATTACGCTAGGGAATTTGAGTGCTTAAGTGCCATGCTATGTTGTATTATTAGATAATTATATGAAATTAATCGTTTACTTGAGTAACGCATTTGATTCAGATTAATGAAAAGTCTAAAATTTTCTGAGAATACAAGGAAAACTTGTAGTATTTTTTTATATTTTCAGGTTCTTTTGAAATCTGAGAGATAAGTTCTTTTTAACTGATTTAAAAAGGGTTTTCATCTTATGGGAATATTTTTTTCGGTTAAAGTCGCTGAGATACATAATACGTTTTGGTGAGAATCACATCTATTAGTATTGAGCTGTTTCGTTCTCCTACTACCGTTTATATTGTACTTATCTCATAAATACGAAACGTAAAACAAAGATACGGCTTTCAAAGAAAAGGAAATAAATACAAAGAACAATAAAGTTATAAAAAAATCATAGACTGGGAGACTAGAAAGTGCTAAACAGAATGAAACGAAAGAAATGGATCAAGTCCTTAGCTAAGTTGGAGAAATAGAAGAATTAATCTTACACTCAACACAATTGTCAATTTAGGACAGTAAATAATATTGATAACTATTTTTATTGATACACTTAGAGTTTAATATTATTCATTTTTTATTTGATCGGGCTTAAAACCATGCTTCAGCATAAATGGGCGGGTTCGACCTGAGTGATAGCACGGCCTCACAGAAAACCGGTGTGAAACAGCGCTTGCGCGGCGTTTCACCGAGTGAGTGAGGATACCGAAGGCCTTACACTAACCCCTTCCCCCATACCAATCCCTATCCCCCAACGTCCGGTAACGCACTTGTTACGCCTCTGGTATTGCAGGTGTCCATGAGCGGCGGTAATAGCTTATCATCAAGCGATATGTCTGCTCGTTTGCCCCCTATTTCATAGAAATACAAAAAAAAATTTTTGTATAAACCTAAACTGGAGATGATCCGATATAAGTCGTTTCAAGCCGTCGTCAGTGAGCACAAGGTTGTATATTCATGAATTCATGCGATACGAAAAATCCAGTTTTTCTTTTCTATTTAGTAGCAAGCGTGGTTACACTGTAGTCATATTTTTTTGTGGCCTGTAACGATCTTTTCAAAAAGGATTTCAAAGCAACAGTATTTCATTTTGGACATAAAATGCATTCAAATAAATGTTTAATAGTATTTTAAACTTTCTTCATAATTCAGACCTTGTAATATACCCACGTTAATAACGAGGTTAAAAACAAGCAGGTTTTCTTTTTATATTCCATTGCCAAGTTGTTGTACCTTTACAACAACATTTTTTTTTAACAGTGGGTTTAATATTATTTTACTTTCCTTTATTACCAAGTAAAATTATTGTGAACTGCGGTGTTGCCCGCGGTATAAAAACAACCGTGTGTAAAGCCGTGGGGCAAAGCCTGCCTAAAAAAGAAGCCTAAGTTATCCTTAAATCATCAGCTTTCTTTTACAGAAAGTCCTGACCAAATTGGTCCAGCCGTTCCAGAGATTAGTCTGACCAAACAGAGAAATAAAAATGTAAAAAAAAGTATATTTTGGTATACGTATCGTGTATACAAACAAACAGGTCAGGTTGTATTCTGACATAGGCCTCCTCTATCAGATATCTTCTAATTAATTATCAATTTAAAAAAATGTGTAAAGCAGGTAACAGGAAATAAAGGCTATTTTTATTTATTTATTTTATAGTGCATACGAGTACAGTATGCATTTAGTAAAAAGCGGTAATTTTATTATAAAAAATGGACACGCCAATTTTTTTCTATTTGTAGCTGCAAATTGATTTTTTATATTACCAATACCGATCACTTCTATTGAGCTGGAGGGGAGACTTATACGGGATGGGATGCTTATGTTTTAAGGAGTTTATAAAAAATAATCATTTTTATGCTTTTTCTCCATGTTTACTGCACTTGCAGTAAAACAAGAAATCAAAGCTATGGAATCTTTACATACCTAAGAAAAAGTTTTTTTAATGATCAAACTAGGATACTTCGCTCCATGATGACGGGTGCTTATCAGTTCTCGAAATAATCAAGGACATTTCAAACGTGAATTCCTTTTTATTTAATTTACATTGACACTATTAAGGGTTTTATTTCATCTATCTATAACCCATAATATTCCATTGCTGGGCTCGGGTCTCCTCTTAGGAGAGGGTTAAGACCCTGCGTCCCCACGTTGGCCGAGTGCGGGTTGGGGACTAGCATGACCACGTTATGGCTACGTAATCTTGCTGTTGGATGTTTTTAAGCCGCCCAAAGTTCTCCGACTAAGCTTCACGACTGTTGCCCTATGATAACAACCGGGACCGACTGCTTAACGTGGCCTCCTTATCATGGAGACGCTCATGGTAACATGCTACCAGCATTGTTTACCGTCGGTGATTGTCGAATCGTTTTAATTACCATCGGATCGTTGAGCAGATACGACTAGAGTAATCGTTCTACCTCTCTTCTGTTAGGGTATAATAGGTAGTTAATTATGAATATACTTTAGGATTCATTTACTTATCTCAACTACTTAATAAAAATACAATTTTGTACAAATGAAAAGATTTACAATATTCTATTGTTAGATGAGTTATCTAGATATGTAAGAATATAACTCCAATACTGAACATGTGTTCATGATGGCTGGAAATATGGCGTTACGTGTTCTCGTCTGTAGTGTTTGTTAACTATCATTCATTTACAGAATTATTCCTAACACGCCTGTTTATATTGACTTGAATGCACAGCATAATCGCTTGGAGTCTTCGTAGAATCACATCTTCGTTAGATAGTGTTTAATGCATCATCCAACATTTAGCTGCATGTGAATAGACTTTACGAGTTAATTTAATGTTACGTACAATTTCTGCATCAAAGTATTTATTTAAAAAGTCACGTATATATATATAATTCATATTTCATTTTAATGTAAAACAACACTCACGTAACGAGTGTGCTCTCTCGTGGCAGTAATTTCCATCCGGAGGTTTTATCGCACATTGTTACGTTTCAAAGTCGTTCTAGCTCCAGATTGTAAATCCTTTTACTAGTTGTATGAAGATATATTCATTCGCAGCCTCTGCACGATAAAAAGTTTGTGCAGGAATCGGATTTGGACTGCAGGCAAAATCGACTTTAAGTTCTCACAACATTCTAAATAAACGAATTAGAATGAAAAGCGGATTTTCGTACAATTTTATTTCTACTTTACATTCTCCTTTTATGTTAATTTGGAATGAAAGAAAACACAATATTGACATCAAAAGGTTTGAGGCTGATAACTATGTTACTTACATTTACAGTTTAAAAATATTCCCTAATTAGAGTAATAATATAAAAGCTTAGAGAAATATGTCTACACAACAGAGAGCTACTGTGAATTACAGCTTCAATTAATATAAAAATGTTTTCTTTGTAAATGAAAAAACATTTTCTTTTTAATGTTGGTGAAATACAAAAAAAACAGTATCGTGTTTGTGTTGCTTTACTTCAAGTTATCATTTTTTTAAAAGAAATTTAGATACTGTGAAGTAAAAATGTATCTATAATTTTTCCATTTTGTTTTTATATAAGATTCTGTCTGAAATTGATGTAATTTATCCTTATCAGACTAAAATTAATTTTCTATTCCATCTGGTACCCGGTATTATACATTTTGTGCAAATTTAAAGGAAGGGTTGATTTTTGTGAGATAACATCAAAGTTGATGAGAATTTAAATTATACCTTCTTACAAAATATGCAAATGTAAATCGAATGTTGGCTCTTTTTCACCAAAAGCTGTCTTTTCAAACGTATAAATTTCTGCTTGGACGTTTAAGATCAATTAATATCAACTTTCTACTTTGCTATTCCTATTTCCAGGAGTTTGGACTTCAAAAATTTTAGAAATATTGTATAAAGGGGGATATACCTTTATTTTACTCCAATACCTTGTCAGTGCTAATTAATTTTTAATTTTCTAATTCGAACCCTAATAGCTTAAATTACTTGACTACCTAAATGAATAACTTAATAATGTAGACCACAGTGGCTAATTAGGAATGTTATTCAATAATCAAAAGTAAACACAAAGCCCACAAGAACATTATTTATTCAGTTGAAGTTTAAATTGCCGTTTTCACGGCCTTAATGTGGATTTATTTTGATAATTGAATTAATCTCGTGTCTAACCTCGGGAATGGTTTAAAAACCACCTTTTATTTCGTAAACTCATAATTTATTTACTAAAAATATTGTGTTATTATTTGTGTACTTTAGAGGAGTGCAAATAGTTTTGTATTTAACCGACTTCAAAAAGGTGTTTTTGCTGCTACTGTATTTTTTATTTTTGTTACCTCAGAACTTTCGACTGGATACTTTGTTTATGATGATTCTTTTTTTATTTTAATTTGGTCCAGTTCTTAAAGGTAGTTTCTTTTTGAGTTCCATTGTTCACGTTTCGGAACTCTTATAGTTTCGTTAGTTGTGAAAAGTTATGAAATAATAAGGAAACATGAAACATAAAATTATAACAATTGGCCTGACACGCAGTGGGTCTTTTTTTATCATACTTCACTTCACCAAAGTAATTTTAATCTGCTTATGGGAAAGCAATCTGATGTGCGATGTATTAAACGTCATGATTTTTATCTAATTCAGGCCATAATTGTAAAAAAAAATAAGATTAGAATCCTCTCTTTCAACATTACGTCTCTTTTTCATATTAACGGCGGTCATGGCAGACTAGAAAATCAGATAGTTCACCTAACGATGAGTGACTATCACTCACGGACCTCCCTTTACCCAAGAGAATCGAGGGGGGTCTATGTTCGTCTTACTGAAATGATGCCAAAACATCTCAATAGACCGCCATAGCGTGGTTTGCATTATCTGCATTCGCAATGATTATGGTAAGCATCAGGCCAATATTTTCTGTAGGCCAAAAGTAAAAGGGAATACCAATTCAGAAGCACAATCTTTAGCAAAAATTCCATTGATTAAAATGTCAAATAAAGAAATATGTACAGAATATTTCCGTTCCTATGAAAAAAGACAAGTCAGAATAAATAAACGAGTGTAATAAATTAAGGTCAAACAGAACCTTGTTATTAGATACTGAAATTTATTACCGTTATTCAATAGCGTACATCAGAATAGCCGATAATGAAATGGATAAGAGCGTAATATATATGACATATTTGTACATCTTTCTTATTGCTCGTATCTTTTAATTAATGGATGATAATTATTAAAATACTTCTACACTTTGATGTTTACTGTGTCTTTACATAAAGAACCAGAGTCAGAAAACACATTTAATGATTAAAATAAGGTAATTAGTTTCCACTGAGAGTGGTTTTGGTTTCGAAAGGAATAAAATTATATTACTTTTATGGAATATGTTTAGGTGTACTAATTTTGCGGCGTGGATAGTATTTAAAAAATATATTACATATCCCATATTATTACTGACACTAAGTTTAAAAATATTACTGGCTTTTTTTCTCGGCTTTACTGGAATGAAACAATGTTCTCTATTTGTTGTAATGAGTCCGGCTAGGTTGGGCAGCGTTTGGGAAACTTGGTCGGGTCTTCTCATCGTCGATCCCACAGTGCCTAAAAACGAAAGCCTTCAATGCGTGCGTCCTACCCGTAATGACATACGGAGCCGAAACTTGGACACTTACGGTTCGACTGGTCCATAACTTCAAAGTCGCTCAGCGTGCTATGGAGAGGGCTATGCCCGTCGTTTTTCTAAGGGATCGCATCAGAAACGAGGTGATCCGACAAAGAACCAGGGTCATCGACGTAGCCCACAGGATTAGCAAGCTGAAGTGGCAGTGGACTGGCCACTTTTGCCGAAAAACCGATAACCGTTGGGGTAAACGTGTTCTTGAGTGGAGACCGCGTCTTGGCAAACGTAGTGTAGGACGTCCACAGGCCAGGTGGAGCGATGATTTGCGCAATACGGCTGGCAGGAGCTGGATGTGAGAAGCCATAGATCGAACTGAGTGGCGTGAAATTGGAGAGGCCTATGTCCAGCAGTGGACTGCGATAGGCTGATGATGTGATGTGATGTGATGTTGTGATTATATGTTTTCTGGATCATATATAGAAGTAAAAAAAGAGTATATGTGTATTTATATCAATTGCCTAATGCCCATAATATAAGCTATGCTTAGTTTGGGACTAGATGGCGTTGTGTGTTAATGTCCAAAAGTATTTATTTATTTATTTAAATGTATTTTCTTTGACAACGAAATTGAATGCGAAATTTTGTCAAAGTCGAAAGAGTTGAAAGTTTGAAAAGTACTTCAGCTCGCACTGTGGTTAAGCTCGTTAATCATAACAAACAATAAAAATTAGAAATTGCTATTATTTTCACGAGACGCGATCACTTATTTGAAGGTATTGCATATATATGATTGATCTGATTTGCCTGACGTTTCGACTAGATTGCACTGACCATGATTATTCTGTATCACTGTATCTGTATCTCACTCTGAATGGCTCAGCGGCACACGCCCTCCGTCATCGAATCCAAGAAGTAATGAATATGTGGATAGTGGTGGTGGATGTTTGCAGATTGCACGGCCAGAGCAACCTGTTCGCATCATCAGGCAAATCAGAGGTATGTAACACCTTTAAATAAGTGATCGCATTAATTCCCTTGAAAAAAAATTATTTCATGAAACGCGAAAGTTCAATAATTAGTATAATCAGAAATTAATTTTTATATTATGGATAATTAAATCTGTCTTGTCGATGATCCTTGCCTCTTCCGCGAAGAATATCGGACATTATTGGCCACCAGGTCTGCCTTAGATGATCACGTTTGTATTTTCTTAGAGGTTTCCACTCCAGCGTCTTCTTGATCTATATATTTTATAATTAGAATAATTACACCACATAGTGCCTTTAACATTCTCAAAGACAACAAGAAGTACAACGGTCTTTATAGTGATTGTATCAATGAAGTCAGCAAAATACAAACTCTCTACAAAGTGTACAAGTAACATTTCCCTTTTAATATTTTTATGGCTTAGCAAACAGAGTCACAAGTGTATCGTTTAATCCTCGTAAAACAGCGTTTTAATACGTTCCTATACATTCAAGAAATTGTTAAAATATCGTATGAAGCAACTGTAAAGTAAAGGAAACTGCGCCGTTAAGCGAGGAATACTCAAATAGTATAAAACAAAGTTAGTACGCGATAGGTAAAACATGTTTAACTAACTGAATTTCTAGTCGTGTAACTTGTTAATGCATTATCAAGTGCATAAAATATGTTTATAACTGAAAATGTTTTCTCTAGGGGACTTATCGCGGAGACATTTAATTTTTTTTACAGATTCATAAACAATAATTGTTCACACCCAACCCCATGGATATGTATGACACAACTGTAACAGAATATTCAAGACTAGTGGTCGCCCAGTGATTGAATCTGGACCATATTCAATTTCATTATCTTGTTATTTTTAGCTATCTGCACTCCTCCATTTAAACTTTAAATATGCAGAATTCCGCACTTCTATCTTGACATTAGATTTTCGTAAAAAGCTGTACAATGTTTTTGCTTCACGTTTTAATATATAGATAACCAATACGTCAATTACCAAAAGCTAAGAATCAAGCACTTATGTACCGACATCTTGTCATACTAATGTCATGGCATACATATATTATCATGCGACTCATGCGACGGGAGATCGGTTTTTGTTTTTTCGAAAGACGGTCCCCATTTCATGTCATCCACATTTTTTATAATTTTTATCATTAACTACGACCATCACGACGAAGACTTGAAGACTCGAAAACTTAGAATTGAAGACTCGAAATACTTGACATTGGCAGAAATAGCTGATCCGGCTGATTGCCATATCATCAAAAGAAGAAGAAGACTCATGCGACACCTAATTATTAGGCAAGTGGGGTATTGCCCAAGATGTACTTCATCCATAGTTTATATTTTTTATTTATGTGTTGTTAGGTAGTTCGGTATGTGTTATAAAATATAATAAAATAAGACTTTACTTCATTAATCAGCTCCTGTCGGGCGACTATCGAGGATCGTAAAAGTCGCGTGTGTCCAAACACGTAGACGATCGACTTTTTATATGTTTCGCGACCCGTGAAAATCTTAGGCGACCTCAAGCAACATAGCGTGAAACGTCACAACACACCTAGTTTTGTTTCGGGCGAAAAGGTCACAACGACAGAAATTTTAATGGTCAAGATATCGTTTATCCTACCCTAAAATCATCAAATTTTATATTATATGTTATTGGTGAAAATTTAAAGTCTTCTAATTCTTAAACGTAATTTTAACTGTGTTCACTCTTTACACTTCAAATCGTCCAGTATTACGAACGAGATTCATTCCCGAAAATTTACAAATTCGTAAGCAAACAGTTTTTGCGTATTCTTTACTATTGTGTGTAGTCATTTTATGATTTGTGCATTTGTTTTACAGATCATTTTTTATATTTTATAATTCTAAGTATGGATTAGTGTATTTTTTCCCTGATATAGTGTATCCTTTGTCCTTTCTCAAGAATCAAATTATCTCTGTGCCCAATTTCATTGAAATCGGTGTAGTATTTAACCGTGAACAGATAGACCGATAGATTTACTTTCAGAGTTATTTATTATTCATTATCAGCCTATCGCAGTCCACTGCTGGACATAGGCCTCTCCAATTTCACGCCACTTGGTTTGATTTTCGGCTTCTCGCATCCAGCTCCTGCCAGTCGTTTTGCGCAGATCATCAGTCCACCTAGCCTGTGGGCGTCCGACACTACGTTTGCCGAGACGCGGCCTCCACTCGAGAACTCGTTTATCCCAACGATAATTAGTTCTGCGGCTAATATGCCAGCCCACTGCCACTTCAGCTTATTAATTCTTTGGGCTATGTCAATGACCATGGTTCTCTGCCGGATCACCTCATTTCTGATGCGATCCCTCAGGGAAACGCCGAGCATAGCGCTCTTCATAGCATGCTGAGCAACTTTGAACTTGTGGACCAGTAGTGCCGTAAGGTCCACGTTTCGGCTCAGTATGTCATGACGGGTAGGACGAACAGATTAAAGACTTTCGTCTTTAGGCTTATTATTAGGATATAAGAATGACTTTGTTATTGTAGTTGGATTGTTATAGATGACAACAACAACTACAATAAATCAACTAAACTAGAGAAATAGTTTTGTAATCTTCACGTAATAATAAAACTGACATTCATTAATCCAAATGGTATAATAATGTGTATTTTGTTTGTATGTTGCTTTGTTCCGACTTTTCTTTGGAAGGGCTGGACAAATTTCAACGGGAATTTCACTGGCAGATAACTGATGATACAAGATACTTCTTGTATAATAAGCTTAGGTCACTCTTAGGACTAGCGCTGCCCGCGGTTCAGATATAACAACAACTACCGATGACGCCATGGGCTCAGCTGATTTCTATACTAGTATTATAAAGAGTTAAATTTCTAACTTTGTTTGTATGGTTGTAGGGGATAATCTTCGGAAGTATTAATCCGATCCTGAAAATTATTTGACTAAGAAAGAGCGACACTAATTAGGTATTTATGATTGAAGAAAAAAAATCAGTTTTTGTAGATCAAGTCGAAGAAAACCGGGCGGTAAACGCTCAACGAAGTGAGCACGGGTCGGCTAGTAATATATAAATACAGTGCCCTCTATAAACTACTACAGTAGTTTGTCTAAATCATTAAGTAGTTCTCAACAGAATTGTTTTTTGTTAAGAACACACATAGAAATTCACTTGTCTTAAAATATCCTTCGATTCCTCATAGATTAATCTGAAGCCAACTTACAGTTAAGTATGTTTAAAGTGTCAACTGTCTGCCCCCAAGTAATAAATTTATTAACTATTTGTTTTTTCCCAAGGCCATTGCGTGGGTGGTATTTTATATTTTTGAAAACGGTATAGTGACCGGCTTGTAACTTGGCCATTGTTAGATGCGCTGAAGACGTTTTTTAGGTCCCTTTGGTTGATAGAGAGACGCGGGGATTGTAGTAGCACCAATCCGAGCATGCGATTGGAGCGCCCCGGTCGACTATACTATGATTTTATTTGTTTTGATTGGTTGCACTATCTTGTCACTATGCTGAAACCTGGCCAAGTTACTTGCTGACATCTATACTTTTGTGATTAATTTCTTCTCATAGTAATCCTTAGTTAGTAATGTATCATCATCATTATCTTAACTCTGTACAGCCCACTGCTGGACATGAGAATGTAATAGAATAAAATGTAATGTAATATCATGTATAAACCGGTGTTATTGTTCTATTAAGCACCTTATTTGTATTGACCTCGTCTGCTTAAGAGTTCGACGCCTTTTAAGATGTCTTTCATAGATTCTGGTAGGATATATTTAAACTGGTGTAGTTAACTTATATATTAACTAAGTAAACATATTATTTTATTGACCTTAGTTATGTAGAAATAAATCGTGGTGATTGTGGCATGATCAAAAGTCTATACAGCATTAAAATTATTAACCTGACTCACTGATTCATAGGAATTTCAAAAGAAATCTCGAGAGTATAATATTGACTGCATCGGTAGCGCAGTGGTACCGTATGCGATTGTTGTGCTCGAGTTCTCGGGTTCTAAATCAAGGTTGGCCCAAATGTTTGTATGATCTGCAAACATAATATTTGTTTCGGAGTTTGGGTGTTTTCTATGTACTATATGTGTGTATTAACAAAAAAATATATGTATTTATTTATATCAGTGGTCTATTACCCATAATACAAGCTCTGTTTATTCTAGGGCTAGATGGCGTTGTATGTTATATATCCAAAATAATTATTTATAACAATATAACACAGAGCCTGGGCAGCTGGCGCTTTTATGTTCTAAGCAAATAATAAGAATTTTGGAAATTTCATAGCTAAGTTTAAACTTAGTTAACTAAAGGATGAATAATTTTATGACACTTCATCATTTCCAAAGTTGTAAATGAATCCATGCTCTTTGGAATTAACTTTAACCTGGAATAAATTACGGGAAATGTCTCACTTATCAGTGCAAGAGATAATTCTCTATGTTATGATATGACACATAACATGTTTATTAGCATGAAAATGTAAAATATATAAATGAGATTTGCAGCCTAATTGTACAAATTAAATTGGCTTTTTGCAATTTCGAATTAACAGTATTTCATTAAATGCATGTGATGGGATACACAGACGGTACTTGAAACCATTGCAATATTATTATACCTGACTTTTTTACGACTAATCTCTATCTATCATCTAATTTATAATAGCGTGTTTGTTGTAAAAGTACAATAACAACCGCGGGTTACACCGCAGGTTGCAACTAACACGAAATAAGAAATAATCGTGGAAACAAAGCTGTTTTTAATGACTATGCTAAAGTATTTATTTCAGAAAAACATTACATCGCTGATATATTTTAGGACTAATCCCGCCCACACACCGGTTTCCTGTGAGGTTCGGGTTTCACTCCGGTCGATATAAATACATAGATACTTTTTTTGTAAATTTATTCATCAATCCATAATGTCCCACTCCTAGGCTCGAGTCTCCTCTCAGGAGAGGGTTAAGGCCATCTTTTAAAATATATACATGTTATTGTAAATACATATATAATTTACATTTAAAACACCTAAACTCTGAAACGAAGGTTTACAGATCATACAAACATTTGGTCCAACCTGGGAATTTATATCCAATCGGGACCTCAAGCACAGCAGCCGTACACGCTACCCAAGGTAGTTATTATATGCATTTAGTAAAAAGCTGTTATTTTTATGTTACAAACAGATACTAAATTTTTTTGTATAGATTGATAGATTGATTTGAAATTTCTTATATACATATATAGATTGATATATTCATATTTATGCATCGTACTTCGACTAAGTACTGAGCCTCCATATCGAGTTAATTAGTGCAATTGTAATCTTTAAAATAATAGAGCGTGTAAAGAAAAGCCATTTCATACCGACCGAGTTCAGTTATTTGTAATTACCCGTAGTAAAAAATTTTGCAGATATCATTATTTATTTAATAAGGTAAGTGGGAATTTTAAGCCTTTTAATAAAAAAATGTAATGAATTCAGTGACATTATAATATGTTAACAGTACGTTTGTGAGTAGTGTTTAACTGAGTATTTTTTTTCAGCAGCCCTACTTTGTAGCGTATGTAGATATTTTCAAAGTTATTTTTACTAAATATAAACAGTTAATTGATTTCTTTTTTATTATTGCAAGTTGAATGGTTTGATGATTATTTGTATATTACAAATTCAACAATGAAACAATATGCAATTTTCAAAGGTAATAGCTTTGAAACTAACAATCTGGTACTATGCCAATAGTAGCTTCTCGTCAAAAGATGTGCGGTGGCTTTGATGAATTAGACAATGTAATACTGCAACTTGGAGCACTAATACAATGTTTTTCATAACTTAACACTGAAACTCGTGTAAGCAGGTGAGTTAATTAAAAGAGGTGAAATCTACAATCTACAGGCTGTCTAAGTACATCTAAAGGTTAATGCCAATGCAAATTTGTAGTAATATAGAATAATCATAATTAATATCCTCACCCATCTCTAAGGTCGCGTTTGCGAAGTCAGCAGGAGCGGAGAGTGTAGCGAAGCGGGAATGCTTACCCGTTCTCAAAACCAGCGGGCTAGTCAGCGAACGCTAGAGTGGTTTAGTGCTGTAATATAAGAAATAGTACCTATAAAAAAAGCTTGAAACGAATGACAGATTTCGCAAAAAATGATTAGTGATTTCAAATAATTCGTGAAAACGACCAATGTTTTAGAATATATATTTTTATTAGAATACGTATTAATGTAATAGTGTAATAAATAAGTATTTTAAATTTATTTTTCTAAAATCGTACAACCCAAGCGTCATAACCATAAAAAATCTTGATAAAACTATTTTATTCCATCCCTATCTGATACCGCTACACTGATGTGTACCGCTCGTACGCCGCTCGTCACCCACTCGTCGCCCGCTACCCGCTACGCCGTGTTCGTAAACACTCCCATACAAGTCATTTGAATGTGCCGCTGCCCCCTCCAGTCCGGTTGAGTTCCTGTATGCGGCCTCAAAGCCGTTTGATCTCAGACTATGCAACACCTGTACCATGGCAACTAAACTGCTGATAAACATACTTATGCACTTATAAATACATGTGTCATTCATGTTACAGATAAATTACACTCAGGCTCAAAATAAATGATCGAGTTAATCACGCAGAGATTGGCCCTGGGTACCGAAAAAATCCATGACCTCCAGCAGTCAGGGTCAGTAACCAGTACTAGTGCCTTAGAACAGGGCAGTCATAATTATTTAACATTTTTATGATGTTTATGTTGATACAGTAAAACCTGGTAAATTTGGATATCGAGGAACCAGGAATTTTCACAAGAGGTGTAAATTTTAGTTGTCTTATTTATCGAGACTCTCCAAGCTTACAGAGGTGAAAATTAACTGTTATGCTATTTATGGAGGTTGAAATATTAATAAAAATTAGTATTTTTGGTCTAGGTTATTACATAAAACAAAGGTCGTACGAAGTGTAAACAAAGATATCTAAACCGGTCGAACCGGTCCTAAATTGTTAAAATGTCACTTATACAGGGATTTGGGCTACAGCGTCACAGTTATAGAGGTAAACATCGAATAAATTCTAGAAATCAAATCTCATTTAACCAGGTTTGAAAGTCCCGTTAACAGAGGTAATTCGATGAAAAGTGCCGGGTCCTCATAGGCATTTTCAATAGTTGAGGTTTCTCATTTATCCAGGTTCCATTTAACCAGGTTTCACTGCATATAATACTTTAATTTAAGCGCAATTATAACTAGAAGAAAAAAGAATTATACAGAATAATTATTTAAAATGAACAATTTGAACTTAAAATTTAATAACATATTAAATTTTCAATTCCTAATTTTAAGTATCGAGAATTTAATTACAAATATTGATTTATGTTTAGGACATCTATCTTAACGAGATGGCACAGCATGCCATTAATAAACTTAGGAGTTAAAGTACTTAGGCGTTTGGACTATTTAAAGCCATCTGTGAAAATTTTAAAATAACATAACAGCCTTCTACCCAAGCCCGCGCAATGATATAGCCAGCTATGTTAGCGTTTTCTGTAAACTTTCATAGATGGCGTTATTAGAAATGATGTTACGAAAAAAATTACATGATATTTTATTATTGTACCGGATCTACCTACTATAAAATCATGAAGCCTGTATTTCTTTGAAGTTTTATTTTTTTATGACTAAATGCACTTTTGTGCATCGGCAGGCCCAATACCAAGGCCGTTTCTACCAGTCAACCTTAGGGTGATGTAGAAGTCATGTGAGGTAGGCGCACACATAGGTTTCGTACTTAACTAAAATATACATTACACAGCACTACATTTATTGCAATATAAGCAAATACGACAAACATATAAACATTATAAATATATAACTTAAATGTACATATATAAGTTTTACCTTATATTAGTCCACAAATAAGAAGAACATAATAAGAAATATATTAGAGTACTACCATTTTGATGACTACCATGCCAGTGAGAAAGTCATGTAATGACTTTTTAAATATGAAACGGTTGGTGGACATCCTGATTTCAAGTGGTAGCGCATTCCAGAGTAGGGCTGCCTATTTTCAAAAAGAAATTTTGGAGAAAAAGTTTCTATATTTTGAAGAATGTATCAGCGTTGAACGTTTCACCTGGTTACGCAGATTCCTAGCAGTCTTATAAAGATTCCACTTGTTCTCACACTGATCTTTCCTAAAGCGACGAAATTCCCGTGTCTCATAGCCATTCGGATCTCTTCAGTCATCCAGGGTATCAGGGCACGTTTCTATTTCACCCTTTTTAATAGGAGCATGGGTGTTATAGAAATTAATGACGGTGTCTTTAAAAATACTGACTTTGTTGTCCAAGTCTGCAGCAGCCTTACTCCTCCAATCAAACTTAGAAGTATCTGTATGTAGTTTTCCGATATCCGTGCGTCAAAAACTTAGAATCTGAAGAACTTTAGGATGTGACTTCGGAGGTTTCAGTGTATAGGAAAGGTAGATCAAGCCGTGATGGGAGAAACCGGGAGCAGGAAGTTGACCGTTCTAGGACACAAGGGTAGGGGCTGATATAAGTATAGGATCAAGCCAGGTCTCATGGTGTTCAGTGTTGTGATGAGTGGCTTGAAGTCTCCCGATTTACACTTATCCTCTTGGAACTAGGTAGGTATAAAAACTGTACTGTACTAAAGAATATTGTTTTTATTCTGAATGAAAGAAAAAGTTCCAACAGACTATCTGCCTTCCTATAACAAGCCAAAAAAGCAAATGTTTATTTCATTTCCTTTAGTATTTCAACATGTTTTCTTGACTTAGACATTTTCTATTTTCTTAGAAAAATAAATAATAAATAAATAAATAATAAATGAATATAATAAATAAACACACAACGCCATCTAGTCCCAAACTAAGCAGAGCTTGTATTATGGGTACTAAACAACTGATATAATATATATGTACTTTTTCTTTTTTTGTAAATACATACATATAGTACATAGAAAATACCCAAACTCCGGAACAAATATTTGTAGATCATACAAACATTTGATCCGACCCGGGAATCGAACCCGAGACCTCAAGAACAGCAGTTGCATACGCTGCCGCTGCGCCACCGAGGCAGTCTAAATACATTTATTATAACAACAATTATTAATTACTCTGTTTGCAATATTTAACTGTAATGTACATTTTAAGTTCAAATTAATGTAAAGAAAATTACTCCTTGATCTTTTAAAAAAGGCTAATAAAAAATATTTTTGATCGATTTTATAAAGCGAGGGGCTATCAAATAGACTCGATAAACTTTTTATTTTCATTTATGATATATAAGCACACATACGTACTAGTTAGAATTGTCTTGTTTTAATTTTAGGTATTGGTGCTACCATCTCAAGATTAACAAAAAATATTCCACCAGTGGAAAACACTGGAATGAAGCTTACAACCAATTATAATTTAGGCACATTGAACCACAGAAAAAAGAATTATATTTCTCTGTTCTGTGCAATGAACTCTCTGAATCTTTTGTTAAATTAATTAATTTAGAAGCTTAATTAAGGGAAAATACCATAACCCTTTTTTATTTCATTATCATGTAATTTATGATTATTTTTCTGTACATTTGAATTTTAAGAAATAATTGGGATATTAAAAAGATTTATGAGAGAAACATTATTTGTTGAGCAGCAATTTAGTATGTTATATCATACATACATGCATGATTAATTCGTATTATTTATACAAAAAAAATAAAATTAAGTGTCTTTTTGCAAATTTTAATTTAATTTAACTAAACAGCTTTTTACTAAATGCACATGGAAGTATTACATTTAAAAATATTATTACAAAGATTTTTTTTTATTTTGTGTGTCAGCTAATCTCTGAAATGGCCGAACCCATTTTGACAAAATTTTTCTGGCATATATAGGCGCCGGCATGTAAATTGGCCAGATTTCGGCGTAGGGGGGTAAGTTCGCGCATAGTACACTAGAGCGACAAATCAAAACAAAACTAAAGTTTAGTCGACTAACGCTGCAATCGCTTGCTCGGAACGGTGCTACTACAATCCACGCATCCCTCTTTCAGCCAAACTTAAAAAACGACTAATGCGCGTATAACGAATCTGGCCAAATTACGTGCCAATCTCTATAGCTGACAAAATTCAAATCATTGAAATATTCAACAATGTCCGATTCAATAGCAACAAAATCCACAGGTGACACACTATTTAGAACTTGAACTTGAAATAATTCATACAAGGAAATCTGTTTGCAAAATATGCAGAGTTCGAACCTTACTAACCAAACTACTGAACATCTGAACTAATACAGTAAAGGCAAATGTGAGTTTTCAGGATTCCGTACCCAAAGGGTAAAACGGGACCTTATAACTAAGATTTCGATGTCTGTATCTCATGAACCCAACAACTCTCATTTCTGTTGTCGCTATAACAACAAATGAATTAACAAATGAAACATAAAAACAAAAAAAAACAAAAAATAAATATTTAAGGGAGCTCCCATACAACAGACATGATTTTTTTGCTCGTTTTTGCTGGATAGTGATAACGGCAACAGGCAGGCGCTTGAAAGGTATAGATAATGGTATGGAACCCTTCTTGCGCGATTTTTATGTTTGTGACTTTCACGCTTAAACTAACTGTTTAACTACATTATCAGCAAGTAATATATGCAATTTTTTTCCTCAATAACCAACATTCTAGATAGATAGAAGAAAACTCGAAAACATCTTTGCAAGGAGAGACTAACAAAGAGAACTCTGCTTATACATGAAAGCTTACAGAAAACCGTGTGAAACAGCACTTGCGGTGTGTTTCTCCGAGTGAGTAAGTAACCCCATCCTCCTCTTTATCCCTAAAATGCCGGCAACGCACTAGTGACGCCTCTGGTGTTGCGGGTGTCCATGGGCGATCGTAAACGCTTGCCATCAGGCGATACGTCTGCTCGTTTGCCCACTATTTCATAAAAAAAACTAGTATTCTAAGAGCCGCTGAAGATCGACTTACTTGCATCTGACAACCAGATGATAAACATATATTTTTTTTAATATTATTATTTAAATAACACCCCTGTGATAGGTTTTCTATCGGAAAGCGGTCAAGACTATTTTTAAAATATTTTTTATTGATTCTTTTTTGAAGTGAAAACTTCTTTGGTCGCTTTGAGCACTTTTTGGTAGGAGAAAATCTTATGAGTACGCGTCACTGCGTCACCGACATGCTGACGTCACAAAAATTCTTTTGCCGCGTGGAGCACTTTTTGGTAGGGGACAATATTATGGCTTCGCGTCACCGACATACTAATGTTTGATGTTGATAATTTATATTTAAAAATCCTGAAATTTGTAATTTTACACATAAATTTTACAAAATAACATAAGTTTCTCTAAGTTATAAGTTTTCACTTTCATCGGCAATTTTCTCAAGAAATCCTATACCATTAAGATTACTTGTTAAATAACCTTTATTTTGCTACCAATTTCGATCAGTTACTAGCTCAGTGTATTTACCCATATTGATTTACCTGTTCATACTTGTTCACTGGAAGCTATAAAGTAATAAGTAAGCTAGCCTGCTTAGGCACATTACTATATGGAAAATTATATTTGGTACTAAATTTTATTGATAATCAATAAAGTGAAAGGAATGAATAAAATGTGTCAAACATTATTTTAATTTTGAAAATAATCATGACAGTTTTGCGACAGGCAAGCCATCATGTATGTGTTAATTAATTATTAATTGTTTTATTCTGAAACTAGCTGAGCCCCGTTGTATCTTTATAACAACAACCGCAGGTAAGGCCTTTGGGCAAGGCTATTTTTTAAAAAAGTTTAAAACTATCTGCTAGTGAAAGTTTCGTCAAAATCGGTTCAGCCGTTCCAAAGATGAGCTGGAACAAACAAACAGACAGACAGATGACCAAAAGAGACAGACAGAAAAAAATGGCACTTGCATTTAGTGAAAATCTGTTAATTTGAAATTGCAAATAGACTTCAATATAATTTATTGGTATAGATTAGATGCAAATAACAATAACATGATTATTACATAATTATAAGTCAACTTATATACTTGTAACTGTGAACACGGCCTCAACGTAAGTCTGTGATTTTTATAATTAGCTTTATCTAAGTGGATGCTGTGAAAATATCTCGTGCAAACATGCCAACATAATGTATTTATTAATAAAGTTACGTGGCTCTGTCTGTGAGTATTATTGTTTCTATTTTTTTGGCTTCTTCTTAACTAATGACTTGTGACGTAAATATAAAAAGTAAAGTGCTAAGTAAATTATAGGTTAGATCATCTGTCAAGTAAGGAAGCTATTTGATGGTTAAGTTACTTGACAGGTCGTTTTGAAGAAAGAAAAATAAATTTGGGGTCTTTTGAAATCGAAATATATTGAAAATGGATCTGTTTAACGCCCTTGACACGGATTAGATGACTTATTTGATTGTTTATAAAAGTTCAATGTGTTTCCGCTTACTACTTACACACTTCGGTCGACGATACCATACTTTAATTATTAAAAACGATACTGGTAACGTATCTCTTTTCATTCCAGGGTGTCGTAAGACTCTACTAAGAGAGCAACCTAAGCAGATCATCAGCACAGTAAAAAAAAACAAAAAATGCTATTTTTTTTCACGGAATAGGAGGCAAATGAGCAGACATATCGCCTGATGGTAAGCTATTACCGCCGCCTATTGACACCCGCAACACCAGAAGCTTTACAAGTTGGGGGAGGGGTTTGTTTATAGGCCTCCAGTATCCTCACTCACTCGGTGAAACACAGGCTGTTTTACACCGGTTTTCTGTGAAGTTGTGGTGTCACTCCGGTCCAGCCGGCCCCATGCATGTCGAATCGTGGCTCTTCAACGGTATAGCTTGAAACGATCGCTACACTTAGCAGTTAGCCAGCGTGGTTTAACTAGGCCAAAACCTTCGTTCTAAAAAGAGGTTTTTATCCAGCGGTAGATTATTTGATTAACTGAAAAAACTGAAATATGAACGGTTAAAAGTTTATTTTCTCAACAAAAGTTATCTAGAACTACCCGATCCGGCAAACTTCGTACCGCCATATAATTTTCGCGAAAAATTTCTCAATTACCGAAAAACTTATTTTAGTAAGCCGGGCTAACTTCCTGCTGACCGCAGTATATGCGACTAAGCGGACAAAGAAAATATAATACCTCAGGTTTTCTTTCATTGTTATAGAAACCTTGTCCTGACAATAACAAACAAATAAAAAGAAGAATTATCCAACTTGGTGCATTTGATCGAAAGTTATTCGTGTACATACATTTTTGTGATGAATTTTTATTTATATCCAAAATGATATATTGATACAATGGATAATTGCTCTCAATTGATGAGTAAAAGTAGGCCGAATTTCTCGAATTTCTTATCTGTTGAATCTCATGGGTCTGTTGATCTAGCCTAGTCTAGTTTCATCTTTGATACATATGATGACCATTGTAATTTGTTCTACGTCTAAGTGTAATTTCTCGATAACACTTAACTGGGTGTTTAAAAAATATATTTGTTTATCAGCTGTCTCATTAGTATAGTACATATTCAGCCTAGTTAGAAATAAGACGGTGGTGTATATTATTATTTTTATTGAATATAGTTTTAGTGTAGAAAAATTAAATTGAACAAAGTCACGGGCCCCAGGTGGTCCATTACTTATGTGATATTTCTCATATGTTTGACAAAAACCAACTGTATGAGAAACTTGTAGTTCAATGTGTAAATTTTTAATGTATATAACATGTCGTGTTTGATCGTAAAATGATAGCAAACTGATAATTGAATCGTTTAAAACGCTAATATATAACAACGAGACGAAAACCATTAGTGGGCCATAGTTGATGTGTGTACTTTTTATTTTATTACTACAAATATAGCAGGTTGTCAAGCAGAGCTCATTATTACTTAAGAGTGTTTTCTACTATAGAAAGTAACAAATAATAAAAATCCTTGAAATCTTTACCTTAATATTCTCTTTCCGAGTTAAACTTTGACTTTTCAAGCGGACCGACAATCATCAGACCTTAAGAACCTCAAATAGATACTAGGCGACTATGTGTTCATCTCGGGATGTGCTTTTATTTGTTAGGTGAGGCAGGGAGGACTCCAGAAGCCGTGGGGTTTAGTGGGTAGACCTGCTTTCTGGGAGTCCCACACACGCCCTTCGTCTCCCCAACAGAGGATATGGTCCGAAAGGTAGACTCCGCGTATAAAAAAGGCACTAGGTAGGCGATATCGAAGTTATCTAGAAAGACTCTTGTCGAATCTTTTAGGGTTCTAATTAATTACCCATAACGGTTGCCAAAGTTGTTCGTTTGACGACCAGGACCACTGCTTACCGTGCTCTTCGAAATATGTTATAAAGTAGTCAAACAACCACAGACGGACCTGTGTAGGGTTGCTTTCCTTTGAAACTTATTAGCCTAGTCAGTTGCCACTTTACCTCGGGACGCTTTCTGTGGAATCTAAATAACTAAAGTTTTTTTTACGTTCACCTATATTGTCACTTCACCTTCATGGACCTGATGTTCTAGTACCTAGCGAGCCTGACAAGGTAGGTACTAAACCAGAGGAAGAAGTTTGAAATCCACTCACCACAAGTGCTAAGTAATAAGCAAAACTGTTTCGTGTCTGTTTTTGTTAAAAATACAAGAGCAACTTGAAATTTAATAACCACATTCCATAATGGTATGGAATTGAACTGAATTGTCAGATCTAATTGTTCACATTTAAAAAATAACATTATATAATTTCATTTAAATATGCGTAATCTTAATTGTATCCTTTATACATAACGAATTTTCACATTTAAATAATTCTATTGTTGTCTGAAACTGACAAAAACTGTCTAGACAATACATTAGTGAATCTTTCAAATTCACTCGCTTAGGTTCGACTGCCTCATTGGTCTAGCGGTTGGCGTATACAACTGCTGATCGTTAGGTCTCGGGTTCGATACCCGAGTCAACCCAAATATTTGTATGATCTGCTAATATTTGTTTAAGAGTTTGGGTATTTTCTATGTATAATATGTATGTATTTACAAAAAAGTATATATGTATTTATATCAGCTGTCTAGTATCTATGGTACAAGCTTTGCTTAGTTTTGGGCTAGATGGCGTTGTGTGTTAAATGTCCGAAATATTTATAAATAAAAAAAATATCCTCAATGAGCTAGGAGAGAAAATGCCTGACTCGAGAGCGACAAAAACTATCTATGAACTGGGCCCCTCAATAAAAAATACCACCCGGTAGCCCCAAAAAGCGATGGCAGGACTTTATTGAAGAAGACCTGGCTACTCTAAGAAAGAAGTCCTATTGGAGACATCCTGCCCTTAATAGAGATCGCTGGAGACAAATTGTGGAAGAGGTCGAAGATGCCAAAACCCACACCGGGTCGTAGCGCTATAACAAGAAGACAATGGGGCTGGAATTCAACTTACAATTTCTGGTCTATCAGGTTTGAAGATAAACCAACAGTCTCATTAGACTTATACCTTTATTTCTGGATTCGTAATTATGATCTTCAGATGTTCTAATATCGGACACCTTTGACTAGATAAATTGTATTATCAGAATATTCATATTATTATTATATCCTCGGTGGCGCAGTGGTAGCGTACGCGACTGCTGTCCATGAGGTCTTGGGTTCGAACCAGTCAGTCAGTCAGCTAGACCTGATCATTATCTGCTGGATTATGATTTATAGTCAGTTTTGAAGAGCAAGACTTGCTCTTAACGTCATGGTAATTTGGAGCCCCTTAAACAATCCGAACGATTGGCAGTAAATAATTTTCACATAGAACGAGTGCGTACTGCTATTGATGACTGGCCTAAACTTTTAAAAGACTGTTCCAGGCAACGCAGACCATTTTGAATAAGCTTTATATATTTTTAATGGATTTATATTGAATATTTATATTAATTTATTACACACTGTAATAGTAATATATACCACCGACGATAAAAAAAATGATGTTTTTCTTTTTAACAATATTTATGGCAAGACTAAGTATTATCATCTTATACCCTTTCTCATAAATACATTACATACTTTACATTTTTAAGGAAACAACAATAAAACTATGACCATTTTAGATGCATTTCGATGATACCTAGCTGTTAAAGTCAAAATATTGACAACAACATACAAGCATTTTCTAGCTGACTGCGACAGACATAAGCTTCAAGCGGGTGCTGAAAAATCTTCTCACAAGGCCGCTTTAGAGTAAATCACCACCATGTTCAGTCCGCATTTACAGTAAGGATGGTGATCTTGGATTCTTCTTATTTCCATCAGCTGAGTATAGGCACTTTATTAGCTAATTTTTGAAAAAGGATTATATTTGGTAATTGTTTATATGTCGGTGTGTATATTTATTTTGTCCGCTTTGTGTCAATAGATTCATCTTAGTATTGTAAGAGTGATACTGTTTCTAAATTTGAAGTACCTTTATCTGTTATAGCTTTTTCATAAACAGTAATGTTGTAATAATAAATAATCAATATTTATGAAGCTACGAAATACTTGAGTCGTTCGATCCAACATACAGTATTATTTCAATAAGGAAAAGGTGCACCTGTATAAAATATACAAATAAGTTGTAAAACGATAATGCATTGGCACAATACAAGTTTAAATGGAAAGCGGTAAGTAAATACGACGTGGCTTGTCAGTTTATGACGCTGTTGTTAAAACAAACAACGTACCTACTCTAACAATGCATTCCGCACAACATATACGTCGGAAATATTAATGTAATGTAAATGAAATGGATGACTTCGAGAATGACAAGTGCTAAAAAATGGCGGGTTGTAAAATGTATTTAGTATATATATTAAATAGCTGTACTTAGTAGTTTCCAATCATAAATTCATGGTTTTAAGGATAAAAATGATGATACATTATGTTAAGAATGTTCTGGTTTGGGGAGTAAAGGAAGAACTGAGCATAATATCTTATCCGATCCGACCATTATAAAATCAGAATTCATGTCAGCTCTATAGAGCTTTATTTTATTATAGAGTTCTTTATATGTTATAACATATAAAGAACGGGAAGGCAATGGCATCCGATGGAATTGCTGTGGATGTATTAAAAATTATACATGTTATTGTATAATTTATCTGACAATGCGCTTCCTGGAGACTAGCTCTTGTCACTATTCTAACTATTACCAAAAAACAAAAATGCGAAAAGCTGTAGTGAACATGGAAAGGTCAGCGATAAAAGTCATTTTGTTAAGATATTTCTGAAATTCATTCATACAAGAATTTATGGGTAAATTGAAGAAAACATAAGCGAAACACAATTTTGGTTTTAGAGCAGATTTAGGTACTAGAGATGCTTCAGTGGCATTCAAGTTTTGGTTCAAAGATGCCTAAATGTAAACATAGATGTTAATATGTGTTTTATAGATTTCTTTTAGCTGCTTTGTTGGTCTAGCGGTTGACGTATGCAGCCGCCGAATAAGAGTTCTTGAGTTAGAATCCCAGGTAGAGCCAAAAGTGTTGTTGAGTTTTTCTGATTATAGTAATACTTAATAACAGCTCGGAATTTGGAAATTGGGGTCTGAATCCCCGTGCCTCCTGCACCTGATCCTTCCTTGATTATGAAAGAGAGGGAAAAGAGAGTGCACCTGTGTTTGCGCACACACTTGTGCACTATAACACACACCTGGGTAATTGGCTGGTTTCTATTGAGAGTGGATGCCATGGCAGTAATCGGCTAGGGGAACATAATCATAGATTATGAAAAAGCGTTTGATGATTTCGAACATACAAATTTAATTGAGCTAATAAAAACCATTGCAGTACATAAAAATTACACCAAATTTATTTAAAATTTATACTGGAAGTACTAAAGTCAAAATTGGCAACATGCTAACTAACGAAGTCAAAATAGAAAGCGAGTTAGACGGGGGTGTACTCTCTCACATTCAAATTATACTCTGAAATGATTTAGAATTGCCTTGAATAAAATGGAAATTGGAATCCGTGTAAATGGTAAATAAATACAGAATATCAGATATGCCGATGACATCGTCTTGCTTGCTACTAAACCTGAAGACATTCAAATAATGCTACAACAATTAAATGACGAACTTTCAGACTATGGACGTAAAATATATAAAGAAAAAAAAGTCTGAATGTTGATAAAACACCAAATTTAACTTAGAACCGCAAACGCAATTAAAAGGGTTCAAAGTTAGAAATGTCTGGTTTAACCTGAATGAAGATAAGGAATCAGAAAAAGAGGTTCGGACAAGAATTGCAATAGCCAGAAAATCCTTTCATAAAAAAAAATGTTACCTAACAGAAAACTCAACTTGAAACTAATATTTAGGTTTGTGAAATGATTCCTCTAATAGTATTGCATGGATTATTAGAAAGAAGAAATATTAGTAGAGAAACTCAGGGTCTTTGAAATGTGGATATATAGCATATATAGGATACTAAAATAAAGTGAACTGCTAAAATATGAAAAAAAGTGTCAGAAATTATGAATTGAATGAAACATTAAATGAAACATTAAAAGGTGGTAGTAATAATCAAGAAAAGAAAAGCAGCGTTCATTTTGGGCATATTTAAAGAAATGATAAATAATGAGTTCATAAAATTAATAATAATTGAAGGGAAAATTAAAGGGTAGCTTGTACATCTAGAAGGCAAACATCTTGGACAATAAATATAAGAGACTGCTTGGATATGGATACCACAATTGCAATAATTCACATGACTGAAGACAGGGAAACGTACAGACATCTGGTCGCCGACCTCCGTAGTGGATTCTGTACTTGAAGAAAGGAAGGAAAACGTAAGTTTTCTGTATAGTATCTACTATTTGTGTTTTAGTTAAGTTTTATTTAGGCATTTCATATTACCATATACACATTACATACGAAGGTATGCGTCATGTCGCTAAAAATGGCTCACACTGCTCTTCTTTAATTTACTTAGATCAGCTTGGTATAAGCTAAGCTGATATCATATAGTGGTTTATTAGTAATTATTTGAAAAAAGAAACTAGCCAAGCGTGAGTCGGACTCGCACAGCGAGGGTTCCTTACAAACCTATATACAAATATATAAATAAGTTATTTTATATGATGTAATTTTGTGTTATAAAATTGCTTCGTATCAAATTTCCAGATTCTGAGTTCATGGGAAGTACTCTATAGGTTTTGATTCCTTTGCGAATTTGGATTTTTTACAGCTCTAAGGGACAGTAGATATATACTCAGGGTATTTGATATGAATTTCTATTTGATACTTCCACACGTGTCTGAGAAAAAGCGTCTCAACAGACAGACGGACAACAAAATGATCCTATAAGGGTTCCGTTCTTTCCTTTTGAGGTACGGGTCCCTAAAAAATGGTTAACTGAGGTAAAGGACTCTTACGACACGTTTGGATGAATTGGTGTGGTGATACTCAATATTCTTGATGCGTCAACACTCACACCGACAATTTTAATATTAGAAGTACAAAATATTACTACTAGTTAGCCACGTTTGGCCGATGCAGGTCGAGTTTCTAAGTTACTTCTGAAAGTATTAATTTCTAATACTATTGGTACAGTATATTATTACAAGATATACACATTTGATCAGATGCAGGCCGACTCGATTAGAATAATGCTACTGTCTCACGGAGAACCAACTTTTCATCGAATAGGTTAGGTTATCAGCTCTTAAGCCCTGATAGAAACTTGTTAAAACACATGTTTCTCATGTCAAAGCAGTTTATAGGCAAGGTTGATATTGTAGTTACGTGTTCGATTGCTGGTGCCCATAAATAATATGAAATTCTAAACATGATTGAAATAAATGATCAATACATAGTTGAACTGTCCCTTTTCATTGTAATATTGTCGTTCATTTCATCTGCTTCGAATGAGTCAGCGGAGTCTAGGTTACGTAATACACGATGTCGTCAGTGTAGGTGTGTTACGGTCAGACAAATCTGCTATTAATTTCACGCAGGTGCCTTGACGGATGACTAAGGGGTTATATATATATGTATATAAGTACAAGCTTCTGCGCGCGGCTCCACCTGCGTGTATGACGGTTATCGTGGTAGAACGTAGCCTATGTCCATCCCCGAGAACCAAAGTATTTCCATGCTATATTTAACGGATATCGGTGCAGCGGTTTAGTTGTGAAAGCGTACCAAACAGTCAGAATCAAATCGACTATTAAATCTTTAATTTTAGTACAAATATTTTTCATAACTTTTAAAAAACTTTACTCCAACATGCTAAATTTTAATTTTACATTTTATAGAATATTTCCATTACTAATTTGCATAAATGGTATTGTTAATATGTATGCCTTATCTATACTATTGGTTCCTAGCCAGTGGAGCACGGGAGTCTAAAACTGATTCGCGAAAAATTTTAATTTTCTTAAGTATGGACGCAGCACGGGTCGCATGCACAGTTGGTTAAAAAAAAAAGACATAACTTAATTCTACACTATTTATTTGTTGCATACAAAATGACTAATTAAACTTGTGCCATAAAACGCTTGCTGAAGTGATTCGCATTTCTTATAAAAATCTGTATTGTTGATGAAAATGCTGATCGCGCCAAAATCAACGGTCATTGGCCCGTACAAATGCAATTTAATTTCGTCCACAAGAGGAGTTTTGTTGTAAAAAACAATTTTTGCGCCGCCAGCGTTAGTTTATGATTTTTTCAACAATCTTTTTTTATGCGGTTAAGGGTTTTCTGCTTTATTGGTATAAATAAAAATGAAGTCAGAAATCTATAGAAAGGAATTGACGATTTCCGTGTAGCTTAGAGTAATAATTTTAATCATATTGCTCAACAGAGCAGCTTAGCTAGAGCAGTGATACGTTCCATGGCCGTCTACTAAGCTCATAAGCCTAGCACTTATTGGCCTCTGCCCACTGCTGAGAACTCAGCGTAATTTAGCACAGCGGGTAGCGACAATTCGGATTTTTTGTAGCTACAGCACCATTACACCACTATCGCCTTTGATATCCTAGCGTGTTACCTGCCCTTTGATTTCCCGGTAGTAAAGGATGCGAAATGTGGTGGATGGCTCACCGATAGGCACTGGCAAAAAGGCAGCGTGGCACATTCACCTACGTTGTTTCGCAGCCATTCTCAATGTTAGGGTAGGCAGGGAGGAAGTTCGTGTCAGTTATCGTTTGATTCACCTGGATCAATCCGGCGTGAATTTGATTTCATACGAAGAGCTGATACTATACTAGCACAGCGGAGCTAACTCGGACACCACCCAACACACTTTGAAACTCTGATCTACCAAAGTGTCTGAAAACGAAGTCCTAATCAAATAATACGAATGAAACCTGCCCCGTCGCGCACCTACAGCAATCATTGCTTTGATGCCTTGCGTGTGCAGTGGTGTAGTGGCCCCTCAACACTCTTCACTCTTTCTGTAATGCTCCAGAACGAGACCGCTGAATCAGGAGACGGTTGATCTACGATCCTGAGCAAAGAGGACAGCAGAGAGCAGGAAATAGTAATTAATTTGAATAAAATTTTTGATGTGATTTCACTTATTCACTGTACGATACTTTCATTTTCACTAAATACCGTTTTCTAAAAAAAAATACCCACGTAATATTGTGTCACACTAATGTTGTCGACTTTATGTATGAAAGTTATTTAACAACTTCAATATACCTCTAATAATTGGTAGCGTTATGTTATTATAAAGAAAGATGTGACATATCACTTAAAGATGTAAATATCATAGAATGATATTTTATTATTTACTATGTCCTATGAATCTTTACGCAACAGCAACAATGAAATCAATGGTAAAAAAACTAATATCGGTGTATGAAATGGGCCTTCAATCAAAGACATACATCAAAGTACGTGTGTAAATAGTAATGCTATATTGTTTACCTGTAGAAAATAAATGACAATACGTAGTTAAAATTACGTGTTTACACTATATTGTACTTGGATGTACCTACGTACACTAAATATTAACCTTAAGAAAGTGGTTTTTTATAAAACACCCATCATTTCATTCAGGTTGCATTGCAATGCTGAACCCGTGATTACAGGTAGGAAGGCAGAAAGTTCGCCGCCCCTGAGTACCTAAGAGCGTGTAGCGATGAACTAGTTAGCTCTAAATATAAAGTTTATTTATATTTGGTTTTATTGTACAAGAAAAACAATTAAAAAGATTATTTCACACATAAAATGTTTAAGGTTAACTTTAAAAAAAACAACTGCTTTAATAAATTTTACTTTTTGGTAGTAAATTATTTGGGACCAACGATTAGTATTTAACTAAATATGTTATTTAACTCTGCACATTAAGTCATGCAACACAAATTTGATTTATGTACACATATTTAACAAGAGGTCTTTAATACTACTGTTTTAATTGTTTTTAGTATGTTGGTAAAAACGAAATATAATTGATGTTTACAAGAAATGACGCTGAGTAAATAAAGAAAATTGTATTGTATTGAAGTGGATTAAGTGATGTGAATCAACCTATTGCTGTCAACTGCAGAACAAAGGTCTCCCCTAAAGAGGTCTAAATATCCCGGTCTTGGGCAGTCTGCACACATCTGCTCCACCCACTATCTGCCAGATCAAATACCAAATCGTGGTCAGTCACGGATTCTCGCTATGTCGGATTTTATTCAAAACATTTAATGAGGTTTCTGAAAAAAAAATATTGAATAAATGATCGATAAATGTTAATTTTAGTTGTGATTTTAAACAATATATTTCACAAATTGATTGTAATTGATTCAACATTTCACACGTTTGTAAAACATTTTAATACATTTATTAAAGTGCAAAAATGCATTCAGATTGCAATTTTCGATTGATTCATATGAAATCAATACCCTGTTATGTTATTTCTTTGCTTAAATTGATAACACAAATCCTTTGTTCAAATTTGATATGCTTATTAACACTATATGTCGCAAATTTGATCAGTGAGTGGCTTCAACCTGCCTCATGCTACAGGTGCTATGTTTTGTTTGCTTTATTTTCTAACATCAACACGAAAGGTACGCTGTCTCCATAAGAAGTGGGTGTGAATCCAAGAATATTGATTTTAACACTTATAATACTTACTGTATATCATATCTACATATACTCAACCCTGACTGCGTCGCTTGCTGAGGTCAAGGACTTTAGGGTATACAAATGTGTATGTATAGAAATTTACGTCACATTTAAAGGTTGTGTATAACCTCCAATAAACACATATAGTTATATATGTGCAAATTGTCTAAAAAACTATTTTTAAGGTATTACAGAAATTATAAGATTTTTCCACTATTCATCAAAAATATATCTATATTTGTGGACGTTTTCATGCAACTGTTGATTCTAGCGTGTATGTGGCAAAATTCAAATTAGGAAAGCAGACATCAACACGAAAGGTACGCTGAATAAATTAATAAATTTATAAATGAATTTCAAGAAGACATTGCAAAATCGAATACATTTAACTTCTGCCACGGATTCTAAGTACTTATATAATTATTTGAGCATTTAGTTTGCATTATATTAATCTAGTGTTGTAAAATTGGTTCACACAGTAAATTATTCTTTTAAAAATGGAACATATTTTAAAACTATTATTATAATATACTAATTGAAAAATACTTCACTGTGGCACATAATTGTTATTTAAAAACTAAGATATACACCACTTTCGAAGGATGTCCTACAGTTTTTTTTTTAAATTTGAGCTCCATTAGTGGAGGAGAATTGAGTTTTTAAAGCTTAACCACAAAGACGCTTATTGGACATAAGCATTGGTCTGTTAAAGGCTATTTAGTACGACTTTTGGACGGCAATACAATAGTATTGCCTCACCACAAATAAAAGTAAAACCAACGATTCTTTTGACTTACATTCTCATATTCAATATCTACCTTTCCGTACCCCCCCAAAAAAACAGAAATCAACTTCAAAAGCTGGTTCGATGAATGATTCAAAAACTCAAAATTTTCTTCAAAATCCAGCTGAGTTTTGAAGCTTTAAATTTGTTTTTTTTCAATTTGTCAGTGTCTCAAATGTCAAAAATTAAAAAAATAATCACTTTATTTATGTATTACAAGAAAAAAATAGAAAAAACAGTTATTATGAATCTATTTAATAACTATAGGTATCTCATGAAGATCGGTTCAGTAGTGTACACGCTACAGTAGAACATACAAAACTTAAAAAGACTGTCAAACTCTTCATTCTGATTAAAATGTAAAAAAAACAGAAACGAGTATTGAAGACAAGGGTTTTGAAGTCTATTTTTTATGTTTTATGATATGTACTGTACAACACAAAGGCCACAAATATTAATAGCGATGAAAGTAGCTTTTATTTACGAGTATATTGATTTATATTCTTTTGTTCTACCATAATGTGAAAACATCTACGACTTACATATACTTCGCTATCCTAGGAATACTGTAGAAACTCCAGATCGATCGTAGATCAAGTAATAATATAAGAACACCGGTTTCTAAGTAACAGGTGATAAGTCTAGTTGTCAATAACCTATAGAGGCCAAACCAAAAGGAAGAATAATATTAACAGTCAAAATGTGTGTATGTTTCACCGTAGCGAATAAACTATTGCATTGATTTTAATGAATGAGATGATAATGGATTATAAACTGTATCTAGTAGGCCATAAATAAAATTTGAGAAACTGACCAATGAAGATTGAAAACTGATATCAAAAAAGGCTTAAAATTTGAGCTCAAATTGGCAAAACTTTATAGTTCTTGAATCGCAAACCGAATCAGTTTAAAATTGTTGTATAGAGAAATTCTTCAAGGTCAAGGTATTGTTTTATTATTTACTGAGCGTTTTTCAGTACCATTTAACCTATTGAGAAATCTATATAATACACTCATCATCGTCTCATCCCAAAAGCGTCTAATACTGTACATAGGAACTCCGAAGGTTCTCCATTACAACCAGGTCTTCGGACCACTTTGTGAGGGCACTATTAACTTCGTCCATCGATTTTGTGAGTAATGTGCCGCTCTCTGCCAATTGATTAAGCAATTCTAAGGGCAATATCCGCGACCTTGGTTCATTTTGCATTCCTAATTCAATCATATAGAAAAATGCCCTCTTCATGACTCTTTTGGTGACTTTGAGTCCTATTGTGAGCGACCACGTCTCCGTACCGTAAGTCATCACTGGTGTCACAAAAGATAATGTTTTGAGTTTTCATTGTAATCACCTTTCCCTACAGAAGTATAATAATATTGTATTTTTTATCTCATCTCATATTCAGTAGCAGCTGCTGGTATTCTCTATGTGTTTATGTTCTGAGAGGCCCCATGGGAAATTTCCTCAATTGCCATTGTATCTTCGTGAATAGAACACTCATGTAAAACTGCAAAAGTCATGCTAAAACAAAGTTCACTTGTTTATAATTAACTATTGCATTTTCCTGCTCGTTAAGATAGAAAATATCAACAGGTATCTTGATAGTAATAATAACAACGGTTTAAATATCTCACTCACAGTCGTTTGACTCCAAAATAGGCAGATCTTGCTCTATTGTAACCAGACTGATGACAAACATACTTTGGTGTATTTCTAAATACTTAAGTATTATAATCCAATTACACCCAAATGTAAAACAACTAATCGTCCTCATCAGAGAGCTTAGCAGCTTAGAGAAAAGTAAAGGTTACTACAAACCCAGAGCAGTTGGCAGGTATATATTATAATATATATTCTTTACGAACTTGTGTTTATATTATTGTCGATTTCAGTTCTTTTCTATGAAACCATAATAAATAAATGATCTGCCAACAAAGTACGATGGATAAGATTCTCGGGTTTAATGAAAAGAAAATACAGTCAACTACGTAAATATTGGAAAATATTTATTAAACTTTTAAATATAATATATCTAAGAACAACACGCTTACACTCTTCTAATACTAAAAGGCCGCTATTGACAGCATCACAACTTTAATCCCAGACCTTCACAATGTCAGTATTCGATATCAATTAGTAAGGAAAGAAAATTTACTTAAATTCCTTGTAAAACCAAGGAATAACAATAGTATTTACATCGTTCCGAAATACTGCCCCGCAGTTCCGAAATATCAGTCAAGTAACACAACTGTCACAACACAATAATTTACAAAAAAAATACTGCTATATGACGATACTTTGAACAAAGCACGTCTTACACATAAACTGTACCGAATCTAACTTGTGGTTTTTTGAAAAGATTAGAGGCAGTCTTGATAATGCTGATGATAGGCCTAAAGGTGGACTTCTCAGTCTGGTAGAATGTGCTAGGTTGTTGATACTGATATTGATATTGGTTGTTGTACTGGTTGTAGAATTGGTTGCTGTATTGATAGTTAAAGCCTTGGGTTTGGCCGGTGCTGTCGGGGATAGCATTAGAAATGTAGCTGTTGCTGGTGTCAACCGATGTCTGGTATGATGATGAAGACGTGAAACTAGCAGCTGTAAGCAGAGAAATTAGATTTAGAATTGTTTGCAAAATTTAAAAAAAAACCATCTGAATATGTAGTTCAACCAATTGCTACATAGGAATTAACAAAATATATTTACCGCAGAGGCCAGAATATTTCCTTGAGTCAGTGAGGCCGTAGTTGGTGCAAGACGGGGACCCCTTCTCATAAGGTTTGGATCCAATGACGTTGCCGCCGGGACCATAGTTGCAGACGTACAGCTTAGTGTAGCCTCGAACGGGGTCATAGTAGAAAGTGAAACCGCAGCCTACGTGAGATGTCTCGCCCCAAACCAACTAAAAGAAAAATATAATTTTAATATTAAGTACTGCATTGATGAGAAATGAGGATTAAAACTGAAGTGAAAAACAAATAAAGACCATATTTTTATTAATTCATTTCGTGTCAAAATTTAAGTTCAATCAGTGTCGAAATTTTAGAATTTTATAAGCACACTCAGTCTTATTTTACATTCACATTAAATAGAATTCCCCCTTGATTACTGGTTATAGTTTAAAATTACCTGTGAGTAATGCCCGGTTCCATGTCCTTTAGTGATAGGTTTGAAACCATAAATGTGAACTTCGTTGAACCATGCGTTGATCTGTTTGTTGAAATCTGGTTCGGAGTCAGATTGGTCGCTTGGCGGGCGAGTTGTCCAGGTGGCCGCGAGATTCTGACCTACGGGGAAACGACCATCGTAGCGCTGTGCAGCGCGGTCATGGGCAGTGATGCATTGATCAGACCAATGTTGAGCACCAGCGGCTAGTTCCTCATCCCATACCTTGTGACAAAGAACATTTTTGTTGATTTTAACATTTCTAGTTCCATGTATAATAAATAAAATACGGGCGATGAACTTTAAATTGATAATTTCATAGATTTTATGTTAATTTAGATCCGTATGAGGTTTAATTTTTGATGTCGTAACATAAATTATTATAAATATGTATTATGTAACCAATACCTCGAAATATCCTCAAATTAATAATACTAGAAAACTAACGGCTGGAAAATAACAATGTGTTACTAGATCACTATATTTCTATAAATGTCTAGAACAGAGTTAATTTAGTATGAGATACATAAGTAAACCCATATTTATTAATTTTTATCTTGGGTATTAGCCGGTCCAAGTCCCTGTCAGCTTTCAGTTCATTTATGTGAATCTTAATACGTTAACAATGAAGTAAACATGGGTAATGAGCGTTCATTCAGATGAAACTCGGAGTAAAATTCTCACATATTGAAGTCTAGTTTAGGTTTGAAGTCTCGTATTTTGTGTCTGAGATTTCAAATCTAAATATTTTAATACAAGATTATTGGTGGATATAGACATTTTAAAATTTAAATTTCAATATTAAATAATATCGTTGATGTCATCTTCTTAGCGTTTGATTATTTCATTACTACACGATACTTTAATGTTATATAAGAAATGTAAATCAATAATGACTAGAGTCAAGATCAAGTTCTTATGAAATATTCATGAGATCGGTTACATTTAGGTGTGATAACATACCATTTCCATCATGTTGGCTGCTGGTGGTTGACTGGAGATCTGACCCAGCGCAACTGATTGTCTGAAGCGATTATGCACGTCAACAATGGCTTGCTTTTCGAACGCTGTCAATCCTCCAGATCCTTTGAGCAAAAATAAATTATAAGTATACACATTCCAAACCCAATACAGTCCATTCTTTCGACGAATTATGTGGTGGTCATCTAAATCTTATTGTCAAGGTAATATTATACTATTGTGATTTCGTAATCCATTGAATTATCTGATTTATGAGACCATCGCATGATACAGGTGTATGCCAATAAAATTTTACGACCTTTACTTAACCAGTATGTAAAATAGGCGAGCGTCTTTTTTTGGTAAAAACTCGTTTGCAAAATCTAGACTGGGTGGCGGCGATTTAATTTATTGATTCTTGGCATAATTTATAATTACGAACTCTTTGTAGATTTTTATATAGTTTTCGTGTCTTATGGAGTGAATATATACATAAAAGAAGATTTCATTATAATATTTAGTAATTTTTATTACATTTTTATAAATATTTTAGTTATGCAAATTGAAACTTTACAGTTGAGCTTCCAAAAAACAAAAAAAAATAACTGTGGGACTTTTAAATAAATTTGGATTAATGCTTTATATTCTATTTTAAATATGAATAAACGAACTTACTTAGCAATTGCTTTCCAGCACCACAGCCTTCTGTTGTAGCGAGGAAACCTCCCAAAACAAACAACACTAAGGGCATCATCTTGACTTCTTAAAAGATTTTTCACAACACTACAAAACTGAAAAAATTACACGCGAATATTTGAGATTCGTAACTAAAGATGTTGTCACTTATATTTACGAAACTTCAAAATGTGTTATATCTGCCGGTGATCCGCTGCACTATGTGCCGCGCGCTCAACAGGCTATAGCGATCTGTGCGGCTGCCGTGTTCGCGCGCGCTTAAGTACCCATCTCTGCGTTACCATGGAGACGGGGCGACGCCGGGCGCTCGTTGCGTCTGCGCACACAATTCCGTACCACTGCCGCATTATCTCACTCGCTCTCTAAACAGCACACGCTCTTAGATTCTACTACTAAAATTTAATTTTAAATTGTCATACAATTTCATCTCAATTTAAATACAATGAGAAAATTTTCTGTATTGTTGTGTCGTCGCGTACAGTCTTCAGTGGAGATAAAAAGAAAGGTTATGCATACATCGGTCGGCTACTTTTTATCTGCAGTAATAATTTAAAACTCATTATACTGCGCTTGGTGGTTGTCAATGAAATCGAGTTCTTGTGATGTGTCCAAGCCGAACGTGGAAATATGCTGACAGATATTGTTCGGAACGGAAGTGGTCTTTAAGCGAAATTACATATATGCTGCTAAAAAATAAGGAAAGAATAATGTGTAATCAACCTTTTTATGTCAAAAGATATTTTAACTCTTTGGAAGGAATTGAAAACGCTTAATTTAATGAAATTCATGAATGTAAACATGTTTAGTCAATGAATAGAATGCTGAATATATATAGGTGGGTATGTGAGATGTGTGACAATTTTCTGAATAGGTTTTTTCCTTCAGTTGAGCAATACTATCGGACCGTTTTTAGTATGTTAGAATTTTCAGCACAACTTAGATAAATAAGCCGTTTGTTTAATTTTTAGAATATTTATAGTATACTCGCTGACCCGGTGAACTTCGCACCCACATACTTTATCCGTGAATATTTTTAAAATTTTCCGAAAAAAATATTTGTATTAATAACCCCGTCTTAGTTTCTTGCGGGTAATGTACAGTGGCAGACTTCGAAAATATAACACTACCAATTCTGTTTTAATTTTCTTCTATAACAATCTTATCCTGACAATAACAAACGTACATTTCAGTGATGCATTCTTATTTATATAAATTGTTATGTACAATTCTTACTGTTATTGTAAATTCCAAATTTTGATATATGTGCTTACTCCACCAGAAGAAGAGAAGAGAGAACTAAAGATATCAAGTTGAATTGTATTTTTTTTCTCATATCAAGTACGAGAATAAATTATTTTTCCGTCTAATAAAATATAAACATTAGGTTCAACAAGTTAATTTTATGTGCATTTATGATATTATCGGTGATGGATTTATCGAAGGCGATAAACCACTTTTTATTATAGAAAAATTAGCTCAAAATCGACGATAAAATAGAGAAGAACATTATTAGAAATTATAATGCACAGATGGAGTAGCCACGCCGTTTTCTACTGCCCGGAGTGTAGTGGGTTCATACTATACATAAAGCAACACTTTGTGTTATATACTAATTGTTGTTCCGAGTCTGGGTGTTCTTTGTTTCCGTTCCATCTATGTTTGTACAGTCCCTTCTTCGCCATTTATTGCTAATGCAGGAGATGTTATTGCAACAAAACTCTGCCCTTCAACCCTTTCTGTTTTAGCTAAGGACCATGAAATGACCCCAACACTGTACTAGTATTAGGGTCATTTCTAACAACTTTGAAAGTTCGTATTCATGTCGGTAGTGTACTGAATGGGATTCGTACAAATCACTGTTTAATAATATTAAGTTTATGAATATTCTTAAAAAACAAGCTCGTTCGTTATGGTTCTTAATTTGTCTCTTTTTTGTTCCGATACCGTTAATTAGAGCGATTATTAAAAGCAGTCGTGAGGTGACAAGTTGTCTGTTAGCAACAAATCCGGTTTACCACCTGAGGAGTAGATCGGTTTTATGCTCCGATATTAGCATATTAATGACACTGTTTTATTGACTTTTTATTTTATGAAAATATATCCAAACTCAGGATTATTATCTTTTTAATTAAAAGCTATATGTAAATTTTAAATTACCTTTTGATAACAATTACTTTAACTAATTGTATAAAAGTTAAAAAAAGTGCAAAGTTTTATTAAATAAAACATTAACTTTATGAACAAATTACTTTTTTCGTGTTCAGTGTGGTTTTTTTTTTAATTAGCGTACAAATTTAAGTTGATATGTTTTTATTGTTTATATTTGTTAAAATATAAAAATTAACATAACGTGGGTAGCAACAGACCCATATTAAGAAAATGTATATTTTAGGTATATGTTCCTTAAAATATAAAGGTAAAATTAAAATCGTTAGAAAAAGTCAAAGCAATTAAAATAAATTCGGTATTTTAATAGACTTAAAGTTAAATTTATGGTATTAACTTTTTTTTACGAAAGCGTTGGTAACTAATTCAAGTTAGATTTTGTTGAATGAGAATTTATGCTATTAAAAGATAAAATTATGTAATCCTTTTAAGAATTAGATTAGGTGGTGTCCAGGACAGTTTGCGGATGAAGATACATAAAACATTAACATAAAATTAAGTATTACATATTCATATTTTTAATTAGGATGATCCTTTACTTTTTATGATGTTTTTAGTGTGTGTGTGTGTGTGTACACATACACATGTGTATTTACATATTTCTTTAGGCTACGGGAGGGCATGTTGGAATTTAGCATAAACGGCATGATGTACTTTAGCTTTTTAGACAATTATGAGAGTTATATTTTTGAAATTGAAGTTTAGTTGTCTAAATACTTTCGTTGAAATTGTTTTTGTTAACCCGTTTATCGCTAGATGACGTATAAGTATTGTATCCTATTATGGTTCGAACCCCACTCGATGTACTACACATTTTTACTTTTTTTGTATTAGAAGCTTACATACCCACAAAAGCAATAATTGTACATTATTTTTAATACTTAAAACATTCATACTCAGAATACTGGTGAATTATAACATAATATTTACGTAGAATAGGTAAAAGAATGTAATTCTATGTGTTCAAATACCGGCCGGGACCTTGGCAATGAACTTATGTGACCTTCTGCAATGATAATACTTTATGCTAAACCCACAAACGTTATAATAAAATAATCAATCGCACGACAGAACGTGTGCTAAACGATCTTCAATTAATAATAATATTCTAATATATTAAACTTTTGCAGATTGTCATCTTTTTTTGTCTGCCATAGTGACTTTATTTTACCTGACGTAAAGCATGAGCGGAATCCAGGAGTCAGTATACCTACTTGAGATGCTTTTTAATGGAGTATGGCGACCCACATCATGGCGTCCTATGGAGATGCAGAAGCATCATTGGGCTTTCGGTCTCACACTCACCAACGAAACACGACATCACTAATGCTGTTGTTTTAAGTTGATCTTCTGTGAAAGAGTAATACCACCTCTCGACCGCCTGTTTGTGCTGAAATCAGCGTGAAATACGTAGATCGAAGTCCAAACTAAGCAGATCTTGTACTGTGGGCTCTAGACCACGGATAAATAAACTTACATAGATACATTATTTTTATAAATAAATTGTCATTTTAGAGATCTGTTCAAATATATAATGAATGCAAATATTTACACAGAGCAGAGCTCGAACCCGTGGCATCAAGATGGCGATCGAATGTAAAACCACTAAGCCACATATGACTTTGCATTTTATCACATGGCTATAAATTTAAATAAAATACATTTAAATTGCATTCCAAAAATGCATTTGTTTTATCATTTCATTAATAAGATTTTCATATTCTTTGTTATTACTGGGCTGAGTTTTTCCATTGAAATTTATAATTACTCAAAGAAAAAATATTATTTAATCATTATTCGGTGATATACGTCGTACGTGTGCACAACCAACAAAAATATAAGCTACTTAGCATTGTGTTTACTAACAATTTGTTTTTGTTTGTAACCCATACCGAAGTTTGTTCTACTCACTATGATTTTATTCTACGAATAATAAAATAATTATATCACATCACTTAACATCACTGATAATTTTACTAACTTACTACCTAGTAGATGAGTACATTAATTACTAATACTACTTACTCCATGTTTTATATCAGTACCAGTTTTTACAAAGCGTGCCAATGAAATATTCATACATACATACACTCGAAAAACATAATCCTCCTTTAGGTGAAGTCGGGTAACTAATATATTTTGTTATAAACTTATTTATTATTTTTAATTCCGTATTTGCGTAAATAAAATAGGTAGGTACGTTAAAACCGTCACGTACACGTTTATTCTTTGATAGCAATAACCCATAAAATTCTGTCGAACCCATGTTGAGAGTCAGAGCCAGTTCATTTGACCTTTACATTAAATAGCCTTATTAATATCATCACAAAGAAGAAGTCGTAGTCGACCATCCACTAGAGAAAATACTACCGTGATTACCTCCCTTGCCTTGTAGAGTAGGTATATTATAATAGAATAGGTATCGTACAATATTGTTCTCAGACACCAAAGGGGAAGCCATAAATTAATTACAACAAATTTTAGATTAAATTTTCGTGTTTCAAAAATAATACACATATCTTTCTCAAGCATCTTGAAATATTGATGTTCGATTATTGAGGCGTTCAATAATTTTATAAAAAAATTGTTTGAGCAAAATTAATTTAGCTGATCTTTAATATAAATGAGAGTACCTGAAGAAATGAAAGTAAAAAATGATCCAATGTCGTAGCAAGACTAGGGAGAATGACTAGTTACATAACTATAATACTGATTGTATTGGAGAATTCGTCTCAAAACTTATTTTTCATGAATTAAGATTAGTCGATAATATTTTCTGTGTCTTTTTATTAGTATGATACTTTGACTGACCAAAAACATACAATAAGTAATTATTGTCAATATTCAGAGTCCTAAAAGTATACCATTGAGCATTGTGTACATTTAATGAATCTGAACAAGGTAATCTTTTCTTTAGTATTCTACCTAAAATTAAATTATATCTGAATATTGCATATTATGCACAATCATTTGTTATATGCATGTTATTATACTTATATTATATGTATGAGTCGCTCATAGCACAGTTGCACTCGGTGATTAGAAACAATCAGCGAGGGCAAGCAACGACGGCGCGGTCAGTACCTGGATGGGTGACCGCTGGTGGCATGTTACCATGAGCGTCTCCGTGATTCGGAGGTCACGTTAAGCAGTCGGTCCCGGTTGTTATCATAGGATAACAGTCGTGAAGCTTAGTTGGAGGCCTTCGGGCGGCTTAAAAACATCCAACGGTAAGATTACGTAGCCACAACGTTGTCTTGACAGTCCCCAACCCGCACTTGGCCAGCGTGGGGTCGTAAGGCCTTAACCCTCTCCTGAGAGGTGACCCGAGCCCAGCAGTGGGACATTATGGGTTGTTGATTGATTGATTGATGTTATTATACTAAATTTGTATAATGTGGCACAAGTTACTGAAATATATAAAATTTTAGTTCTTTTACCTAATAAATATTATTAGGTAAAAGGTATTTTATGGTTAAAAAAATCGAGAAAAAATTATACAAAACACAAATACATTCGTTGTTTCTTATCGTATTAAGTCTTAATTATAAAACAATTCATTCAATAATTCGTCTTAGTGGCTGGGCGACTACGAAGAGGCAAATTTTCTGTCGCTGATGTATGGGCACGGAGCGGGCTCCGCTCTGGCAGACAAAGTGTCGGCTGCGCAGACGCAAGTATAATTGTATGAATCGACGTTTGTGGTATCTACATAATGACAGTTACTTTGCTTGCATTGTCAAAGAAGTCCAATGTCAGGACCGTGGAACGACATAATTTCGTACCTCCATTGAATACCGTATATATAGATATAATATCTATTCTCTATCTATATAGTATATACTAATTCTAATAATATTTCAAAAAGGAGAAGCTTCTAACGTTGTTTGCATGGTTGTAATCTTCGTAGGTATTGATCCGACTCTGAAAATTCTTTCACTTACGGAAAGAGACACTAGTCAGGAGTGACATACGCCATATTTTATAAGATTGAATAAAAAATCACTTCTACATAATAAAATAGTTTTTGTATATTAAATTGACGAGAGGCGACAGTTGGAGTGGCCTATGTCAGCAGTGGATTATGATAGGCTGATGATGATGATGATGAAGTTGACGAAAAGCGGGCGTTTAACATGCAATGTGTTTGATTTTTTATACTACATTTATTTTATTAAGTTGATAGTAGTTTATTAATAATAATTAGTAAGCGTTAACTCAAGTAGCTCCAAGAACCAACATTTCCGTAGTAAAGAAATACTTAAAAGTTTCTTGGCAGGAAAAAATACGTAGAAGATTTCAGTCTATGCATAGCTCACAATCGGAGTCTTCTCAAAGGAGACCATTAAATATATAGATAGGAGAAATAAACAATTCAAGTATTTAAAGTATAGCTATATTTCTACAAAAGTAATTTAACTACATAACATTTAGATGTATTTAAATTCTTATTTAAATATATTGCACACATAAGTAGTTATTGAATTGTAGGTATGCAGATCATTCGTTATCAATTCTTGAATATCTTTGCTGTTTTTCTAAACTGACATTTTTGTTATTCTGAACATTTGCACTACATTTCGATGTATATCGCCCAATGGCCCGGTTATACCTGTCGAGTGATACCAGGTTTTCCAGTCAACCGGTCTAAAGCAAATTGTTTATTGCTATTGCTTAGTGAGTGTGATCACTTTTTCCCGATTCTGTGAGGCGGGCTTAAAGGTAGCAATCTATAACACTTGATTTTCGGATGTTTATTGAAAGCTGTAGTCACATAATTTTCAAGGATATTTTGTATTAGATATGTTCAATGTGTGGTGATAGATCAGGGCTTCGAAGTCTTATTACCACTGTTCATAACGTTGGTGTTGCAAGAGCCGACTTAGGAAGCAAACCACTGCGGTCAATAGTACTGCAAAGAGATGAAAACCTTTACACAAATCTTATACTGACTGGTTAATGTGGTACAGAAAGCCAAAACCGATCAGTAGTGGACTAAACGAGTATAGTCCACTACTAATCGGTTAATACGTGATATGTTGTTTGATGGTAATCGTTATTACACATATTGTAAGATGGAGCTTACAGTATTTGACGGGTTTTTATTATTCTTCTTAATCTGCAATCAGCTTTAATTTGACTGCCTCGATGGTGCATTGGGAGCGTATGCGACTGCTATGCTTGAGATCTCGGGTTTGATTCTCGGGTCGGACCAAATGTTTGTATACAACAATGTATCTGCAAATATTTGTTCCGGAGTTTGGGTGTTTTCTATGTATAATATGTATGTATTTACAAAAAAAGTATATATGCATTTGTATCAGTTGTCTAGTACCCATAACAGAAGCTCTGCTTAGCTTGTGACTAGATGGTGTTGTGTGTTATATGTCCGAAATATTTATTATTATTTATAAGCAGATGAGTTCCATGAATAGTGTCTTTGAATGTATCTTTCAGTACAGACACCTACTCATTCTTAGACTATTGTAAAAAAAACGGTTTATAAGGCTAGCATGTCCTATCGATTCAGCCTTTTACTATAACTACATGTTGTCATCTGACTGTAAATAAATATTATTTAGAAGAACGTCTCGTCTACATAATTATTAAAAATTGATTCAAGTTTCAATTTATCTTTGCCGAGCCGCGACAGTTTCTCACTCATTTTAACGTCAATATTGAATTACATAATTAATATTCAATTCTATGGATCAATGTTCTTAGGATCACACGGTAACGAAAAGGATTATGAAACTGCTTTTCGATTTAAGACCTTTACACTTAGTAAACAAGGATTATGACTGATTGTAGTAACTTTATTTAAATAGACATATATTAAAGGTGGCTGTTGAACATACTTGTATTTGTTCTGACAAAGTTTGTTCTTAATCAACATAGTACATCCTGCTAACACCTATTTTACATCAGAATATACAATAAATGTTTACATTTCTTACTATGAGTACTACTTCCTCCCTTTTTCCTCTACATATCCTCTTTCATTCCTCCTCTGTGAGGACTCAAATATTACGTGTTGTTTTTATAATTGCTTTCTAACCACGATGACGATGTATATTTCTTTGGCACACCGTAGAGCCTAAGTAGCTGGTCGTATTTTCATATGAGCGGTATCAATAGATTCGTCTTAGTCATGAGAGTGCCATTGGGTCAATCAAATAAAAAAAAACTAAATGAAGGATTTTTGGCGCCAAAAACTAATGTAAAAAAATGTTTTCAGAATACATCGAGTGTAGTAACAAAAAAAAAAAAATTTGACGGGACTACGAATATACATTTAAAATAACTTATGTTTTAAAAAACAACTGGTGGTTTTTTAAATATTTTCACTTGTTATAAGTGAATCATACAATGAAAACGAAAACTACAATGGTTGGTGTTTGAACAGAAATGAGAGTATAAAAGATTTGGGAGTTATTCTAGATAGAAAACTAACTTTGATACCTCACATTGACATGGTTATTAAAAAGCTTCAAAAGTGCTCGATTTTGTAATTCGTAACACTAATTCCTTCTAAAATATATGGTGCATTCTTGAATTATACTCGGTTGTTTGGCGTCCACACTATGCTGCACATACTCTCAGAACAGAACGCATTCAGAAAAGGTTTCTGAGCCACCTAGCTTATTCCACTGGTATCGCAAAACAGACGTGAATTCACACTGAACGATTACAAACTTTTAAGATAATATTACTCGAAACACGAAGAGAATCACTGGACCTTTGGATTGGACTGGATTTTTCTGTATAAATATGTAAATAATTACGTAGATTATCCTTAATTATTATGATATATAATTTAATGATTGGCCTAGTAATTTCAGTGGTCGCCGCACCACTTCCTACTGCGCCAAGTGTTGTGGGTTCAAATCCTACATGGGACAACATTTTGTGAGATCCATAAATTGTTGTTCTAAGTCTGGGTGTACTTTGTGTCCGTTTCATGTATGTTTGTAAAGATCCCCGCGACACAGGAATCTATATTCCTAATGCGGGAGTTGTCTTTTAAAAAGAAAAAAAAAAGAAATGTCCCTCGTAATTAACCCCGAAACCCTATCCATCTACTGTATCCACCTTCACGTTGAACAGTCCTCGGTTTCATGACTCCAACACAAAGACTAAGTAGACTTTATAATAAGTTCGACAAACAAATCGATATGCTTAGCACCAGTCTCTATGAATTTAAGAGCCAAGTTCACAGCAGAACAAACTATAATTAACAACAAGTTCATTTAAACTGTGTCAATTATATTTATTTTATAAACTGTAGAACAATACAATTAACACACAATTATATTACTATTTGGCTTTGTTTTCTTTTTATTATCGACTGGTTACCAATTTTATCGAAGTTTATATCATAATACCTATTGTCTTTCATTTGTGCTCTCCATGAATGTTGTGTTTACCGATTGACGTTTTACACCTGGGTATATTTAATGTATTATGCATATATGTGTAACAACTGTAGGTAAACCTGTAAATAAATAAATAAATTATCATTATTGCATTTTAGGAAAAACCTGGTAACTCAACCAAAAACTGAAAAGTTAACTAAAAATCAAATAACTGCATGAAAAATTCATGCAAAAACAAACATTAACACCTAATGATTCCTATAGATACTAATCTCAGGCAGCTTAAGCACAATATATCTACAACTTATTCGAATCAAGAAGATGTAATTTGCAAATTATTGTATTACATTAACAAGGTAGACACGTAGTCTACGCTTCATCAAAGCTTGTTCCCACGAGATCTTGATTTTACTAAAGGTTACTGCACACTACCGCACACTCAAATAGATGAAGGCGACCGCGTCATTGCGGTTGACCATAAACACAATTTTTACCAAGAAATTTAATGTTCTCAAGTGCAATTATAATTGCTTCCTCATTAGTCATTCAACTTGTGATTGATATATTTTACATATAATAAAGCATAAATGACAGCGGAAAGATCGTTTTGCAACTCGGAAATAGCATCCATACCAAGACAATCACAATTTTTCACAACCTAATCTTATTGAATTAGCATGATACAGCTCGATCCCTTCTCGAGGCGGCAAGACCGAAATAAGCGTTCTTATAAACATGGATTCTACACACAATATCTACTAATTCCACACTTTGAAAATTAGAGGGCGTTTGGGAGTTCAATATAAAAAACAGTTGCTTAAACTAGAAGCCAATAAGAAAGTAGGAAAGCAATATTGCTTATGTGGATGGCCTGATCCATCACACGCAATACGAGGCGCTCATAGCCCAGTNAACAGTTGCTTAAACTAGAAGCCAATAAGAAAGTAGGAAAGCAATATTGCTTATGTGGATGGCCTGATCCATCACACGCAATACGAGGCGCTCATAGCCCAGTTGCACTCGGTGATTAGAAACAATCATCGAGGGTAAGCAACGATGGCGCGGTCAGTACCTGGATGGGTGACCGCTGGTGGCATGTTACCATGAGCGTCTCCGTGATTCGGAGGTCACGTTAAGCAGTCGGTCCCGGTTGTTATCATACGATAACAGTCGTGAAGCTTAGTTGGAGGCCTTCGGGCGGCTTAAAAAACATCCAACGGCAAGATTTACGTAGCCACAAGTATTCTTGCCAGTCCCCAACCCGCACTTGGCCAGCGTGGGGACGTATGGCCTTAACCCTCTCCTGAGAGGAGACCCGAGCCCAGCAGTGGGACATTATGGGTTGTTGTTCAATACGTCGCAAGCAATAGCTGGATTAGGAGAAGGTAGCAGACCTGAAACTCATACTGATTATCGCTAGAGGATCTAAGCTCTCTAAGAGGGTGATAACAACGTCTCTGTTTCACACATAGTGACAAATCAACCACCAGGAGTATAAAATGTTTGGTTAAATAATACCATTAAGGTTGAATATCGCAAAGAATATTTATGTTAATAGCACTAAATTATGATGAATAACGTAATAATTAAAAAGCCCCAAACGACCTATTGAAAGGTTCGCCATTATCCTTCACGGCACAGGTTGTTTACGTAATCAGTTTTGATTGATGAGTTGTACAGATATTGTCGGCCATCGGCAGTTTTATGTTACTGTCCTAAGGTTTTAATATGATTTGCTTTGATAGACCTGGTAAACTAAGCCTTTTATTACCCAATATGATTAAATTAGTACTGTTAGTAATCCAGGACGTAATTATTTAATTGCACGTTTTATAACACAGCTGTTAATATTATTAGTATTCGCATCAGCCTTGAAGATATTAATAAATGTTATGACAGAATCTTCACTTCCCTTCCTTAAATAGTACATTAACGTTCATGTGTATAATATCAAGAGGTGGGCAGTTTTAACACTACGTTATCAAATCTTCGTCAACTGCGCATTTTAGAAATTACATAGGAAGACTGGGCGTATGCTGAGGAAAGAATTAGATCAAGCAGTACTAAAAAATTGGCTGAACTGTGCGAAATGTAAGCAATAGCTTGGATAGTTAAAGATGTAGACAAAAAGCAAACTTTTAACCTTACACACATACGTCTCACTGTATTGCGAAGTTAGATCATGGGGGATATTTTGCTAAATGTTATATTAGATATTAAGCAATTAATTAAGCTAAATCAAAGCTCTTTCGAATAATTTATTTTGCATTGTAATGGTTGTTGCTACGAGTCAGAGCTGTCTCTCAGTTTATGCGACTAAGACAATGTGAAGTAGCTTAATGTATAGAGAATTGTGTTTATTACTTATAATCTATATAAATAAAAATGAATTGTCAAAAATCGCTCGACCTAAACGGTTTTTTCATTAAATTAAGGCACAAGGAAGGTTCTTATAGAGACAAAAACGATAAATACGGACGTATAAAACACGAGAAAATTAGCAAAAAGAACACTTATTTGTTTTTTTATATTAGGCTGCAGATTAACTTTTGACAAAACGAACTCTGTCGGGTCAGTTGTTTAGAATAAAAAAATTCTGCTTTTTAACACCTATTGAACTACTTTCAAACAAAACACCTTCACATATTATTATTACTTAAAATGTGTGCTCTCGGTTGTCGGCACTTGGTAAACTTGTTGAAATACTTTCTTAATTTTAAGAATGTATTTTAACAAGTTCCACCAAACCACTTGTAGTTTTATTCGAGTTGATGATGTTATGACAGCGTGAAAAAAAATGTTTACTACCATAAAAAAGGTTATAATTAAACAAAGAAAATTGTTAAAACAAACCCCGACTCCGTCAATATCTGTCATCTTTATTAATTCAGTTTTTTTAAATAAAATAAAATAGTTATCTACGTATATTCGTAATCTAATCACCGTTTTAAGTTCTTTATTTTGATACCACACTCGATGTATTTTGAAAACATTTATGTTTTGAGATTACTTTTTGGCGCCAAAAATCCTTAATTTTTTTTTATTTTAATTTTAATGCACCCAGTATCACTCTCATGACTAAGGCGAATCGTTGACACTACTCATATATATAAATACAATAAGTCTTTAAGGCTCGACGGCGTACTAAAGAAATATACACATAAACATTCGAAATACATAACCGTCCATCTTTCGCAGATAGGTAATAACCTAAAAACAGATGTTATCGCGAACTTATATTAGAACTTTAAAGGAAACTCTTAGATCAGTATACAATTCTTTAATGCATTGTTTTTATGAGACTTTAACCATTGACGCAGCGGACGCAATGGAATCTATCAAAAGGAATATATATCCCCCGATTTTGCAAACGTTTTTTTTGATACTTCGTTCTTTTTGATTATACCGTGATGTATATATATATATAACCTTCCTCAATAGTTGAGCTATCTAATAGGCGTTTCAACGGTCAGGTGAATAGTGGAATGAAAATGCAAATAATATTTATTTCAAGAATTATTATTACTGTCCCACACAATTTTTATCAACGCTTACAATTAACACTTAAGTTTAGTGTTAAGTATTAATTTAAATTGATTTATCAACAGAAAACAGATTAGATAGTATCATCTTAAAAGGCATCTGAGCTTTAATAGCACTTAAATAATATTATTAATGGTAATTAACTACTTTCATTAGTAGATAAAACTTATGTAAATTTATGTATTTACTAGCTGACCCACGCAACCTTGTTCGCGTATTATATATCGCCCGTAGCATGATAATTTTCCTTCGTTTTTGAAACATTATTCATTGGTGCTCTGCTCCTATTAGTCTTAGCGTGTTGATATATAGCCTATAGCCTTCCTTGATAAATAGGTTATCTACTTACTGAAATATTTTTTCATATTGGACCAGTAAAACCTAAGATTAGCGCGTTAAGGCAAACAAACAAACCTTTCAAGTTAAAATATTAATATGTATTGATTTATATGGTTACTGATTAGATGTCGAAAAAATTGTTAGGTATTTTCTATTAATGTAATAAAAGTCATAAAAAGATTCATATCTATATTAATATATAGATATGAATCTTTCGTATTAATATACGTGGCAAAAACTTTGTACCCCTTTTTACAAAAATTATCCGAATGAAGGAGTATGACATTTGGGACAGTTAACGATTGCAGACAATGTACTGACGCAGCATAGTGACCCACACCATGGCGGCCTAAGGGGTTGCTCCTGCAGCATTGAGCATCTGGTCTTGCACTCACCAACGAAACACGACAGCACTCATGCTGTCATTTTACGTTGATTTTCTGTGCGAGGGTAGCACCTTGCTGGTCGAGCCACCCCGTTCGTGCTGAGTTCAGTGTGGCTCTACTACCTTCAATAGTATAGTTTGGATACATACTTAATTTATCGATTAATTTGTTGTTTTGTAATGTTCTAAATTTTTGATAAGAATGATGGTGCTGAGAATCTTCTTTTTCGATTCATACGGGATATGGCTGAACTTCGATTAATTACGAAGCATACCCTCTACTGCTAAGTGTTAAGTAGTTTCAAACCTCCACAACCTAAGTATTAGGCGAGGTTTTTTTAATTGACTAAGGGAGTAAGGGGGGTGGGGGAAGTAAAAAAATATTAAGCAAGGAGAAGAGAATGCCATTCTAATATTTTTAACGCTCAGTGAGTAAAAAGGTAGATACAGGTCTTAATAGTAATTATTTTTTATGGTATAGAGGGCAAACAAACATACGTATCTTCTGATGGTTAGTGATGACCGCAGCCCATGGGCATCCGCAACATCAGAGTCGTCGAGAGGTGTTGAGGGAGGGGTTTTGGTTTGGGCCTCCGATATCCTCACTCATTCGGTGAAATACATCGCAAGCGCTGCTTCACAATGGTTTTCTGTGAGTCCGTGGCATCACTCCGGTCGAGCCGACCCTTTCATGCTGGAGTGTGACTCTCCCTGGTTTGGCGACTTTTATGTTCTCCAATTATAACTATTGCCTAAAATGTTTACATGATAACCGGGACTGACGGTTTAGTGTGCTTTTAAATGCACGGGGGGATCTCAATGTTTTTAAATGGTCACCCATCCATAGATTTACCTGGCAAGGATTACTTACCCTTTCGGTAATGTGTGTTAATTTCTGCGGCTGCCACTGAGTCACAAGCATCACGAATATATTCTTCTTTTATATAAATATGTATATATTGTACCTAATAATTATATTAAATTGTACTAAACAGCGATCTTTGAAAGACCGGAAACATTAAAATATAACTAATGTTTAGACTTCCTTTAAATTTTTGGATGACATTAATGTGCTGCTTCCTAGACAATTTTTTAGTTTAATGGTTAATGACATTGATGATAGATATTCATGTGTTTTTGAACTTAAGCATAAGGTAATGGTTAGTTATTATCATATTTTTCCATATCTAATTCGGTCGTCCCGTCGGTCCCGAGTATCATGAACATCTATGGCAAACGTTATTGGGAAGTCAGCGCCCTCAAATATACTGACAAATAGTTCAACCATCGAATTCAGTTCGCCCTCAGGGTAGCGAAGGTCCGATGCCAGTCGCTCTGTTGAAAAACTGATATTCAGGTAAAATCGGTTGAACTAGTACCGACCCCAAATCTTAGGAGTAATAAAGGTTAGGAAGATAATGCTTTATATATTATGTTAAACGATTCCAAATATTGTTAATTAAATTATTGTACCTGAGGTAAGTTCAGTTTCTATTTGAGATACATATGTATTTCGCTTCTAAGGTTCGAACCTTGTATTAAGCGATCAATGAAACACTTTATTAATTTTCTTAATCATAGCTTACATGTATTGAGCACCACCGCAGCGCATTATTTGTTGCAATTATTTGTTCTAAAATATATAAAAGTTTTTTTTTATGTATAAGCTGCTAAAATGACTCTGCCCTGCCTGATGGAAAGCATGAGCAGAATCCAAGAGTGGTGGTCACCATCCTCAATGCAAAAAAGAACAATACAGCATGGTGACCCACACTATGGCGGCCTGGTGAGATGCTTTTTCACGCCCCGTTTATAGGACTCGGGATTATAGAGGTGATCATTTTTACCAAAATGGTTTGCAATCTTGCCTATTAGTATACACTACAGGGCCAAAAGACTTAGCTGAAGCTAGCTAAAATATCAATATTTATTAATATCTTAAATGGAACATAGTTTTGGCGCTGAATACGAGAAGCCGAGGATGGAAGGAACTATGTGGCGTGCAATTGGAGAGGCTTATGTCAAGTAGTGGACGGTGTTAGGCTGATGACGATTAATATAACAAAAACTGCTGCATGATTTCATTCAATAAACCTGACAAATTTGAACTTAAACTGCTCAAATACAAAATTAATTTTTGCTCAAAAATATTATTTAACCTCACCGTTAAAATTTATGAACGAATACAATCTTTGTACATATATGTACAATACAAACAACATTTCAGAATAATTAATTTGTACAACAATAAAAAAAAATATGAAAACAAACCTAGCCTACTTTTCAACCGTTAATAAATATTTTAATGATCCTCAATTTTTAAATAATCTTTTCCTTGTACACCTACACAATTAATTTGAATAATAATATACTAAAATTCTCCAAAATACGTTCAATTTGATCTTTGCTCCTTACCATTTATTTTCTAAGTTAACATTTGACACTATGTATATGTATTTTATATTGCATAGAAAGGTGCCACTTGATGAAAAGTTTAGAAGTAATAGGTTCTCTTGGTATGGACATGTTATGCGGGGGGATAAGGAAAATGTGGCGACGAAAGTGGTAGATATGGGAGTTGCAGGGAAAGGAACTAGAGAAGAAGAAGTGCAAAGAAAAGGTGGATGAATTGTGTGAACAGTGAAATAACGAGTAATAGAGTAGAATGGAATCATAAGATACACTGCAGTGATTCCAAATAAAATTGGGTTATGGGCAGGCAAGTGGCAAGCATTAGAGTAATGTTGTCTTGCATACTTTACTCCCATATTTGTTTCTAAGAAGACCCAATTACAGTGGTTAAAAAGCAGTCATTTCGGTCGAGATGGGCCATTTATTTTGTGCCGCACGATAAAACTTCATAATCTCTTTTTGTTTTGTTTTCATGTTACCATGACTCTTTAAACTGACCGACATATGAAACCTACTTATTAATAATAATATTCACGGAAATGTACCTTGAAAGAGAAAGGAAGGTGAATCGAAAGTGTAATTGATTGCTTAAAGACTCCATTGAGGTCTACCGACTGTAAGGATTAATTTATTATAGTGATCTTTTCATATTTTATTTGAACTGTTGGTCCAGTGGTTTGTGACCCTAACTGTTCAGTCGGAGGTCGTGGATTCCATCCAAACAAAGAATTAATACTTATGTGATCACGGCGATTATTCGCTCTGTATCAGTTCCCTGATACTAAAGCTATTCCTTGCTTATCTATAATATGGATTTAGTGAACAATGAATAGGGAGTAAACAAGTAGACGTATCTGATGGTAAGCGATGACCGCCGCCCATTGACACCTGTAACACCAAAGGCGTTACAAGTGCGTTGAGGAATGGGGGAAGGGTTGGTATATGGACCTCCGGTACCCTTACTCGCTCACACACAGAGGCTGTGAAACACAGCACAGAGGCTGTTTCACACCGGTTTTCTGTGAGGCCGTGGTATAACTCCGGTCGAGCCGGCCCTTGCATGCCGAAGCTTGGCTCTCTTACGTGTTTGTTATTGATATTAAATTAATCTCTTTTCTAGGGAGACGCCTATGCTGGCAGTGGGTTATCAGAGGCTGTTGATATGAACTATGTTTACTCTCAATCTGACCTCAATTTCATAGGCCTCTCCAATTGCACGCCACTTAATTCGATCCTCGGCTGTTTGTATCCAGCTCCTGCCAGCCGTCTTACGCACGTCATCACTCCAACTGGCCTGTAGACGTTTGCCGAGACATGGTCTCCACTCAAGAATTCGTTTACCCCAATGGTTATCGGTTCTACGGCAAATGTGGCCAGCCCAGTGCCACTTCAGCTTGCTAATTCTGTGGGCTATGTCTATGACCCTGGTTCGTTCTATAACACCCAAAAACTCAAAATGTCGGAGGTAGGTCCCTTATACGGTGAAGACTTGCTAAAACGATATTTCACGGATTTTACGAAACTCCATCCCTAAGGGGGCTAAACAGAAGTTGGAAGTTTGTATGAAAGTCCGTGTTATTGAAGTAAGAGGCTTGAACTTTTTCAAATGTATTCTCTGTAGATAGTGTGGAGGTGTACTAATAATTGTTAACGTAAATAAAAACGAGTTTGGTACTTTGTCTAAAAGTCCAATGTTAGTGAAGTTAAAGTGATTATGTCAAAAGGATTTTAAATGGTATTTAAGTATAACGATTATTGAAAACAACTACTTACTTTTATAAGAAGGGAGGTTTTATATGAAAATGATGTACAAATAACTAACTCTACGCGTACGAAGTCGCGGACGGCCGCTAGTATGTCTATATTTTTTTCGGGAATCTAACGCACTATGCTGCCTAGTCCGAAAGTAAGGAGAGCTTGTACTATTGGTACTAGATAATGATGATGAATACATATATATACTTTTTTATACACGTCTATATTATCGACGTTGTATATTTTGTCATTCATCATCTGTAGTTCATGATGCTGTGTATTTACAAATTAGCGCTACGCTAAAGGGACTTTATAGTACATAAGCGACATAGTAACATGTGATTGTTTGAAGCCTTACACATGTCTTTTTAACCGACTTCAGAGTAAGAGGAGGTTTTACTTCAATTTTTTTTTAATATTTCGGACATTTAACACTCAAAGCCACCTAGTCCCGAACCAAGCAGAGCTTGTGTTATGGATACTAGACATTTGATATAAATACATATTATATTTTTTTCATAAAAAAATACTTATTATACATATAAAACACTGTAACTCCGAATCAAATATTTGCAGATCATACAAAGATTTGGTCCAAACCGGTAATTGAACCCGAGACCTCAAGCAAAGCAGTCGCATAAGCTACTACTGCGCCACTGAGGCAGTCAAATTGTATTTCATGTTTTCTGTGTTTCATATCTCAGAACTCCGTCATTTATGAACTGAGTAGAATCGATATTAGGGAGAGTGTAATTTATATTTTGCCTTTTGTTACATACAAATTTCAAGAAAGAATCCCGTTCAATACAGGAAAAAGTTACCACCTGAGGTGTTTTTCTATACAACTAAGATTAGGTTCACTAAGATAAGTTTTATATTCCCTAAAGCTTTGATGATATAGTGGTATAGTGTACTAAATATATCTAGTACAATATCGTTTCATGTCCTTGTTCTCTATATTAGTATTGAAAGACAGGAAATAAAAAAGAAGATCAAAGAAAGCTATGAAAATTTATACTTTGATAAAACCTTAAGATAAACGTCAAACAAAATGCGATGAATATATTCAAAAGCAAAAAAGGTACACATAAAGAAGATTCAAACACGCTGTCTGGTAGTTGAATCGTTAAAGGAACATGAATCATGGCAAGAAATGTGCTTCGGATACAAAACAAACTAACGAGGTTATCGACCGAGCTTCGCGAAAGTTCAACCTGCAGTCACGGCATGTTGTCACAGCGGTATGCCTCCAATTGAACATGGCTGTTCTGAGAACATAAATATAGGTAACTGTGTTATCTTACTATAATTTATTAAACGCAAATCAGACTTACTTATGAAATAAATTACAATCTACTGATTTGGGAAACAATAAGTTAGGATGAGAAATAATTGTTACGTTTAGGTAAGAGCTATTGATCGGATGAGGAAAGGCAAGCTGGGATGAGATAATAATAATAAATATATTAAATAAAACGAAGCTTAAGAGGCTTACGTTAGTCGTCAGGATCAAGGTTCTGATTCAGAAGGCAGTCCTTCTTGACACGGCTCGTATAGTTAGGAGCTTCCTGTATTTGGACCTCTAATCATCGGTTTCTTGGACCCAGTACCCGAAGGTGGTGGTCTATTATTTTTTTTAAATATGTATTTCATTTTTCTTTTTTTTAATGTTTAAAAATGTGATAAATATGTTTGTTAAATGCTATAAAGAAAATAATAATCTTTATTGTTATAAATATTCTTTTACAATTGCCAGAGCTAAAAGATTACAAGGTTTAAGGTAAAGGTCACACATTTGGGTTGAAATAGAATTTCCATGTAGTGATGAATTAAAAATACAAAATGTTATCACTCTTATTCATCACATGGATGTCGTAAGAGAAGAATAAGGGGCAAAGTATGCTGGACAACATATTACAAAAAGAAGAAAAACTTGATAGAAACTCTACCTCAAATCGGCTGGCCAGCGTGGCAGAATAGTTAAGCATCTCCTTTCGAAAATGTATATATCCAGCAGCGGGTATACTTGTTATAGAGATACACAGAAATGTGAAGTTCAACAAACACGGCTGAAATGTTTACTGATTCACACACATACAACAATGCGCAATTCGTATTCTTTGTGTTGACTGGCTTAGTAGTATTTTAATACAAATAGGTATATTTACTAAGATATGATAGACATTTGTGTAAATCGTTTTGTATTTATTTGATTGCGTTTAGACTTAAATACTGCTTGATTATTTTAATAAGAAAATAAATAAAAAGGGTTTCTGTAAATAAAATATAACTATATTTCAAGTTTGATTGGTATATCAAACTTCTAAATTGAATTAGTAATTATTTATACGTATGTATTGTTACCACAATACGAAGTAAGCACTATCCAAAGGTCTTTTAAAACCGACTTGATGAACAGTATTTAATGTTCTTAAGAGTGGATTAAAACTCAATAACTAAATTTTAATTACTGCAACATTTTGATGTGTGTTTCTGACTTTTAATAAATAGCGACGCAACCTTTTTAGAGTATTCACGACTTTGTACTTATTGATTGCGACATCGAATTTTAGGAGCTAATTCCTAAAATACAAAACCAAGAAAAACTCTTTAGCGTCAGAGCCCTCTTTGATGTAATCTACACGATATTTTCCTCGATATAGAAAGCATTCCAAGAAGCGGTACATGTTTTTCCTCAGACTAGAACAACTGTTATCCTACCCTGGTCGTGCTACTCACTATTTTGGTGAAAGTCGTACTTTATTCATTATTACCTTAACATTATTGAACATAGAACATTATAATAATAATATATTCAGTCCTAAAAACATAAGCGGTATTTATGTATATATGTTCCTACAAGCGAGTTGATATTTTGTTGAAATATATTTTGGTTTGATTTATATCTTAATATTCTAATTTTTAGCTATCTTTTTAAGGCAGAGAACCTAAATAATAAAATATGATTCATATTTCTATATGGCTTCTAATGCATAATCTTGGGCTGGCTTAGTGACCACAATGGGATGAAAATAAAATATTAAATCAGTATTGTTATTGGTCGCGGACCTCTCTACGACAGTGATTTATTGTCATACTGACATACAAGCTGAATAAAGATTAAAGTTGTTAAAAGAAATAGTTAAATTTTTATTTCTTCTACTATCTTTGTTAAAAATGAGTTATATATTCAATAAGAGCCGTAGATTACAGGTAATGTACGATTGTGATTATTTATAACATTGAACTCTACAGACGACTTACGAACTTTACGACCTAATTAAGACTGCTTAGTCGATCCGTTTAAACACTATATTTTTGCATTTGTACCTATTGCAATTGCTTCTTACCTACTTTCCCTTTTTAATGTTGGTCTCCATATTTTCCTATTTAGTTCATAAAATATACCTTTGACGGTAATAATATCTGTATTACATTTTATTTAAAAATATCTCCCGCATTAGAAGTGTTATCTGTGTTGTGGGCGACTATGAAGTATATTTAATTTTTCCGCGATAACATTGACAGAGGGACATTGGGTCAAAGGTTTTCCAATAACTGTTTTACGAATGTTTATAAGATTGAACAGATCGTACGTGATCGTGCATTAAATGAGCTTCTATTTTTAATATGCAATACAGCCCACGCATAGACAATCTTAGCTTCACGATTAACAGTTATCGATACTTAATCTTTAGGTTTGAATCACACTTGTCTTGACATGGGGTTACATAGCATAATCAAGGTTTTGGTGTCTAGATTCCTTTAATACTAAATTCATTAAATTGCGCGTAATATTTCATCAACAATTTTATCTCTATTGATTTTCGATGTTAAAAACCAGAAGTAGATACTTAGACACCCTTTCCTGGACTAGACTAGGAGCTTTATGTAGCTATTATATAGACCGGCGTAGTCTATCAAGGTACCCGTGAAGTTCTAGCATAAGTCACTTCATTTATTTTGTTTTATTATCTGTATTTTTCTATCCATCGTGTTTTGTAAGAAACGCATTGAGAGAACACTTTTGCATTATACATCTATTTTTCAAAATAATTACTGTAAGTAGTCTTTTGTTTATTATGTATAAGCAATTTTTATTTTGATTTTCGTTGAGGTCTTTGACAATATGGTAATTACTTTATAAGTATATGTATTTTATTTTCTTATTAATGGCTTCCTCGTGCTTTTCTGCATAGAGTAAACAATAATGCTTACGACTTTGATGCAATATCATAAATAGAAATCAAACAGTTTTTCCTTATTTATATTCAACGACCCTGATGACAAAACCGACCCTTCGTCGTTATAAAATTAACTTATTTGATCGATAAACTTCATATTTCCTGTTACCACAACATTCGCGTCAAATAAATCAAAAAATTAATTAAATGTGATATTTGTTTGGTTGTCCAAATAATGATTAAATTGGTAAATTTATGAGTTGGTGACAAAGGAATTCCGTAAAGCAGTGTTTGTTTTCTCAAATTTTGATTGTCTAATATTTGTGAACATAATGACAATATCAACGTGTGGGTCTATTGCTTATGTTTATGTGTTCTGATTTTGTGTCTTATGGTCGGTCCTTCTGATTTTCTATTCTATTTTACATAGTAAGTTAACGCATCATTGTCCTTTAACTTCAGTCTCTATAATTCGAATTATTTCCGTAAAGTTCTAAATGTGATTTAAAACATCGAATAGAAGAAGGTAGTGTCCACAAGATTTAACAGAGCTCGAAACAAATCTTAATGAATTAGAAAATTTAAGAAGGTTAAAAACCCATACAGAAATCATGCATTACACTCTTTAGAGATGTTAATTGATTAGTATTCAATCAGTTGAACCTGAATAACGATTGACTTAAGATTAGATTTATTATATTTAGAGATTAGAAGAGAAAAGATATGCATAAACGGCTGAATATTTTCATTAGCATCTTGTTTAAATTTTTCACAGCTCCAAGGGATAGTAGACCTGAGTATTTGATATGGATTTTAACTCGATATCTCTATGCGCTCATAAGAAAAATGGCCTTGACAGACAGACGGATAACAAAGTGATCCTATAGGGGTTCCATTTTTTCCATTTGAGATACGGAACCCTAAAAAATCTGAAGTGGATCCATGCGTTTTGTGATACCAGGATGATTTGGTGGCTATCCTGTGTCTACTGTTATCTACCATACACAATTTTAAACGAATCAAATTTGAAATCATTTTTAAAGAAACAATTTCTAAAAAAGTATATATTCATTGTTTTTTTTATTTATAGTCCTCATTTATAAATGCAATTAAAAACTTTTTTATTAGAAAAGGTAAAAAAACTTCTCCGTTGCGATGTATCAAGTTTAAATAAAAAAGAATTCATCAGTTGTCATCAACAACCCATTATGTCCCACTGCTGGGCTCGAGTCTCCTCTCAGTAGAGGGTTAAGGCCATACGTCTCCACGCTGGCCAAGTGCGGGTTGGGGACTGGCAAGAATACATTGTGGCTACGTATCTTGCCGTTGGATGTTTTTAAGCCGCCCGAGGGCCTCCAACTAAGCTTCACGACTGTTATGCTATGATAACAACCGGGTGTGACTGCTTAACGTGACCTCCGAATCACGGAGACGCTCATGGTAACATGCCACCAGCGGTCACTCATCCAGGTACTGACCGCGCAGTCATTGTTTACCCTCGGTGTTTGTTTCTAATCACTCAGTGCAACTGGGCTATAAGCAACTGAAAAGAATTCATAATCACAAATTTTCTTATTTAATTAATTAATTTATTACAAGGACTAATATTTATATAAATAAGATAAAAGTTTGCGTAGTATCATGTTTTTATGAAAATTCTTGAAATTTTTTAAAATGTTTTAAAATTAATTCTGTTGTTATGTTGTTGTACTTAATAATCAAAATACATATACATAGATACGATTATAAATACGAGCATGCGGCTAGTTCAATTAGGAAACATAAGGTTGTCAATATCACAACAGAAACTGATGGCAATAAAACGTACGTTTTATTAATTTTCCTTGTGATCGTCTTCAATAACGTTTGTATAAAACCCTGATCATTATGCATAATACGTGTTAATTAATAATGTATGTTTTTGTTTTTATAACAATATAATTATCACAACAATCACAAAAACCTGTCGAAGTCTATATTCATTAATAACATTCGTTAACAAGTATTTTTAGCTTTTTTCTTTTAGTTGATATTTAACCTCGAGATTGGGAATAAAAACTAAGCAATTGAATAATTATTGATAATGTTTTTGTTTGTTAACTTTAAAGTTCATTTCTTGCATTTTAATTTGGTTGGTATTGTGGAAATTAACTTTGGTTCAGAGGAATCATGTCGAAATATAATTTTTTAATTGTTTTTGATACTAACACATTTAAGCAAATGTGACCATACTTATTTCTTAGTTAATGTTAACTATTTTATTAGTCATTGGTGTAATAAAAATATTTCTGATTTAATAATAAATTAATTTAGTAAGCGAACTAACGCGTAGACAAGTAATTATTTAAAAAAATAAAACCCAACTGCGTCAATATCATGTAAAAAACATAAGTTATTTATATATTTGTAATCACCGTTAAAAAAAAAATTGATGTACACAGTGTCAATCTTACGACTAAAATGAATCTTTTGGCACCACTCACATAGTAAACGACAAGCCGCTTAGGCTCTAGGGCGTGCCAAAGACATACACCCGAAAAACATAACCCTCCTTCTTTCACAGTTGGATAAAAAATAGCTTTTGTGATTATTCAACTTAAATATTTTTTCTAGACACTATCAGAAATAAGGGCTTCATATAAAATAGCACGTTTAAAGAAGAGTTAACTTCAGGATTAAGTTCAAGTTTTGTCAGCAAATATGTATTGTCCGAAAATTCCCATGTTATCGACTGTTTTCTAAAGAGAGGACTAAATAAATTGGTATAGTTGTCCAATACGCTATTATTGTGTGTACATTGCTACAAGTGAACTCCAAAATTTATTTATAGCAAACATGGGAAAAAGGGTAATGGGTTACCTTGTTGTAACACTGTGGATCTAGAATCATCATATTCTGCTTTCCAGCATGCAATCATAATTTTGCCAAAACTAACTTACTACAGATATTACATTATTTAGTATATAGTTCCTGTATTACATTGAATTGTATTAAGATGTTTTAAGCGTGTATATTTATTAGTACCTGGAAGACAGAACCTTGCTTAGTATTTCTTTTTGGTAAACTTTAAAAAATAAATTCTAGCTAGATCAATTTATGGATAACTAGATAACTAATTTAAATACATATATCCCTTTAATTGTTAACATACACATATTATACATAGAAAACACCCTATCTCCGAAACAGATATTTGCAGTTCATACAATGAACATTTCGTTCGATCCGACTCGGGAATCGAAACCGAGACCTCGAGTCACTTACACTACCACTGGCAGTCAATATTATTTGGATTGTCTTACTTATAAACATAAATAAAATAGGTAACACATAATTTAATTTTACCGCATATTGGTCACAATTTTATTAATGCATTCAATTGGTGACAAGCAAAATTTGAATATACATTGATAAATTGCAAATAAAATTTTATTATACAAAATAGTAGAGGAAGTGTTTTGAGTAATAAAAATTTCATAAATGGTAACAAGATGATAATGAAAAACTAATACAGAAAACCCAAAATTTAATCAAAGTGTTACTACATAACATTTTTAAAGACACTTTATTTATTTATTTATGGAGGATTTACAGCTAACATTATACAACTACAATTAAGTAGATAACAGTGAGCCAATAACAAGTCCTCGCTTGTAGTGATATGCTAGAGAGAAAGATGTGAGAGACAGCATCAACAATATTTGTTAGTTTTTCTTCTTTTTTAAATTTAATTCCTAAAAAAGTTAAGGCTTAGCCATTTTCGCACCTTTGAGACCTATCCCGTATTAGGAATCCATGCTATTTTACGGGGGAATCGTTCAAAGAAACGGACACAGAATACACCCTGACTCCGAGCAACACTTTGTGGGTCACACTAGGAATTGTCTTATGTAGTGTTTAACCCACAATTATATATATTAATTCGAGCATTTAATATTGATATGTTGAGCTAATTTTTAACGAGAATAAACATATGCCTCAGAGATTTCTTACGGGCATTGTCTTTTAAAAAGATAAAAGTAAAACAGGATAAAATAATGGTTCTAATTGTTACTTTTAAACTTTCGCGTTTCATGACATAATAATACATTCATCATCCTGAGACTACGGCCAATGCAACCTTATCGGAACGTCAGGCAAACCAGAGGCATGCAATACCTTGTAAAAAGTGATCGCGTCAATTCCCATGAAATTAATTATTAAGATTCTTATTATTGTAAGTAAAATACTTTTGGATTGATATTTCCTCCAAACCTACAACAAACAATAAATTTGTACGACGTACAAGCTTTTGATTTACGCAATTATTCTTATATAATCGTGTTTTTGTCATGTAAGTGTCAATATTTAATTTATGCAGTATGTTTTAAGTGTTAAAATCATACATTGATATCGAAAATATGAATTTTTTAATACGAAATTAAATAAAAAAAATCGTGAAATGTCATTATTCAAATATAGCTTAATTGGTCTATCATCATCAAAATTATAATTGCTTATTATTTATAGCTTATGCTTATTTAATAGACATCGTTGTCGGAACACGATATAAATTACTATATACAAATCAACTCCTTCCTAATTCTTCAACAAATATACAATAATTAAATAAAGTTAATTTATATGTATATTATACATATAACTTATAATTATACCATGCAAAGTATAAGTAAAACGTTTTGCCAATGTGCTTAAATATTTTTTTGTTTTGTTAATTAACGAAGGCAGTTCTCGTAATTATGGTATTTGTGTACTTAAAATATTAATGAATTATTAAAATTAGTCCATGAGTATATATAATTATCTATTTGATATAAGTATTTATGCATAATATATATTTTTAACAGCTAAATATAACGCAGCAGTCATGAAGACACAGTTGTTTATGATCGCTTGAAATAAACCTCTTTGCTTTTTATATATATAACATGCGTAATCAGTTTTAACTAAATAGGTAGGTTAATGATAGTTTTAACCGATACTAAAAGTTAAAATACTTACATTCACCACTGTTTCATTACAATCTTGAAAAATATTTTTTATAAATTGAAATGAATGTAGTTAACGTAACCTAATATTGTTTTACCCTGTTTAGTACTGTTTTTTGAAGATTTGTCTCTACTTATTTTGCTGAACCCAAACATAAAAACAA
>PKRV01003037.1:0-104253 GCA_003709505.1 Hyphantria cunea
GCACTTCGCTCCCCCCCTGCGGGTACAGGGGCTTCGCTTCGTGTGGGACTCCTGACTGACACCAGCCAGACTACCCACTAAACCACCACGGTGTGCCACTCTGCGCCTGAGAAGGGAGGGATCCAGGAACCGCTTCCTTACGCCATCCGGAGAGGGGGGGGGGGAACCTAACCTAACCTAACCTAACCGCCATATTCATTTCCGTGTTTTTTTCTGAATTACCGCTAAACTTATTTTAGGAAGCTCATGTTAACTTCCCGTAGGGCCGCAGTGTATACTACTAAACGGACTAAGAAAATGTAACACCTTCGGTTTTCTTTTATTTTTTTTTTTCTACACAAACCTTGTCCTGACAATAATAAACATATAAAAAAAGATTTATGTAAATTGGTGCAGTCGATCGAAACCTATGCCCGTACATACATTTTTGAGATTCATTTTTATTTATAGATTAGACTTGACTGACTGATTACGTAATGGAATGACCTCCTAATAAAAGCCTTTAGCAAGGCTCTTCTCTTAGATATTAGTTTAAGAGTACTTACTTTGCTCTGTTTTTTATTTAGCAATCGTATTTTTTTTCATGAATGTGCCAGCCACATTGGCTCTATTCTCTCTGACGGAAAGCATAAGCTGAATCCAAGAGTCAAAATACACAATGCAGCATGATGACTCAAACTATGTCTCCCTCGTGATGAATCTGCATCATTGGGCCTCTGGTCTCGCACTCATCAATGACACACGTCAAACCGAACGCTGTCACTTTAGATTGCTCTTATGTGTGAGGGTGATACCACCCCTGTAGAGCCGGCCCTTTCGTGCTGAAATCAGCGTGGCTCTGCTGCCTACAATTGTCAAATATCCTATGTTCCCACAATAATATCATCTCACATCGCACACAAAGCCTAAACTACGTTAAACAGACTGCTAGTAAATCATCATCATCATCATCATCATCCTATAGCAGTCCGCTGCTGGACATAGGCCTCTCCAATTTCACGCCACTTGGTTCGAAATAAATAAGCTTATATATTTATGAATATATACATATTGATAAATTTCACCTAGAGACAGAACAAGTGATCGTGTTCACACAAGGATTTCTCCTGGTTGGAAATCGAACCTCCGACCTCTGACTTAGCAGTCGGGATCACTAACCATAAACCAACAGGTCCGTTAATATACTAATTTATGGATAGCGGGATAGTCGGTATCCCGCCAAACAACTATCCAGTTTGTCTTTTGTTTAAATCATGCACTATAAGACGCATTAAAAGCGTGGACTATGCCAGATAATGGCCACTTTACAAACAATACATTTTTACTATAATGGAACGTGATCATTTTCCCGCATTATTTCTCTCCAGTTTCAGAGACCAGACCATTGAAAAATGACATGAATGGCGCACATAACAAAGGCTCATATTAACTCGTGGAAGCTATTGTGACTGGTCATTCTCAGAAGGTATATTGAGCACCGCAACCACGTAATCGATATGGAATCGATGTCTCCACTGCAGTGTCATTAAACATTGATACAACCTTGCGTGGGGCGGAATGTGTCGCGCCCTTGACAGTACTATAGTTTTGTTTTATTGCTACTTGAAAGAGTTTCATTTTGGCGGTCTATGTGTGTAAATTACGTGTGAGTACGTGAAGTATCTTTATTTTTATGGAATAGGCGGCAAACGAGCAGGCGTATCACCTGATGGCAAGCGATTATCGCCGTCCATGGACACCCGTAACACCAGAGGCATCACGAGTGCTTCGCCGGCCTTGGGGGATGGGGTGGGGGATGAGTGGAAGGGTTGGATTATGGGCCTCCGGTATCCAAGTGTGGCTGCGGATGGGCGGGACTTGTTTTCCCCCCATGCGCTTCACAGGCCAGCCGCGAGGGGGCGACGTTACGCGTGTGCCGTACGTCGCCTTAATTGAGAGTTTACCATCAGACGACGGAGCCCGCTTCAGTGCGGGCAAGCGCTGGGAGGGGTCCGGATGGCGTAAGAAAGCGGTTCCCGGATCTCTCCCGTCTCAGGCTCAGAGTGGCACACCGTGGTGGTTTAGTGGGTAGTCTGGCTGGAGTCAGTCAGGAGTCTCATACAAAGCGAACCCCTGTCCCCGCGGGGGGGAGCGAAGTGCGTAAAGGCATTCCACCAGGTAAAAAAAAAATGGGCCTCCGGTATCCTCACTCACTCGGTGAAACACAGCGCAGGCGCTGTTTCACACCGGTTTTCTGTGAGGCCGTGGTATCACTCCGGTCGAGCCGGCCCATGCATGCCGAAGCGTGGCTCTCCCACGGTAGGAAGATCTCAGATACAAGATAATTTAAAAAAGTCAAAAATGTCGCCTTAATGCTTGCTCTTTACAGGAGTTCTAGTAAAAGTAAAAAAATGAAGCGTCTGTTTTTTTTATGGAATAGGGGCAAACGAGCAGACAGTAAGCGAATACCGCCGCCATGGTCACCCACAACACCAGAGGCGTCACAAATGCAATGCCGGTTCTTGGTGGATGGGGGTTGGGGTATGGGCCTTCGGTGCCCTCACTCATTCATCCTCATTCTTCATTTTTAATAAATAAAAATGGGCATTTTGTTCACCATTTTGATAACCACACACTTATTAACATTCCTGTGGTATTTATTCGAGCATAACGTTGTGTATTATTGCTATTGATTTCCTAAATTTCTAAGTTCTCAATCGAGGTCAGAATAAGATAAGTATTATTTATACTTAAATAAATTATGCACACTAATGACTGTCGCTTCTGTGTATTTTGGCGTAGTTACTCCTCGTGGGCGTAGACCTACGACGGTCTAAGAGTCGGTGAAGATTGACTTACACCCATCTCACAACCAAATGAGATTTTTTTTTAAATATTATTAATTAATGAACACCCCTTTGATAGCTTCCCTATCGCAAAGCAGTCAAATCATTTTTTTAAATAATTTCTATGGATTATAATTTTTTCCTCAAGCAAGCCTATACCATGAGATTACTTATTAAATAACCTTTATTATGCTACCAATTTCGATTAGCTATTAGTACGGTGTATTAACCTATATTGATTTACCTGTTCATACCTGTTGCCAGGAAGTTATATAGAAATAAGTAAGCAAGCCTACTTAAGCAGTTGGTACAGAAAAATAACATTTGATATTAAATTTAGTTGGTTATCAATAGAGTGAAAGGGATGAAAAAAATGTGTTAAAAATTTATTTAATTTTGAAAATGGTCATGACAGTTTTGCGGTAGGCAAGCCCTCATAGATGTGTTCATTGATCAATAAAATTTAAAAAAAAGTTTGAACTGATTATCAGATAGGCATAAAGGTGTAAGTCAATCTTCTCCGGCTCTTGTACTACGATAGACTAAGGCGCTGTGCGACTTGTCACTCGTTGCTACCATTGGTCACTGGTAACCGTAGTTGCTGTGTCCGGTGGCAGGAATCGGCACAGTCACCGGTCTCTACTTCTGGCTAAAATTCGTCGCTTGTTTTCCGTCAGTCTCACAATGGACGTCGTGCATCGCTTGTGTCGCACACAGGAGACGGACACCGAATGCAACTTTCCGTTTGCGCAGCTCACTACAATTTTAGGGAAATTTGTTAATGTTGCTCGTGTCTTCAACTGAAGACTTTTAGTTTCCAGTTATCGACACTAAACAATTTTTGATCTTCATGAGTGTGTGTTAAGTAGAAGCAACAGGACGCAAAAAATTTTTACGTATGCGCAGGGAGTGGATGCTTTCATACTGGTTCTATAGAAATGAAATATTCATCGGTAGCTTGTATCTGACACAGGGCACAAAAGTGTACACGTTTGTGCCCTGCTTAACAATGTCAGCGCCACTTGAAGGTCGAAGGCCGTAAACAGCGAAGTCTAAATCTGTATTAGCTTTCTGGAATTGTTCAGTTCGATGAACAGATCTATTAAAACAATTTTCCTAAAATATTTAAAACTATAACAAATTGCTCATGCCTTGAAAATATAAATTGTCTATATTACAGAAGCTCTCATTACGTTCCGTCGACCCAAGCACCCGGGGCAACGAGTAAATTTCATAAAAACAAACTGCTGACTTCGAAAATCAATCTTGTAAGGCAATGAACTGACCGTACGTACAGTTTGTGGCGAAATATTTGTGATCAGCCTTGTATACGAAATTAAGATATAAGATTTTATATATCCTATATAGTGATAAATAACTCTAATGACAGCAAAAATATATAATTAGCAATTGAGTGCTTTTATGTAAAGCAAAACTATTTTACTTTAAAGCTATGAAACTAGATAGGACTACACCTACGATTACATATTTGGTATCTCTAGAATACTTATCGATAACTTGTTGAATGGACCAATTTAATAAATGAAGCAAAATTACTTAAAGGCGATAAAAAAGTTGTTAGTAATCTAATTTAGTCAAAACTGTCACTTGGATTATGTCATGTCTTGTTACTTTTGTCCGTCGTTGTTTGTATACCGTAACTAATAGGCTGGCGATGTGAATGTCCAATTGGCTCACATCCATGTATCAATAGCAACAAAGAGTTTGCCTTGAAGACACTCCACCTTAAAGTGTAACAATCGCTCGGTTCATTCTGACAGAGGTCGATGGCCTAATGTCAGCAATAGGTACACTATTTACTATCTAAGCTGACCGTTTATATACTTTATTGTTAGTACACGTTTTAATTGTATTGTTTACTTTGTTTCAGGTAAGAGAAAGTGCCTTTGGAGAGACACTTGGGAGATTAAAAAAGTTACCCGTTGTTATTTATTTGTAAGTAATATGTAATGGATCAGAATAGGGCCGAGTTATGGATCGTACTCTTTTCTTATGACGGGTTTCGTTTTTCCCCGACTGCGTCAGAAGAAGATGCCGCATGCGGTGACAAACGAAGTGTTGACAGATCTTTCTTTGCCTATAACAAAGTATTATTTGTCCCCACTTACAGCACAATTAAGTATTTAGTCTGAAGATACATATCAATGTAGTCACTTTATTATTTTATTAAATAATAAACTTACTATACGATGCATTAGCCATTCCGATTTTATATAGGTTATTCTATGAATATCTTAATTATAATTTTCGAAGCAATCGTAGGTCAAACGTGTAAAATTATCAGTAAGTGTGTAATCGTTTTCTACAGTTGATGGCATATAGCAACAATAATTCTCCACAAGTGTGAAATCAGGCGTTGAAACAAGATAGTGTGCTAATTTTATTGTATTGACGTACTCCGTCACTGCAGTACAATTAAAATAACACAGATTCAGACAGAAAATGTGATATTTTTGAACCAGATATTTGCAAAAAATTTAATTTATTTAAATAAAATCGAATCATCATCATTTCATGGCCCTCGATCCCCAATTGCCCAGAGTTTCCACCACAATAGGCACACAACAATAATGCGTCTCCATTGCGGCGTACGTACTTACAAAATTAGAGTTTCTTAATTCCTATCAGCTACAAGCTACAATAAAATACGGCTTAACTTACAGAAGAAAGCTCTTTCACACCGGACGGACACGGACCAAATATTTGCAGACCAAAGTTTATTATGGATCCAATCATGCCGTACTTCATTGCTCGATATCAAGTCTACCAAAAAATTACCTCCACTGAGCAATTTTAACAAAGTAGGTTATGGTCGGTTTAAGTCTAGTAAGGTACGGCTGAACCTTAATTTTTTACATGGAGCGACTGCCATCAGGTCTGTACAGTCCAATGTATCATATAGGTGATATCAAGACTCCAGAAGGAAGATTGTCAAAATTTTTAGAGCTTTTCAGGCTTCATCTACTTGAAACGATTCCTAAAGATATTCGTATGGCAACGAATCAGGTAACAAAAAGTAATAAGTAATGAATTAATTGAAAAAAAACCCTACTTTTTTTATTTTGTTATTTGGTTTTTAAATTTTGATGTATCACGACTAAGGTGAATCGAGTATCGAGTAAAGTAAAATACGACAAGCTCTAGGGCTCTAGGGCGTGCTAAAGAATTATACACACATATATGCACTCGAAAAACAACCCTCCATTTTTCGCAGAAGGGTAAAAAGGCAGGTGAATTAAACGAAAGTGACTCAGTATAAATATGGCCGATCCCTTAACAGAATACATGCTTGTTATTATGTAATACCCTGTAAATAGTAAGCCCACCGCAGTAGTATCGATGATATTTTGAAGGTCAGCCGGCAAGGTCGCCGGTCAACGACCCACCTACAAATAGATAGCCCACGTGCTTACATTTAGATCACTGCTACTGTATTAGATTTAGTACAGTTCAGTACAGCAGACGTGTATATACGACTAGACTGCAATAGGGTATTCGAAAAAAATATCGCTTCAATGATGCTGCACTATATTGATACTGTACTGTACAGATACTGTATTGTACTGATACTTTGCTGCACTAATACTGTCCTGTACTGATACTATACTGATCTATACTGTACTAACTTTCGTCCGCGGCTTCGCTCGCACTTAATAATAAGTATCCTATGTTTCTTCTGATGATACCTCTAAGAATATGTGTACAAAGTTTCATGATGATCGGTTAGAAGATTAAATTGACGACAATTTGATTTTCAATCAATCACATCACAAAATTTGTACCACATCATAAAATTTGTAACCGTCTCCTCTTATATTTTTGTTTTTTTCCTTTTATTACATGAGTAATGTTTCTTAGTATTAAAAATTTGCTTTACGATATAATAATTTAATGAAATAAACATTTAGGTGAGTCTCGATTGAGTCTTGAATTGGCCAAATTAGACCTGACCGCTGATGCAAAGTGTAGGACTTAGGAAAAAACCAAAAATAAAAGAGGACACCGTTACAAATTTTATGATGTGATTAAAGGTGACAAGATTCACATGGCCGTATATCGAACTGGACAATATTACCCACACTGTTTTTTTACGAGCGCAATTAAACACTCAGTTTAATTTGTACTGGGAAGTGATACAATAAATTTGGCACCAGATCCAATTTGGAACAGGTTTCTTTTATTTCGTAATATATTTTTAGGGTTATCGTTAATAAGTATTCTTAGAACACACGATGCAGGTATAAAAAAGTATTGAAACTTATTTTTGGTCGGATAATCTTTGATTATTTGACCGAAGCTTACTGATTAAAATTAATGAAAAACGCATAAACTACCGCTTAATTAAGACACTAATTTCTGTTTCATTATTGTCTTAAATTTTACCTCTAACCAATTTATGTGCATTCTAGAACAATGCCTGGGTCACCTAACAATACTTAAAATTCTAAACCAAAGTACCAAGTTACTAAAACAAATATCTGTTTTTAAAAAAACTTTGGCTTCTAAATTTAACGGAATAAGTTCAAAGATGTACAAATATTACATTTTAGTTAAACTCTTAGCTAAATATAGAAAAGCTGAAGTAAAAACTTTCGCCATCAATATCTATACAATGTCATTTAGAAACCCATTCCTTTTGCACCGTGTCCCGATATGATCCAAGTGCCAGCTGCAATGTGAAAGCTACAGTGATGTAGAGAAATCGTTGTAACAACTACTAACAGTCATAACTCACCCGCTAGATAGTCTTATCTGTAGGGTAAACGCACATATTGCTGTCCTAAAGAGGTATTTTCGAACATAAATACGCGCCCACTGAATACTCCAATCGTAATCGTAACTACTGCTCGATACACGAGTGAAAGTAATACGGAATACATAAATCGAATCGGAGATGTGGAAGCTAATCCTGGATAATCGATTTCAGTATTCATCTTAAATTAGATAGACTGTGTGTCTCTAGAGGAAAAGGACGCTCGGTTTTTAAGTTTGGCGTTTATTTTGAGAGTGTTTTTATTTATTTGTTTATCAATCATCAATCAACAACCCATAATGTCCCACTGCTGGGCTCGGGTCTCCTCTCTGGAGAGGGTTAAGGCCATACGTCTACGACCATACGTTTTATTTGTTTACACAAATCAAAAGATTAGGAATTTCTCAATGTGGTTGTAATTTTATATTTTGACCTTAGAACTCTATTGTGAATGATTTCATAAATTATATTTTTATTTCCATTTTATTCAATTTGAAGAAAAGCACTAACACACTTCTTCTAATTGTAAACAATTAATCACTAAAACATTTTATTACGATTCTATATCATTATATTGAACAGGCGCATTAAAATGTCTAGCTTTTCATCTAATGATTCCATCTAAAAATAATTACTTATCATCTTCCTGACATCAGTGAACTGTGTTACAGAAAGTAGAAAAGTATAGAAATCTATATAATTAAAAAGTAGGTTCTATCTGAACATGAATGTATTGAGATAATTACATCGCCTACACGTGCGTCGGTAAAGCACTTTCCCTCGCGACATTGACATGCGTCGTCCCACTAATGTGTTGTAATCGACGGTCCTAATGGAACTTTTCATGTGGGCTCTTTGAACTAACTAGAAGATTTTTTATATATATATATTTAACATGTCAATTTTTAAAGATAAAAATACTTATTCCTAATTTTTTGCATTGGGATGCATAAAATTAAACACTGAATATTGTCAATCTAGGCTATAGTATTCAGTCGTTAACACAGGCCAGCCGCGAGGGGGCGACGTTACGCATGTGCCGTACGTCGCCTAATTTGAGAGTTTAACATCAGAAGAGGGGGCCCGCTTCAGTGCGAGCAGGCGCTGGGAGGGGTCCGGATGGCGTAAGAAAGCGGTTCCCGGATTCCTACCGTCAAATGCGCGAGTGGCACACTGTGTGGTTTTAGTCGGTTCGATTCCGACACACCGCCCCGCCGCAAACCCCGGTGGGGTGAAGGCCCGAGGGGGTTTCCAAAGGTAAAAAAAAAGGTGTAACATGCATAAGGTTGGCAAACAAATCCATATTCGTCCGCCCTCGGAAGTTGTAGGGCTACACAAATATTCTGTAATACTCGCAAATTTTATGTGAGTCTTATTAAAACCCTTTATATAAAGGGTTAAAAAACACGTCGAAGTTACAACTTGATAAGAATCGGTAAGTACATTCGATCCATTCAAATTTAGTACTACGTGACGAACCGATGAAAATAAAATATTATTACAAACTTAAAGTCTCCTATAATGCCTTAACTCACAATACTCCCTTTGAACACTTTGAAATGTATTGTTTAAGGCTTAAGTGTTGCACCTTAGATCTTGTCGAATGAAAAGAAAAAGTCCTGCTTTCAAACAGACTGAGGTTGCGATCAATGACTCATCATCGACCGTCTCAGATATTTTCACATCAAGTTGGACAATTTCTGGACTTTTCAATGTATAAAAATCTTTGTAACATTTACACACATATGCTTTTCTATATTATTTCATATCTGTTTTAGAATTCCATATATATATATATATATATATATATATATATATATATATATATATATATATATATATATATATATATATATATATATATATATATGGAATGAATTGAAGTTATTGAACAGGTCAAAGTACACTGTTTTATGTTTTTTCTTATTATCAAAATGAAATACAACCGGGTCATCACCTCTGTTAAGATAATGCTTTATACGGTACTGCTATTATTTTTGCAATAAAAGACATCATGTCTTAAACATGTTAGGTATCACATTTCGTTTAAGCTTCCTCTTAAAATCGGTGTCATGCAGCATATATGAAATATTTTAGTTTATTTCTTTATGTCGCGCTTATACGTTATGGGCTTCGTATTTCATAAAACTGTCACTGTAAAAATTTAATATGTTTCTGTTTCAGAAAACATAACATAAATAAATGGCTATTCTTTTGAATTGTAGAGCTCATCAGATAATTTCAAGTTTTATAAACTTTTTACACAACATCTCAGTAATGACGCCCAACAAAATCACAGTTTGTTACTTCAAATAATAATAAATAATAAACACATATTTCGGACATTTAACACACAGCGACATCTAGTCCCAAACGAAGCAGATCTTGTATTATGGGTACTAGACAACTGATATAAATACATATGTATATACTTTTTTGTTAATACATACATAATATACATAGAAAACACCCAAACTACGAAACAAATATTCGCAGATCATACAACATTTGGTCCAACCCGGGAATCGAACCCGAAACCTCAAGCACAGCAGTCGCATATGCTAGCACTGCGCCACCGAGGCTGACGTTTGTTACGCCAAATCAACACCAAGCAATTGAAGGCATTGAGAGCTTTATAAAAGTGTTATTACTCGGCTACCTACCTTGTCTTTTTTCAAAAGCTTCGTTTGGTAATTGTTCTGCTAGAAAAATATTATCTTATCTTATTTACTAGGCGGTAGGTTATAAGCGCAACCGTCAATGTAATTTTAAAATGTAATGGGAGCTTATAACAATCCTTTATAGTGATAAAGGATTGTTATAAGCTGTTCTGTAAATATACTACGATGAGTCAATGGGTATTTGATACGTGTGGGTATTTAGGAATTGTTGATAAAAAGGGCCAGAGATAACAGCGTCAAATGTAATTTAACATAAAAATTATCTGACGTTAAGTCAAATTTGACGCTGCGATTCCAACTATTACATATATTTAGGTAAATATTATTTTAAATTAGGTCTGCTTGGCTTAGTGCTTAGCAGCTTAATGTTTGCAATATTGTTGCCTGTGTTTGATAATACTTAAATGTTAAAGTTATTAAGCATAATAATACAGAATAATGCAACATTAATATAAATATGTATATGATATAAAGCAAAAGTCGCACTACTTAACTTCTACCAGGTACAGGTTAAAATATGCAAGTGATTATTTGTTAAATAGTCCCGTTTACGGATTAAAATTAATCCTACGTAGTGTCAGCTTTTAATATAAAACAAACCTCAAATAAATTAAGACGGATACAGCCAAGTTTTCATCATTGTCTTCACCAAACGTGGGAGAGCCACGCTTTGGCATGAACGGGTCCGCTCGACTAGACGGATTCCACGGCCTCACAGAAAATCGTTGTGTTTCACCAAATAAGTGAGGATACCAGAGATCTATACTTCCAACTCCTCCTCCCATCTGCCTCCCGACCCCACAAAGACCGGCAACGCGCTTGTGATCCTGGTGTTCCGGGTGTCCATGGGCAACGGTAATCGCTTACCTACACCTACTTCATACAAAAAAAACCAACAGCCTATTATAGGCATAGGCATCTGCTTAGAAATGGTGCTTAACATTTAGGTTTATTAGGTTTTTGGTGAGAATACCTAATCGGTAAACCTAAACGAACATTTTATATTTTAAATCAACATATTTATCCTATCAGTTTCCCTCAAGGTGTGCTAACAATCATGATCTTGCACAATCACTTGCCTTAATGTGTACCTACATACATATGTATATGTAAAACCAAATTTCTTTACTAAAAGAAGTACCCCGAGAGTCGAAATCGTAATATTATGATATTCGAGAGAATTCTTTTTAGATTATTGCTATAATACTTATAAATCAGGATCGTAAAAAATTGGGGTCGTATGTCTTCATTCTTTTCTTCTGGTCCTTCGAGCTGGATAAAAACTCATCTAAAATGATAATGCGATGAGTAAAATACACATCCATTGTAGTTGTTGTCTGTCTGTAAATGGAAACTTGTATGTAACTTGTATACTTATGTCTTGGGAATTAAATTTGGGTAAGTAGGGGTTGAGTTACTGTCTTGAATTTTCATTGTTTCTTATCGTTAACAGTTCAACGGCAATAGTTAGAATAATTAACTAACTTGAAACGAGTGTTACTACTTACTAATAATTTGCAATAAATGATATTCCTTGTACCTAAATTTTATACCATTGTTCATAACTTCCTTTTTGTTACCTGTCTCGGTTGCGTAGTGTAACGTATGCGACTGCTGTGCTTGAAGTCCCGGGTTCGGTACCCGGGTCGGACCAAATGTTTTTATGTTTTACAAATGTTTGTATCGGAGTGTGGACGTTTTCTGTGTATAATGTGTATGTGTTCACAAAAAAAGTATAAATGTATTTATATCAGTTGTTTAGTACCCATAATACAAGCTCTGTTTAGCTCGGGACTCGATGGTGTTGTGTATGAGATGTCCGAAATATTTAAATGTCACGAATCTGGAAATGTGTTTGTGATATATAAATGATTTCGAACTAACTTCACAAAGAACTTTCTTTTGCTTAATAAATAACCCGTTCCTTGCAATAGCATATAGTTTTGATCAGTAGAGATAATCCAGTTGGAGTATTACCGAGAACTGTCTGAGCAAACAGTACTCAAGTTAGCATTGTAAGCAATAGTAAATATGTAAGCGGTGCGCACGCAAACAAATCAGGATTCTAAAGTTTAAGTTACTGTCTAAAACAAATATATTATATACTAGGTTTTGCTTACGGCTCCACCTTCGTAAAGGTCGCTTGTCGTGGTGAGTCTTTAAAGTGATATAACTTGTTTATTTATAAACCGTTTAAAATGTAACTTTGAATGTTAAGTGGAGAAAACCGCAACGCATTAGTGAAAACCGCATTCAAATCGGTTAAGCTAAACAAACAGAAAAACAAAAATTCATAAAGCTTTTTTATAATACTTTTCTTATATATCTTTCATGTACAGATTACGAATTTATGATATATATTTTTCTATAATTTAGACTAATATAAACTGTGCAACTCGCATGATAAATAATGGACTTTATATGTAGGGTACTAAAATCTATATATAATGTTTCACTAACTGATTGATTCATCAACGAAGAGCATAAAACACTGGGGTTCTCATAAAACAAACGGGGTTTTTATGCTGCAAGGACCCACTAAGAATGGATATATAACCGATTTCAAAAAAGTAGGAGGTTTCTCAATTCGACCGTATATATTTGATAAAACATTGACTTTTAAAGGGGTACAATAAATTTAAACGGTTGTATGAATGTCATGTGCCGTTCCTTTTGAAACACGAAATAGCAAATGATCAAGCGAGAAAAGCTGCCTGCTATAGTTAGTTTGAAATAAAGGTGGACAGTTTTTAATCACGTTTTGCTTTGTACTTTTTGTAAGTATGTCTCAATAAACACAGTTATTTCTGCAGTATCACTGTGCACGAGAACTTATTCAACTTTGAATGATTGACCTACTCTCTACACTCTTAGTTCGAAAGTACATGTGAATTAGAGTGAATTTAGCTCATGACATATTGACTAGTGGAGAAACAAAAATTCAAAAATACATTTTTCTTATTTCTATATAAAGCCAAGGCGAGTCTTTTTACATCAAATAAAAAAGCAGAACTAAAAATTAATTTGATAAGAAATGTTGATACTCGTTCAGGTATATATATATATATATATATATATATTCTGAATGTTAAGAGCAAAGATCTAGTTATAGCTTGTTACACATTCTCCCCTGGACCCAGACTAAACAAAATGTAATGATTAAGCGACAAAACATACCATACATTAATCCTCGTAGAAAGAATTTTTCAAAACTTTCCATCTCTCTTATCTTAAGCTAAGTAGTGACTGCAAGATGCGAGGCAATAAACAACATGGTTTATAAGGCGCCCTCATGCTTAACGTGTCGTTGAAAAGCAAAGTGCGCAGGCGCCGCTCGGAGCACGCCGAGATGAACATGCAACAAATATACGGATTAATGACCGCTTACAGCAGTTTGTTTGACAATTATTAGGAAATAGTGCTTGTAAGGTATCCAAAGTGATTTTGAATGGAATAATGACCGGATATAACTTTTTTTATGGAGATACATTTCTAAGATTTATTGAAATAGCTTACTTCCTACAGAGCATTTCTAAAGAAAGGTAATTCTACAAAATTAACTACTTATTTCAGATTCTGAGTGCTAGAACTGTCTCAAATCTTTTGTCATTTATCAAACTGTTTCTACGGTTCTAGCACTTTTTACCCGACTGCGAAAAAAGGAGCGTTATGTTTTTTAAGTGTATGTATATTTTTTTGACACGTATTTTTATGTGAGTAGTGTCAATAGATTCGTCTTAGTTGTTTGAGTGACACTGGTCACTGGGTATGGGATGGGTCAACCAATCGATGGGCTGGAACTAATTTCCCAATTTCATATAAATTCGACGATATAATATACACTTCCCAGGAGATATTCTAGTGCACAAGTGTGTGTGCAAACACAGGTGCACTCTCTGTTCCCTTACTCTCATAATTTGATGGGGCGGTTATCTGACACGACTGGGGAGAGACCTTGGTTTATATTTTGAATTTTGTGAATAGTGTTACATCATCATCATCGCAGTCCACTGCTAGACATAGGCCTCTCCAATTGCACGCCACTTAGTTCGATTTACATAAGAATTCGAAAATTCCTGAATTTTCCATAATAATGAGAGATGATTCAATATACGAACGAACATTAACAGACAACATATTATATTGTGAGACCCAATGTTTCCATTTTGTTCACTTATTTCTGATAGTGACCATGTAATCATTCAACACCAGTATCGTTACAATATATTGTTATGGTCTTTCGAACAAAAAATGTATATAGGAATGTCTATATTGTGATATCGTATTAACGAGATAAATGGTAAGCTTTCATGTCGAGTGGGTGGACTGTACTTGATAAATATTTGTGACATGAGTATTTATAATTATGACAAACGTTCATGTGTTTGAATACAACATAACAACATTACATTAAAAAAATGTAATTGAGAGTTGATAAAGATCAATTGAACGGTTTTCTTTAAAATTTTCTCGACTTGCATTTTTTGCAAATAATCTGACGACATTCTAGAAAGATAAAGCCACCGATTTCCGTTTTCTTTTAAAGGAGAACCATTAAGGGAAAAGTTTATAATCCCAGTGGTTTAGGCACTGCATTAATGATCAATGCAGTAACCTTAAACATAGATATAAATTAAAAAGCTAATTTTCTATTGATTTTTAGGCGATGACAAAAAAATAGTGTACCACTCGAACTCGAAACATTGTAATCAGTTGGAAACTTTAATGCAATATACTTATGCTCATTTTGCGTAAAATTCACCTGAAGGAACGGATATTTGCTGCGATCTAATTTTGAAACATTTTATTCATTTTTGTGAACAGATAGAAGTTGTAATTTCTGGTTTAAACTACTTTTGACAATTGACCTAAACCGGAAACCATTTCAAATGCAGTGGTTTTTATGTATCACACACGTTTTTATGAGAGTCGAGTACTAACTTGTCTCGTAAAAATCTTTAGTATGCAATTCCCTGACTACCCATAAATTTTAAGTCTGTATTATTCTTGTTAGTTGTTTTATGGAATAGAATTTCATACATAGATTGTTCAGTTTTGTAGCCGTATAATTTTGTATTTTTAAAATACCATATATTGTAATGTATAACATTCAGCTGTCCAAACAGTCTGCTGACGGCTTATTAAAATGGGTGAAATTATTGATAGTCAGCTCATGAAGTAACTATTATCTTAAAAGTGTCTCAACTGTTATCTGTTCCTATATATAGTAATGAAGACACGTCAGTTTAACCTTCAGAGTATACAAACTTATCTAGTTTAATTATTCAACCAGCTAACAAGAGCTTTCGCAGTTAAATTATTAAGACGATTACACATCTCAAATTTCACTGGTGATATAATCAAAGACCGTGTAGACTGGTATTGTAAACGATGTCTGAGTGACTCGTTTCAGATCTGTGCGGGGAGGGTGGGAGGCCTATTTGCGTCGGTGGGTAGAGAGGTGAAGCCCGGCTAGAGGCTCAACGCGCAGCCTCCGCTGTATCGAACGGCCGCGCCCGCATCCATGTGCTCCATTCATCGGTACACTACCAGTGTACCACGTGTGTTTGACCATAGTATCTGAAATAGGCCGTAGTAGATGTAAAAATAGTTCTTTTTGCTCTGTTTTGTACGGCGAGCGTAAAAACAAACCATGTAGATACGTGCGTCCATTGGTCCATTGAATATTGTTTAAAAAGATATGTCCGGTTTATTCTAATCAAGGCTTGTTTGCTACATTTGAATAGCACGTACATTATTGTTCGAGTTTATATCTCTCCTTAATTCTTTCTATCTAGTCAATATAATATTTAGTGTATACTACATTATTATATAATTATATTTAACAAGCCCCACGGTGTAACCCGCGGTACAACAGCAGCAGCGGTTACAAAAAAATCCTATGTAAAAAGTATCCTATGTCCAGGAGATCCTAGTTATAAGTTACCTCCTAAGAAATTTTCAACCAAATCGGTTCAGCCGTTCTTGAGTTATAAATAGTATAACTAACACGACTTTCTTTTATTCTATTTATAGATAGATTTAGCCAGAGCGTGGCTTCTCTCACGATTTAATAATTTTACTGGATGAAACTATTCCTATTTTTATTTATCGAGAAACATGTATTTAAACGATGTTCATCCACACTAATATTATAAACTTTAAAGTAGCTCTGTCTATCTGTATCCGCTGCACCAATTTCAATGGAATTTGGCAAGGCGATATTTTGAATTTTGAGGACGGACATAGGTTACTACTCATTACCGATACTGTTAACTAGTAATTATGTTACATATACATCTATAATATTTATGTTCTTTATCATCTATTTACTTAGTTATATTTGACTTATAATATCTAAGAACTCTATGATTGATACAGATGTTTATAAACAATGTCTTTCAATGAACTGTGGTGACATTCACAACTACATCGACATCACAATCACACCAATAATAATTAATATGTTTATATAAATGTTTGTGTCATTGAAAGAGTAAAGACAATCTGTAATGGATTTTAATTTTTTTAAAAATTCAGTCCCTCTTTCGATGAAAATAAGTTTATATATTAATGGAGTTCAAGTTTAGGGTTTTAATTGAAATGGAAAGGATGGCTATTGCATAAATTATCTATTAAATTCTTCGTTAAGAGGAAAATTATCAAGCTCGTTACAAAAGTCTCCGCTTTAAATATAAAATAAACGGGCCCATTCAAGTTTTAATGGATCTTTTTAATGTAATAAAGACTGGCGCAGCTTCATGAATTATGAGTTGATACATTAAATAACAATCTCGCTGTCATCTTTCCCACGAACTTTACAAGAACATATTTACTGATATATTCTCAAATTGATGAGACCTTACAGACTACCCACATATCCACCTCTGTATGTCACATTACCGGTGTGTATGTGATCCACGAAAACTAGATCCTGAGCTATCCAAGAAACCGGTAAGATATTTTTGAAATTTACAAATTACAAAAGTTAAAAGGAGAAATAATATACTATATTAAGTTATACTTTTTACACACAAGAATCTAATAATCTTAGAGTTACCTTATAAGTGAATTTCTGTCTTCAGGAATGATATTTTTTGGTAAAAATTTTTAATAGTCTACATACTAAACATAGGCCTCTCCTTAGAAAAGAGGTTTTGGACCACACTGACAAGACAAGTTGTGTCAAGTTCTTCTCTTTGTAGTGCTGTTGTTTTGTGTCGTTTGGTCCCTTATGAAGCTCTTATGACATCTATGGGATGAAGGGGAATGGGAGCACCCTGTATTTTCAATCTATCACTACACGAACAGTTATGTTGTACACTTCAGCCAAATATACTCTTATAATATACTCTCTCAAAGTCCTCTTCAGTTATAAGATTATGAATAGGTACTCTGTGGTATTGAGTAGTTATCTGAGATAACCTTATAGCTTGAAGTCGTTTTGTAAAAGGCAATGTTTAAAAACATCGGACAGTGTTTTATTACTGATGCGAACAGCTAACGAGAGATAGTAGAAGGAAAACAAAAAAGGTTTCATCATTTTTAGAGGCAAAGACTCACTCATTCTTTTTAATAGTTTGAGGAATTGTCCAGTTTAAACTGTTTGTGTGTTTTCCAGACTAGACAGAATCTGGTCAGGTAATTCAATTATATCGCCTTGGCTACACATTAAAATTTTATTGGAAACTTCCTTGCAAGCTAAACTAGGTTACAGTGAACAGTTGCTGGACGTACATACAAATTGAGCTCTGAGACCCCCGCTGGATTGGTGGATCTCCTAACAAGACAATTGATTTATAATTAGATTGTTGTCGGTGCGTAACGATTTCCTTCAACGGTCCTCTCGACTATCCAAGGTTTAGTGTAACTATTCCAGACATTCAAAACTAAGACCAAGTTCTAACAACTGTATTAGAATATTTAGCACAATGAATAATAAAAAACAACGTCAGCTGAACACAAAGTTCATATCATCGTTAGCATTAACTTTATATAGACCATGTCGATAGTAGGTTAAAAAGGTATAAGAAGAGGCCTATGACTTCAAAGGAACAATTAGGGGTTGTTGATGATTATAATAATATACCACATCAGTAGTAAAGCTTTTTATAATAGTACATATAATTTACAGTTTAGTGGAAGTTAAGACGAAATTCCCCGAAAACCCAAAAAAAACCAAATTGTTATAAATGAATTCTAATAGATAATGGCTTACATTACAGCTGATAGTAATTAATAATATGTTACAAAAACTAATCTTCATATTTGCTATCAGCAAAAAAATAGGTAGAAAATAAATGTATTTTAGAACATACTAAATCAAGACCTGAGAAAAATTATATTGATATAGTTGTAATCATATAGAAATGCAACTGAAGTTGGTATAGAATGACGGTAGACGGATGTGAAAATGATATCAATTTCTTACATCGCTCAATCGGAGTGGGGGGTATCGCGTCTCGGATATGAGTTTAATAAAAAAAACTTCACAGCGAGCAGACTGGGTATAAAATGTAAAGATGCCTTCACAGAGAATAAAAGCCTTTATTTTTAACATCTTGTTTTATGAAATGGTATATAAATATCATGTTTTATGTACCAACCGAGTCCTAAAATGACTTTGAATTTTTTCGCGGGTCAAATGTTTCTATGAATATTCTCGTAGTTTGCCGTTTAATTTTGCACGGTCGGGCCGACCCCACGCATTTATGTACTTTACATATCGTTAAACTTTGCAAAATGTTTCAACGGCATGTTTTGTTTAGAACGCTTGGTTTCATTTCCGAGATGGAATTCTTAGAAAGGAGAATGTCCCCTTTTTTAGATTCTCGTCTGTAGGTATACCCTTAGGTGGTTTGTTTCTTTGTGTAGGATCTTTCTAGGTCGCAACATTCTTTAATTTTTTGTAATTGGATCTCAAGGTTTCTTCTTTAGCGGATTTTTTTCACACGAATACTGCGACGTGGATCTGCTTCTAACACAAAAACGTGACTAAATCGAACAGGTGGCGAAGAGTGATACTAATAGTCTTTTCAGAATTACGTTTCTGCAGGATATAAAAGTATTAGACTCGCTTGTCTGTATTCCGTCCACTAGTTGAAGGTTGATCGAATTCAAATAAATAATTCATATTTATTATCTTAGTATACAGAGAACGTGTTTTAATTCGCACATCCTAATCAAGTTAGTATGACATCCGCATCCTCGAAACTGTCTTTCCGCTTGAATGCGGAAATATCTCACTTTACAATTTACTAATCTATATAGAGATTGAAGTTTCGAAACTAGGTTTCCGACAAGTGCCAGCCTTGATTCCGGCCGTCTGGCGATCGGAATCAAGGCTGGCACTTGTCGGACACTAACCAACGTGGACCGAACGTTATCTGGCGACTATTCGTCATCTGTCCACTACAATCTCTCCGTTTCTAATTAAATCCATTAGCTAACTGCCTCACTAGAACCCCTCGTGTTTCGTGTATTAATGAAATGTTATTTAAGAATTTCACTCAATTTATACATAAATATGGTGATGACTTCCTACTGGTAGTCAGTGTTCCATTCTGTTTTCTTTCGTTTGTTTAACGAATATTTGTGTTCCGTATTTTAATAAGCTAAAAAACTGTTGTTATAATTCACAAAAAATTACAATAACAAGATGTTTTTAAACTTTTTAATGCTCCTAAAATATTCAAAGCTTTACCATGATACCGTTGAATACCTCGGTCTATGTATGGGCTTTCGAAGACATGGCGCAATATACAATCGTAACTGAACTTTTTGGCGCAATATACAATCGTAACTGAACTTTTTCTTTAATTTCATTTTGTATTTGATGAATACTTAATCAAGAGTCACTTTCAGGCTGTGTATCAGAGTGAATTATCTTTTAAAACGAATTACACTGTTCGTTTGTCTTACTAAATACTCGGAAATGCTTGGACCGATATGAATTAATTTGGTAATAAAAATCGAAAAAAAAATGGTAAAAAAAATATTTGGGAAAGTCCAGGGAAAGTTTTCAACTTTATAATAAAATTTAAAGAAAACCTTCTTTTTTTCAATTTTTACGCGTATAAAGTAGCGGACACAGTGAATAAAAGTCATGTCACAGTATTGCAAACGTTTTTGTTAATGATTCACTCAACGGAAAGACGACAATAGAAAGGTATTTGAGCCGGAAAACGGACACGAGTACATATTGTTGTCCGTAAACATTGGAATTAAGTAAAGACTTAATTCAAGGTTTACAACGATTTTGTGGTGTTAACACTTTAGTACTCTGTGAATAACATTCTTACGTATTATTTTTTACGTTGCAAATCCGAAATTTTGTGAGGATGGATGTTTTTTACTCCACGCAAAAACCACTGCATGGATTAGACCGAACATTACGGCTTCTATATCAGAATAACACATATGCTACTATTTACCGCGTTAACCTGAATATATACACGTTCGGAGTCGCATACATACAAAAACATATTTTTGAGACAATTTAGACAATAGAGTAGTTTACACTTTAGTAAAATCAGTAACTTTTTATCATATGTCAAAGTAATAACTTTGTAAGAAAAATGTACTAATTTAGTACATTTTTCTTCTGACGTCACAAGTCTGTATTTAGTACTACTAAATACAAACTTGTGACGTCAATGTTTTAGAGTACTCAATGGAGCATTATATTTTAATGTTTATTTGATTAAAATTTGTAATAGAAATAAAAAGCTATAATAATTATATTTTCCGAGATGTTTTGTAATTTTCGTTTTAATGAAGGAGGCAACGGTATTTATTATATTATTATTTATTTACGATAAAGTAAACTACTCTATTACCTACCAAATGCCGCCGGAACATTAAATTTGTTGTCCAGTATCTGGATTGGACCACAAACAAGTGTGTAGATCAGGTATGTAGTTAATTCCATGTTTTTAAATTAGCACTATTGTAAGTTACACCCAATAAAGACTTAAATCTGCATACAAACTGCTATTTTTTAAACAAGCAGCATATCACCACGTTACATCTACAGCAGTATTATTTAATAATTCTTAATATACATTAGTACTCTGAACACGTGTGCGAATACAAATATCCAAATAACATCAATAGGACCATAATGGCGTCTCGACGTCTGTCGCGTTACCCTGATAGCTTTGTGTGATCACAGGGCATTGTGCGGACGTCGCGAACTTATGTACGATACAGCTGACATACGATTATGTAAGCATTACAACTTGTGCGGCAAGCTTTTAAAGTAAATGTCGGAATTCGACATTATCCCATATTTACTGGGAATCAGAATATGATTACTTTAATGTTTTTTTGAAGAATTCTCCTCTTAATAAAAATAAATTGGTCAAGAATAAATTAATGATGCCAAGTACTAGTTTCACTACTTACTGATAAAGACCCCGGTGCACTATTGTAAATTTATCTGCCAGATAACTACTGATATCGTTTTCACAAGTATAGAGCCATATATGTCCGATATACATATAGTAGTCAATAATCTGTTACACAGTGTTTTATGTTGTTTAAGGCGACAACGCACTTGTGACGCCTCCAGAGGGTGTCCATGGGCGGCGGTAATCGCTTACCATCCGGCGATTCGTCACCTCGTTTGCCCTCTATTCAATAAATAAATAATATCTGGAACTGGTGAAACCGGTCCTAATTTGTTGGTGATTAATTTATTAGTTTTTATTCTGGACTAAACTAACTTATGATGGTGAATATTGGAACCTGGTCCATAAACACAATAATATTTATAACTGAAAACGAAAAGATGTGATAATCTTCTAATCAGATCCCTAATATTTTGATGAGAATCCAAGGTAGGTACACTTTCCGATTAATTCACACTTCATGATAAGAGATTTTGATTTTCACAAACAATTTTCGCATTTTCTTGGCTTACGACAAAACTTCGCCACCAAACTGAATAATGAACTCAGATGGACCCGGTTCGAAGGACCAAAGTAATAAAAATAAAAAAGAATAGAGATATTCGACCTCCATTTTATTTACGATCGTGATTTATAAGCAATAACTGAAAGAGAATTCCTCGTAGTGAAAGAATTAGGTTAACACTCCTCCTGATATTGAAGCATAAGAATTCCTCTATTCTATCTTTCTTTTTTATTCTATTATTATAATAAATACAGTCGTGTCACGTTCTATTACGAATTTAACTCACGGATTACTTATTTATTAATTGAACGTTTTGGATTTTAGTAAACCATGTATTTCACGTATGCGTTACAAAAGCATAAAGGTGCTTTTGACTTATAACGTCTCTGTAACTCAGTTCTCGAAATTCATGGTTGAATTAATACTTCTGATTAATACATAACTACACGAATTTGTTTTTGTATTGAAATTTTTAAGAGAATTCAATACCTTCTATATTCTCTAAAATCAATGGAAATTTACTTGTACTAGAACGAGATTAAGGGCTTATTATAAGTTTAAAATCCTATATAACGTTTATCATATGTTTAGTTTTCAGTGGAGACATTTAATTATTTTGAATAATGCATCAAGGTTATAACAAAATTAACGGTAGTGAACTAAATCAAAGCCAAATTTACACGCAGTGACTTTCTTTAAGATATTCATTGTCAGGGTTCTCGGTAAATGTTAAGATTTAGCGTTTTATTTGGCGAAATTGGCAGCTTCCCAACTGTAAGGGTCTAGCTGCCAACTGTGTCGGTTTAATAAGATTCTCAGTGCAGCATGTCAGTTGAAAATTTGTCCGTGCCGTACTGCGGTTTTATGTGTGCAATTTGTGCACTTGGCCGTTGTCCTCGCATGTTTACGAGGTAACATGCAATTTGTAACGTTGACAGTGAATAGCTACTGGCAGTAAGCCTAATAAAGGATTTAGTGATTTATTGTATATGGGCAACCCTTTTTTATGATCATCAATATATCAAATAGAATGTCATCGCTCGCAAAGCTCCGGAAGGGACAAAACAAAATCCATTATTCATGATTTCCTTATGTATGTACTTTCTTGTGGTGATGTAAACAATTTGTATTCTATTGTTATATTATGAGTCTTGATAATATAAATCGCTGCTATACCTACTTATTTTTTATTATATACTCTTTAACAACGTTACAAAGTCACAAGTATAGACGACAAAACACATGACATTCGGAAGGTACTTTTTGCATGCATGAGATTAAAAAAAATAGAAAAGTACGTGAGATCAAAGATAAATGCTTAAAATTCAGGGATGAAGTCGCGAGGCATCATTGGTTAAAATATTTCGTTCTCAAGAGAGAATAGGTATGCTCTTTACCGAAAGGGGGTGTGAGATCGTTTCGTTTCGTTTTTAGTCGGCAACAAAACTAAGTAGACTGATTTTGTAGCAAAGATTTTGATTTTCACGTTTTGAAAGAAACTTAAAGGGTAAACGATGACGTACTGTAAGATTACTTCGTATAATTTAGATAGTTTTTATTTCCAAATCCTATACATGTATCTCTAAGACAGGTTTTGAACGATCGAAAGTAATTCTTTTTAAGACAACGGTCGTGTCATCGGTCATACTCCATCTTTGTCCAGCGAAGTAGAAAGTTGTTCGAAATAATGGCTTGTAACTATAATAATTGGCTTTACAATGAATGAGCTTTGTTGTTTGGCTGTATAAATGACGTTTAATGCGGGCTTTGTTAAGAAAAATATTTATATGTCATATAATGTGTCGTCGGAACTCCGTGGAAGGTAGAGATGATAAGGATCGCAATTACCAATGAGGTTGGGTGGGTGAGTTAAGAACAGATTTCTTCAAGTCCTTATTTGAAAAAAAAAATAAAAAGTAAAATAGTTTTATTATTACTAACTTCGGGCCCTACCGGCCAATTTGATGGGTCATGTGAACCACCAGGAGACCTTTTTAGAAAGATACAGGTCCATAAAACAATAACATTCAGCACTATGCCGTCACTTTTAAGCTAATTCCATACAATTTAACTCACGGAGGAGAAAAATCGAGGGTTGCTACCTCCTCCCCTTCACGAGTACTTAGTTGAATATTTTCGACATGGGCCCGTAATCTTTATCAAGTTAATCGCATAGTCAAATCAAAACAAAAACGACAAAAACCGAAGTGTAGTCGACAGACGCTCCAATCGCTTGCTCGGAATGGTGCTACTGCATACCCCGCGTCCCTCTACCAACCAAAGGGACCTAAAAAACTACTTCTGCCATCTAACGAATCTGGCCAAGTTACGTGCCGGTCGCTATGGTTTTATCATTAAGTAACAAATTTTCCGAAAACGAATTTATGTCTAACTAATACACAATAACAAAATTTGGCTATACAGAGGAGTTTAAATTTTTCTTTATTATAGTTCAGTATCTGCTTTGACTTTGTATCACAGTTTGAATTCATATTTCTTAGAACACCTATTTCTAATGTGATACACCTACACAGTGCATAGAAGTGGATACGTGTAAACACAATGTGTAGGCGTGTCAATGGTGAAATATACATCTTTTATCTTATGCCGTATATTCAGTTCGTGTAACGGAACGCGTTGCTTATGGTTCCATATCTTTTTCCATATTTAGTCAGCCTGAGCCACTTATACTGGTTGTCTTGTACTATTTTGGCTAGATACCCATAAATAAGATACGGTCACGATTTTATGCACTATAAAAACTTTGGCTTACCGACTGTTACCTTTTATATGAACTATGTATTGTACTTCCGGGATCATGTTCTGTTTTCTGTTTTTTTATAGGACTTATCCCACCCACACATCCATAACTGTAACTCCTGTACACCAGGATCAACAGCTGTGACCCACGAACTCTTCCGAGTTTTTACACTCGGGAAGTCCCAGGAAAAATGAAACTGTTTTGATAACTGGAGAAGTTGGAAATATAATAAGTCCACTTCCCTCCTTAGCTAAAGAGTAATTGTAATACAATAACATATTTTTTGAGATTTTTTTTCATGTTAGTTCTGTTTCATATAATTCTATCATTTTAAAAAAATCCGTAGGCAACAATTTGTTTTATATCGCGGTGTTTGTTATCAAACTCTTCCAAAACGGCTGGACTGATTTTTATGAAATTTTGTGTGCATACCGGGTAGATCTGAGAATCGACCAACATCTATTTTTCATACCCCTAAATGATATAGGTGACCCACACCTAATTTTTATTATTTTATTTTATTTTATGTCAGTTTATGCCCGTGGCTCCACCCGTGTATATGTCGGTTATCGCGGCTAACAGTAGCCTATGTGTTATTCTGATGTATCAGCTATATTACTGTAAAGTTTCATCCAAATCCTTTGAGTAGTTTTTACGTGAAAGGGTAACAAACATCCACCCATACAAACTTTCGCGTTTATAATACATATTAATAGGAAATGGCAGAGCAACGTTTAACGGGCTAGGTAGTTGTATATTAAATTAAAGAATGATTAATTGTTTCAAAACCTTACTACTACTACTTGGTAAAAGGAAACGGGTTTCCAAAAAAATAGTTTAACACTAGAAAAATAACTAATGAATTTCAATATTAACAGATTTAAGAGATTGTTAGATTTATAAATTGATATGAGGTGTTCAATTAGCTGTATTATTTCTTCCGAAATGTACTTTCGGAACTAGCAACCCTAGCTTTTAAAAACCCAGCTATCTACTACATTTTAAAATTAAATATTACAAATATAAACATCCAGACTAACCAGCTGGCAAAGTCATGACTGGTAAGTCTGTAATAAAAGGTTTTATCCTAGTTGTCGGTTGCAGGTAATTCCCCTGAATTAGCAACACTGTATCATGACATGATTACATTATTACATGGCTAGTCGTGACTTGGTGAGTTCGTGTAGGTCAGTGCCGCTTGTATAATAAAGAATAGTTATTGTTTTATTCGAGTCAACAATAACTAATCGCGCCACTTGCATTTACGTCGAATCTGATAGGCTTATAAAGAATCCATGACGTTTTATAGTGTTTGGGCAGTATTTATATTGTAAATGTCAATATTGCGCAAACTTGGAGTTATAGCTCGATAAAATGAAAGCGATAGTGATCTTATAGATAAAATATGAGGTACTATTAAGCTTATTCGTGAGCTCATTAAAAAGTTTTTTTGCACTCTAAATCTATGATATACGCGTGCAGAATATTATGACGGTAGGTTGTGCAGTGTGTGATATTGTATCAACGAAATAAACCGAAAATGTAACACCTATTCCGACTATAATATAAAGATAGGTACTTCAGATTGTTAAATTTGATTCGATCCATTGTTAATCAAATGAAAAACCTATCTGAGGGCAAACGATTTTTTTGCCAATGAATTGAAGCAAATGAGCTGACGCATAGTTAACCCGACCTGTGACGGTTGTGATTTAGTATTTATTGAATAGTTCATGAGCGTTGACCCGCCTGCAATCTGTACTAGTAATTCTACACGGAACAAATTCCATCCACTAAGTGAGATCTTTCGCATTATACAACTTCATGAATCACAGTCTCATCGTAAGCTTTCAACGCTTTTTAGCTTAATCGTGTGTCATATACATTTGCGAAAATGGGGTTATTGACCATAAAAATTTATTTACTACGCATAAAGCAATGAAATCCAGACTGATACAATTCTTTGCGTCAATACTACACAGAGGTCGATATTCGCCGTCCGTTCTTCTGTGCAGTAAAACTTTACGAGGCCATGCACACGCGACCACGTTATTGCTTTCAACAATTTGCAGCCAAGACTGCAGAATTACTCTAAAAAATGCTTGAAAAAATTAGACAGGTTTTTGAGTACAACTATTTCTCAGCTATAGTTCAGAGGCTAACATGTCTAAAGATCTTGTGTACGTGGAGAATCTACAATTAGCTTTTCTTTTTTGTCAAATATGTATGAATACAATTGCTACGCCTGACCTTGTCCAACGTGTAACTAGACTATGCTCATGCTAGATAAAAATCTTTCAATTTCTTCTATGGACGGATTTTCTCCTACACTTAGACCTTCTTGTTTTAAAAAACAAAGTGTCATTGAGTACGGTTTGCCTGGTTTAATACGGTGTCCGCTACCTATTAAGACTCATCAGGTAAGTTCTTTTCATTTGAAGTAGTATTTTTTCATATGTTCTGTTAAAAACTATATATATACTGTAAAATTCATATACAAAGCCTACCTTTATAAGTATTACGTTAAAAGATATAAAAATATTTTTAATACATTTTAATAGTTGTATCGGTGAATACAGATTGTGATTGCAACAGCAATGACGAAGTAGAATAAGTTCGGTCGATTTAAAAAAGATTTCATTTGTGATACAACCTTGTGCAACACAGTGATTCATCGAAAGCTTCCAGCACTATGTAGCTTAATCGTGTTTTTATTTGATGCTCTCTAGGTCAGTCAGCAGTCTGGCTCCGGTCTTCACATCTGCGATTTCATCTAATATATGTACATGTGTATTTATCTCGTATCATGGTGTTTGAACCTCCTTTCTAATGAGAAGTTTGGCTTCAGAAGTGGACTATTAAATGTTGTTTGTGATGATGAATAACTCGATCGGTTTTAATATCTTCAACTTTTGATGAATGACAAAGTTGCTACGTTAGCTGGTATAACTAGCTTTATAAGCATTCTTAGGTATTTAGACTTCAATGCCTACATTATTATCATCCTTAATTAATTGCCATCCTTAGGAATTATATACGCTTTTAAATAAAATGGATTTTCCATATAGTTTCTTAAGCAAAAGAGATTTGAGCCCTTAAAATTTTTTATCGCATCGAGAACCTCCTGTTTTTGAATCGGTTAAAAAGCTTGTCCTTACTGTTTATTCCTAAGAAATGAACAACAGGAAAAAAGTTCGTGAAACTAGCTGCATGAGTCATTTTTATTGGTTTTCGTTGCCATTGTGACTTCACGTACTTATGAAAGATTTTGTTCGCAACTTGTTGCAACCAATTCATATATTTCTGCTTTAGATATTTCTTAGTACCAAAGTATTAAAATAATCTATTTTATTATTGAATCTTCTTCTATATGTAGGTAATAAATCAAACAAAAATATAAATTTTGATCTAAAAACAAGTATCGAGTATCTAAAAAACCTAGCTATTCACCGAGTGCAAAGCTAGGATTTTTTTAGTCTCGATTCTTCTGTCGGATTGCGATCCAGTAACCTGATTTTACCGATTTGCTTTTTACACATTAAAAACAACAAATAAAAAAGGAGAGAGTAGAGTTAGGGATTAGAGAGCCAGGAGAACTAAGGCAATTGAGAAAGATGGAAATCATGTCCTCGGAACCAGTTCAAATTGCTAAATGCATTCACTTGCTACATTAGATTACAATTAAAAGCTGCTGGGACCTTAACATCACAATGGCGCCGCGTACTACGTTTAATTGCCGCCAATTTGTGGTGTGACAGGGCTCCACATTGCTTTATTAAGCTCTTCATATTATGTATTGCGTGTTACGACATTTATTAGCGTTTTGCTTCTTGGAAGCCGTTGGGTGATTTCTTAAGCTCCAGAAGTCAGTTTTCAGTTTACTTCCTTGCTGATTACCTTATTTAATGTTTTCAGTGCATTACCCAGAACTTCGTTGTTTCTGAATGGATTTGGGAAAAATAATATTTTTATAGTGATTCAGGGCCTATTGATCGTTATCATCATCAGCCCTTGCAGTTAAGTTCTGGACAGGGGCTGCGCTATATATTTCCTACAAAACTTATGAATTCCAGGCATTGGCCAATCCAATTGAATTGGTTGAGTATCATATCTACCGAAATTTTAATTGGCAAATAACTTGTCTTGATTTAACGCTGTAATAACCTAGTAATAACAATTCCATGCATAAAATTAGATAAAGTAAATTGCTTTACAAAACATTGCATGATCTAGTTTCGTAATATTATCCTAGAACAGTGCCTAGTTATCTGGGAAATGCGAACGAATGCATTCAAGATAATTTGTATGGTAGCGATAACACCTCTATATTGATACAATGGGCCATAGTTGGCACATTTAATGGTAGCTATATATCATGTGTGGTCTTGTAGCCACACGCGTACGCCTACCGAATTTGTTGCATCGTATTTTCCTCTGATTGTTTGAAAATGTCTGCAGAAGTGTGGTGTACCGTAACTTGATCCGTACTGACGTTTTGGTGGAACTTAGTTTGTAATTGTTGTTGCTGTGTTTAGAACGATTGATGATGTTGATTGTTCTGACATGTTTTGACATGTAACACGGGTTCGTGCAGTGTAGGATGTGTTTGTTAAATTTTAAACACCACCAAGTAATATTTCACGATGTTTCTCTGTAAAATGAATTAGGGATTGTTTTTTAAATTTTAATTTAATGCCTGTTTGGTAGCTATGACGGTGTTTTGGATCTGTCATGCTCCTTATATCTTATGACATATTACACATATTAATTGACCCTTTTATTAAATTATTTATATTTTAGGTAATATTTTATAATTTATATTTTTAATTTATCTAGCGTTTCTGTTTCCTCCGTTATTACAAAACGTCTTGAAATTTATATTTGCGGGCCATTTCTTTAAAACTTTAGACTTCGGCCATCAGAGTCGGAGCGTAAATTCGAATGAGACTGCGGTGAATGACTATCGTAATAAAAAAAATGGACTGCTCTGAAAAAATTACATCTCTGATTGTATGTCCAATTACTTGCCCGAGTACCTACATAGCTTATGTTTTGTTACAGATGTGCTCGCGGTGAAAGTACGCAACAATCGGTCTGCGCAGCCATGGCTTCGTAGGCACTACCTTCGCTCAATTGTTGCGGTAAATTAATCTATAATACTTTAAACTGAAATCAATGATAATGCTCGATAGTTGGACATTGTTAACATACATACTTTTGATGTAAACAGTGAATGTGAATAAAGTAGAAAATAAGTACAGATTGATTGAATCGAGTAAGGCAAAAGCTATTAACCGTATAATCCAGTTTATATCCTGCGGGAATCTACTGGTATTTTCATATTGAAAATTAATGACTGAACCAGTGGTCGAAATTCGTCCATAATTCATTATTACTATTTTTTCAGTTTTCTGCACTCCTCCATTAAACTTTAACGGTGCCAAATTCATACTACTACGTTGGCATAATTTTAGTAAAAAGGGGCACAAAAGTTTTTGCCTCACCTATTAATATATACGCGAAGCTTCTTTTGCTTGGCGAGGTTTTTTATTTCTTTTTGCCTTTTGTACTTTTGAAATCGAACTCTTTGAATAACAACCCGCCTCAGCTTCGTTAATATGTATTAGACATAGTATCTATTGCTGAAAACTAAATTAAAATCCATTGAGTAGTTTAAAAGATATAAGCAAACAGACAGCGAAAGCGACTTCATTTTATACTAAGTAAACATAAATAAAGCGTGAACACGCGCAATTAATAACGCATCTTCTGAATATTGTTTTTTTTTAACTTTAGTACCTACTAACTTTTAAACTATCGCGTTCCATAAGAATATGCTTACGACCTTTCATCCAGGTTCAATTGGCTGTTGTCAAAGGTTGGCTTCAGGTCAGACATCACTGACTATGTCAGCTATTCGTTTATGTACCTAATATCTATTGTGAGCGCGAACCTGTAAACAAAAATTATATATTAGCGGCAGTAGTGCCGCGCATTTCAGCATTCAGGCATTCGCGCATACAGAAAAATGTAATCAGGGCAGACGAAATATAAGATCCCATTTTTTCTCTTTTCAAATCATCAATAAAACAGTTATTGATTATTATATCTTAGTAAGCTCTTATGGAATTCCATAAGAGCTTATTTATTATTCAAATATAATATTGAATAACTAAATTGCAAAATGATTGTAACATGTTTTAATGATTTTACCTGACCTTAAGAAGATAAAATATAAATCAATTTAGCTCCTTACCATTCGCTTCATCGACTTCTTACAGCTTTCTACTTTGATCTACTCGCCTCCTGAGCTTTGTTATCCCTTATAGAGACATTTATTTCGTCATTAAAAGTCAATGAGTAATGATAATAAGGCATGTTTGTTAGTGCATCATGTGAGCTTTCACACCATGTGCTTCACGGCTGTGATGCTGCGGCCCGACGTTAATTTTAGTCAATAATTAGCATGATGAGCAATAGACAGAATGATGTGTAGATTCTTTGATATTTTCGGAGAAAAAAAGGGTAATTGGGTAATTTCGAAGTTAGAATGAAGTGTGAAATGAGAGAGTTTATTAGGAATTCCTTACACATCTACACGCGAATTTGTTTTATGAGGCTAACTTTCCGTTTCAGTTTCCTTGCAGAAGAAATATGCTTTTGGAAACTAAATAAAAAAAAAACAAATTTAAAAAAGACGACAGCGTGTTTTCTTATCATCAGTAAAACATTGGTGTTAAAAAAATTATTTAGGTAGTAGTAAAGATTCTATAAAATATTTTGAGAAATATATTGAGTATTTATCATATTTTCTTAGTAACAGTTTCTTAAATTATTGTGCCAAACTTTGTTAAATTAAATTCTTAAACGCATTGCTAATTTATACACATTATGAAATTGTAGTTCGATGTTTTTACATTGAATATATTAAAGAAAACCAAATGCAGGGTCTTTATTAGAGTAAAGAAAGAGAAACTAGAACTCAAAACAACAGCTTTTGGAATTTGTGGCTGTTTGTCTGTTTGAGAGCTATTATCTCAGAAATGGCTAAACCGTTTTGGAGGCAGTTTTCTCTTATGTATTGTGGTAAACTTCGCTTAAAGTGTTGTTTTATGTTAATCGGTTAACAAAAAAATAAGTTTTTTCTGTTTAAAGAATCACCACAATAACCGCCATATACGCCAGCGCAGGCGGAGTCACACACAGTTAACAAAAATTAATAACATAATATAAAACGATGTAGCTTAATGTAATATATTCTAATATGACAGAAAAAGCATTAAAATTTGTAAATTTTAATATCAAAGTGGGCAGATTTCAAATAAAATGACAGTTACCCAGTCAACAAACAGATTTTATAACTACTAATTTGCATTCCAATCATAGTAATCTTATTATTTGCTAAACTTCATAATCTTATTTGATTTGATACGCCAAGCGAGAAGTGGATTAAAGTGATAAAAATGTATTTTTATTGCATGTGTATACATATGTTTAGTTTATTAATGTTTTCATTATTAACTAGTTAACCCGGCGAGCTTCGTACCGCCATAGTTTCTTTCGTAAATATTATTTAAATTTCTGAAAACCTTGTTTTAGTAATTTCTTCTACCTCAGTTTCCCATAGGAAGCATATAGCCGCGGAAAAAAAAACTTTTTCGCTAATATGCAAACCTTCTAACAATAACGAACACATAGAAAAAAGAATTATTCAATTTGGTGCAGTCGATCGAAAGTTATGCGCGTACATATATTTCGGCGATTAATTTTCATTTATATACTTTAATAGGATTTTTTTATATAATTTATGGCCCTGCCAAAATGACTCTTCTCTGCCTGATGGAAAGCAAAAGCAGAATCCAAGAGTGGTGGTCACCATACTCATTGCGAATGCAGGCAATGCTACAATGTAGCGTGGTGATCCACACCATGGCGGCCTAGTGATTATTCTGTATAATGGGGCCTCCGGTCTCGCACTCACCAACGATACACGACTCACATTTTCTTTGCCAAAATCAACGTAAATGGGCTGGCCACATTTGCCGAAGAACCGATAACCGTTGGGGTAAACGAGTTCTTGAGTGGAGACCACGTCTCGGCAAACGTAGTGTAGGACGTCCACAGGCCAGGTGGAGCGATGACTTGCGCGGGACGGCTGGCAGGAGCTGGATGCGAGAAGCTATAGATCGAACTAAGTGGCGTGAAATTGGAGAGGCCTATGTCCAGCAGTGGACTGCGATAGGCTGATGATGATGGTGATGAACGTAAAATGACAATGAATGTAAAACTATATAAATATTACTTCAGTAGGGAGTACCACTGTTACTTTGAAATTATTTCGGTTGTACTGATGGTGATCCAAACTCTTCTTTATCTGGATTGTTTCTGAAGTAAAAATTATGTTTTTAGAAGAAGCAATTATGAAATTTAGTTTTTTGAAAATGAAATGATGTTTGCAAGTAATGATATTACTCTCAGACAGTTTTTTCAGTTTTATTCTAAGAAAATTTTTATACTAAGGAATATGACATAGAACAAACAAATAGAACAAACTTACAAAATATCGAAAACAAGTTTCACAAACAAGTTCTTGCAAGCTTTTATTTAGTTTCACCTGTTCTGATGTTTGTTTGTAATCAAATCTTGCAAGTTAAATTTGACCCACTTCCCGACTAAACTAAAATTTGAAATGACCCTTTAATTCTGATGACAATGCAATTATTTATAATCGGTATTATTATTAATCCAAAATGGCCGCCGTAACAAAACGGCGGGGTATAAATTACTGAACAATCCTCTCAATATGGGTATCAAATGAAAGGGCTTAAAGGTTTTTTTAAAGTAATAAAAGCTTGTTTTTTAAAAATAACTTTTTATTAATCACTTGTCTAAAAATTCGATATCTTAAATAAGTTACTTGGCCTGAATCATTGAATAAATATTAGGTTAAAGTACAGTCCGAATGGTCTTCGATAACTAATTTCGATAATTGTTTCGTGGGTAAGCCCCCTACAAGAAGAAGGTCGCGGGAACACAGAACTGGTTGATGAGCCTTGGGGGTGGCTTATGTTGAGCAGAAGACGTCTTTCGGCTAAGATGATGATTGTATTGATATCTGAAATCAACCTTAAATTTAAATGATTTGACAGTGACTGGGTATTACCTCATTGTAGTACTTTTTGGGGAAGTCTATGTCCAGGAATGGACGTTTTTCGGCTTAGATGATTAAGAATTGCTTCGATATCTCCAAATCAGTATTGAATATAAATGATTTGACAATAAATATGACGTCATAGCATTGTATTTCACACAAAATGTGCCGCGTCTGTCGTTTTGACGTTTTATAAAAAGATACTGATTTGATTTGACAGTCATCTACCCATTAACAGGTTAACATGTGTCAGCTGTCAGCTTACTCAGTGATTATATAAAACATTTTATATATTATTTTGTATATATCTATACAGCTTCGGAGTGACAACTATCTAGTAGATAGCCTGCAAAATGTGGATATTCTTTATAGTTCTAATACTAAGGTAGTTATTTACTTCGTGTTTTAAGGTTCCGTACCCAAAGGGTAAAAAAGGGACTATTAATAAGACTCCGCTGTACGACTGTCTGTCCGTTCATCATATTTTATGAACCTTGATAGCAGCTACACTACTGCACCGTTGGAATTTTCACAGATGATTTATTGTCTCACACTTGACCGATTTTTTTTTGATTTCGTTTAACTGACTATTGATATTTATCAGATTATCTGTTGGACTTTAAAACAAAAATGTTGCTTCATTTCATTATTTAAATATGTAAAATTGTTAAGATAAGATCAGGCGGTTAGAATCTGTTCGTTGATGGAATGCCATTAATTTGATATTCAGTATTATTTATAATTTATTATACGATGTTTTATAAAAACTTAACGTCTCTATTTGTGTGTCTCTACGTGACGTAATATACCCTAAACGGATTTACCGGCTCTGATTCAGTTGTATTTAAGTTTGCTGATGATTACTTGATTGATGAACTTTAGTGAAATCCACACTTACTCCCGACTTTTGAGCCCCAGGGCGCAGAAGATCTGTATAAGTTTTCCACCCCGTCAAAAGAAAGTTCAAAGATCATATTGTCATTCGTATAATTATAACATTTTAAAAATACGCATTTAAAAATATACTGCACTGGGTACGGACGGACACAAGACACGGGTCGCGAGCCTCGTCATAATAACAGCGCTACAGTAACGCTACAGTAATAAGCTACGATAAGCGCCTTTTCTGATAATGCAAAGGATATTATTATATTGAGTTAAGGTAACGGATTGTGTTCCGTTACCTTAACTCTGTATAAAACCATGTGTTGTCCTGTGTATATCAGACTAAACGTTATTTCTTTCTTTCTTTCTTACATTACAACCTGTTAATATTATAAACGTGAAAGTTTGTATGGACGTATGTTTGTTACTCTTTCACGTAAAAACTACTCATCGGATTTGGATGAAACTATACGATAATATAGCTGATTCATAAGAATAACACATAGGCTCCTATTTGGCTCATGTACGCGAGTGGAGCCACGGGCATAAACTAGTTTCAAATATTTGCAGACTTTGTATCTTGGGAATATTTTAAGATTTTCATTAATGCTTGTTCACACTTCTATGTCGCCCGGCTCCCTAAGCAGTTATATTTTTAACTGTTAGTTCATAAATACTCTGATTACGATAACATTAGTGTTCTTTGACCATATCTGCTAATTGTTCGTGGTATCTTTTTAACGCTACTCTAATAAACTGATTTACCACATAAACTAATTTTTCTTTTGTTGTCCTAAATCCTTTAGTACTTTTATCCTCCTCCAGGGGCCAGATCAAAGTAAAATTATGCACTTCTGGAGGCCGTGTTTAAGGGGAGCTCTATATGACCCTTGCAGGTTTAGGTGTACGGATTTTTTTGACATTATTAAAAACTTACATATTGCAAAAATGGGTCTCTAGAGATTAATATAAAAATAAAACTTCCTTTTTATTACTCTTGAATTACTTAGTGTTTAGTTAAGTAAAATGGATAAGTATTGATTTGGTTATTTGGGTGTCTCCAGGTGTGATCGTGTTAAGTCGCGATGGGCGCGCCGGCCGTCTCGGACGAGTACTCGCCGCCGCGTCTTTCGCGGCTGCTGCACTCGCTGCCGCACATCAACGTGACGCTCTATCGCGTCAACGACACCTTCGCACCCAATTCGCCCGTCTACCTCGAAGTAAGTACACTTACATAACTTTGTTCTTTTGCATTACCATGTGTGGATACCCAACAGCGCAACAAGATACACTGCAGCGCTATCTACGGAAGACACACCTAACTCGCGTTATAAAAATTCGCATATCGATAGCATGTATACAACTTCCCAACATCAGTCAAATTTGTATATGATGATATTATATATCTGATTTCAAGTCACTGTCCAACGCATAGTATCACTAATGTGTGTTGCATATAATGTTCTCAAAAGAGTTAAACCCTGTTAATGTTACGTTACTACTATGTGGTAAATGTCGCTGATCGCACAATTATCCACATTTTTATGTAATTTTTACTTATATCCTTGTATTGCTTTGTTGTTTGTTTACCTAAATAAATAAAAAGGAATCAACTGTTGGACCGCAGCCCGCCAGGCATAATCACCCCGCCTGTTCGAAGTATCCTGTTCCTCGTGTGACATTCCTGTTCGAGGGACATGACACCCGTTCCTCCACACATGTAGCAATTGTAAACGGCATAAGTTTAGCTTTAAAACACAGCTTTTACACTTTCGCATTTCTTGATACATATTCATAGTTTTTTCCTATTGATCTCGTTTTTACCTGAAGTAGAAATGTATTTAATGCTTTAATGCCAAGTTTTGTAATCAATAGCAGCATGCGAAACTTTCTCACGTATAGCATCTGTCAGCCATCTTCATCATCCATCATCATCATTTCCATCTGGCCTGGGGGCGTCCTACACTATGTTTGTTGAAACGCGGTTTCCACTCCAAAACGCATTTATCCCAACGGTTGGCGGTTCCCCGTGGAAGTGATCTAACAGAATTAAACAAAAATCAAATGAGTTTCTTTGCCAGTATTCTTCTCATTTTGGTTCCACGCATTTTGGAAACTGGAAGTTATGGATCGACACAGGCAGGAGGTGGATTTTTGTGTTTTCACATAATTCACCTTGACAATACAGTACATCTGTGGCGTCTGTTTATATCGATCTATGATTTTTTGAACTGAAGCTTCAATTTAACGTTCATAAATGTTACTTAGTGTCTTAATAAAAAAATACAAGCCACAGGGTATTCCGACACGACTCCGTTGAAACTTACTAAGATATACTTACCCTTATTAAAAGAATGTATACACAAGTAACCATTACCATATTTTGCGTTATTCTATTGTGTCTATATAAAGAAAACAATTGTTGCCATCTGTTCAATAATACATCAGAGCTGTAATGTATTCAGTCAGTAGTTATGTATCGTCACCTTTAGCCCTGTTTATTGTTTAACCTTGAAGACTATTATGTATTCTGTTCCTTGATTGTGTTGTAACACTTGTAACTCTAATTTATTCTTATGTATTTGTCAGGCATTTATTGACAAATAAATAAATAAAATAAATAAATATATGTAAGACATTTTAACACACAACGCCATCTAGTCCCGATCTAAGCAGAGCTTGTACTATGGGTACTAGATAACTGATATTAATACTTATATACTTTTTTGTAACTACATACATATTATACATAAAAACATCCAAACTCCGAAACTAATATTTGCAGATCATACAAACATTTGGTCGGACTCAGAAATGCACTGAATACAAAGAGAACTCCATCAACACTTCACATAGTTTATAATAAAGTCGCTTTCACTATCTCTTCGCTTAGATCTTTTAATGCAGTTTTCAACAATAGAGGGGCTCTTATAGCCTAGTTGCACTCGGTGATTAGAAATAATCACCGAGGGCAAGCAACGACGGCGCGGTCAGTACCTGGATCGGTGACCGCTGGTGGCATGATATCCTCATGCTTCTCCGTGATTCTGAGGTCACGTTAAGTAGTCGGTCCCGGTTGTTTTATACGATAACAGTCGTGAAGCTTAGTTGCAGGCCTTCGGGCTGCTTAAAAACATCCAACGGCAAGATTTACGGAGCCACAACGTATTCTTGCCGGTCCCCAATCCGCACATGGCCAGCGTGGGGACGTATGGCCTTAACCCTCTCCTGAGAGGAGACCCGAGCCCAGCAGTGGGACATTATGGGTTGTTGATTGATTGATTGACAGCAATAGATAGAGTGATTAAAGACTAAGTGTAATATATGCATATAGTACAGGAATCCTAGAATTTTAAAGTGCGAACTCGCTAGTAATGCTAAGAATTGATTTCGTATTAATGGTTGACTGCAGTTCTGCTTCTGCTACACTCCTAAAGCCCTTAGCGTGATGTATAGGGGTTCTAAGCGTATACCGTATCTTTTCTTGGACTTTAATTTAAATATTTATTTTCTTTATTTCAGAGTTTAGGTATTCTCGGTTCAATACCAGGGGCGTGGCTGATCTTGACTCTCACTGTGCTGCTTATATACCTGCTGACGAGATGCTGCGACAGGAAACAACGTCCACCCAGAAGTATTACTGCCTTGAAGGTCAGTGATGGCAATTAGTTGATGAATCTTAAAAAATGTGTAATCCAGTGAATCTAGAGCTAAGCTAGATGACTCAAGGCTTGACACTCATATCTTTAATATCCGAAATTGGAGGAAAGAAACTGTAAGTATAGACGCTTGCACGCACCTTGACCAGATTTCGGCGTAGTAGGGGCAACAAATCAAAACAAACAAAATCGAAGTGTACTCCATTGAAGTTCTGATCGCTTACTCGGAAGGTGCTAATACCATCCCCACGTCCCTTTTTCAACCAAAAGTACCTAAAAATGACTTCTGCGCATCTAACGTATCTGGCCAAGTTACGTACCGGTCTCTTTAGTGGCCCTTGATGCAGTACACATAGCAGCCTTCTGATGGTCAGCGATCACGTTTTAATATTCGGAGACTATGTATACGGTAAAAATATAATCATCGAAATATCTACTTATATGTATATTTCATTTGTACAATATTTTTTTGTAACTATAAAAAAGTACGTATTTTGTGTCCTGTTTATTTTGTATAGTCGTAAGAAGTTACTTTACGCTAAGATTACAATATTTACATTTACATATAAACCGTGGGCGAGCCATGTTGTGCCATCAATGGCCCGGTCGACCGGAGTAATGCCACGGCCTCACAGAAAATCGGTGTGAAATAGCGTTTGCGTTGTCTTTCATCGAGTGAGTGAGGATACCAGAGACCCATCCCCAACTCCTTCCTCCATCCCCCTTCCAATCCCACAATGGACGGCAACGCACTTTCGAAGCATCTGGTGTTGCGGGTGTCCATGGGCGTCGGTAATCGTTTACCATCAGACGATACGTCTGCTCGGTTGCCCTAGCATTACTTTTCTAAGATGTCTAGAGCACACCATACCAAGACTGACGTTTTAGTACAATAAACCATTTTAACATGTAATCTTAAGTTAAAACAAGTCTAGATTATTACGACGTCAGCTGTCGCAGTAAATTTCTCTATTTTATGTTGAATAATTCATGTACGCCCCGAGGGTATCCTCGGATCTAAATGTGGCGACTGCTAAGACAATCAGAATTATTCTCACAGGACGTTTCGAACAACATGTGTGCGAGACGCTAGCTTGTTTGAATGTTTTTATTATTGACTTTACATTTACGTTATAGCACTTATCTATATTAAAAAAACCGCTTTTTGCTAGATACATTTGTATGTATACACAGTACAAATACCAAAATATCATTTTTTACCATTTTTGTCTGTCTGTCAGTCTGTTTGTTCCGGGTAATCTCTGGAACGGCTAGACCGATTTTGACGGGACTTTCGCTGGCAGATAACTGATGACATAGAAAGTAGCTTAGGCTTTTTTTAGACTAGCTTCGCCCAACGGCGTTGCCCGCAGTTACAACAACAAACGCGGCTCAGCTAGCCACAAATAATATAAGAGATAACATTTAAATTACATGACAAATCGTATACTTTACCAGTATGTAGTGCTTTTTTTTTGCAAAGTTAATGTTTTGATTCTGACAGCTGTTAAAAGCACGCTAAAATATAGTCTAAATTCAAAAATATCGTTCCGAACTAATGATTTTCTTTTTAATACTGGTTGTGTGTGAGTTAATGAATGAATACCTAGCAACTGAAATACAGCATCGAAAGACATAAATTATTTACGGACCATTTTCTCTTACGAGAGAAAAATGTTTGATTTCACTTTCTAAATGTACATTAAAGGTTTGCATTCAACAAAAAGCAAAAAGGAAATGCCTAAACATACCTAAATATTTAAGTGAAAGTAATAAGTAAATGTTCGTACTTTCAAAGACGGTTCATGGTTATTCTATCAATAACCCCGTACCCTGTACATTATGGTAAATAGAACATTGAACTTTACGGGCTTTGATCTCTCTGATTCATCTAACATAAATATTTCTATGATCGTTAGCCTAAACGGAATGTACTCAGTGAAGCGTTCTCTTTGTTCCATTACTGAGGTCCTTTGTTTGAATGTCGCCGTCTCAAGAAATAATATGCACGACAATTTATATTTACCTAACAATAATATAACACAACTAGGGTAATCTTATATAAAAGTCTAGAAGATTAAAAGGGGGTATCCCTTTTCATATTACCTATATTGAACCTTGTAAATTGTCGTAATGCTTAAAGAGTCTTAAAAGTTAGATCTGCTATTATTATTTTTTTTTTGTGGTATAAGGGACAAACGGGCAGACGTATCGCCTGATGGTAAGCGATTATGCCGCCCATGGACACCCGCAACACCAGAGGTGTCACAAGTGCGTTGCCAACCTTTGGGTGATGGGGATGGGAATAGGGGGGGAGGAGGATTGGGGTATGGACCTCCGGTATCCTCACTCACTCGATGAAACACGGCGTAAGCGCTGTTTCACACCGGTTTTCTGTGAGGCCGTGGTATCACTCCGGTCGAGCCGGCCCATTCATGCCGAAGCGTGGCTCTCCCACGCTATAAAATAATATATTTCAGATACTATATATAGTATATATCTATTTTATATATACAATTAGTGATCAATCATCAATATCGATTTCAACACATGTTTCTTGTATTTTCGTAGAAAACGATAGAAAAGAATTCCGTTTAAGGCTGCCGATGTTGCATGTTGCATAGTCCTCTCCTCAGCAGATATTGGCCAAAAAACAGCGCTAGCCAAAGGGTAACTCTGCTTAGGGCTGAGGGCTATACCTTGGGTTTATTTTTTTTCCGTCTTTGAAGACGTGTTTTCCTGCGCAGTAAAGGCCTATATCCGGCCGAGATTTTTTAAAGGAATTTGTTTTTAATTTATTCTTTATAATTTCCAGATAACTTTAATGATCCTGTCCGTTCTGTGTTGCGGTGCTATCGGCGTTGGACTATTTGGCAACGATGACCTACACAATGCGATGCTGCAAAGCATCCAGGCCGGCAACCAGCTTTCTGCGCTGGTCAATACTGTTAAGAACCAGGTTTGTTGTATTATATATTATATTACAGTTCGATAGTGTTTTATTTTTCATTACTCGTTGTTAAGTGCACAAAAGACTGCATACAATTTCTGAAGCTCTTCCTACCGTCACTATAGTCAGTGTTATCCGGTGGATCGCCTAAAGGCTAAGTATCAATCTTTAATGCACTTTATTTGATTTTATTTAATAGTTCACGCTATAAAAAGTAAATTCTCTTTGGGATATTTGATGGTCTTGTGTAATGTAAACTCAAGTTAATTGCAAGTTTAATTAATGAGTGTATGGTTATTTCCAGTCAAGTATTTTAGAAGAAGCTATGGGATCCCGTGCACGCGCTCCACTAGCTCGCTTAGCGGACGCTCTAGACGCTCCTGTAGCCAACCAAACCGCCCTAGGCACATTGTTAAGAGCGCTCTCCGCATTGAGGAACAATGCAAGCGCAGCCGCTTCAGCTGCTGACAATCTGAGACAACCACTTGCCAAGTTGAACCTTGACGCTTTCATGAAGGTAAGATTAGAAATATATGTATAAGTCATGTCTTGTGTTTGTTTAAATTTTTTCTTTATTGGATGCGGGCAGCAGCCTATGTCCATCAGTCTACAGTCTTTCGGCTGAGCTGATTGTGGTGATGATAATGGGAGTGCAAATGAGCAGAGTGACCAGGCGGTTAAGCAACTACCGCCGTTTTGAACTCTGAGAGTCAAGAGTCATAATCATAAGTGCATTGTGTTACTTATAGTTCTCTCCACATAATTAGGGCAAAGCGGTTTAGACTCCAATATCTTCCCATACTCGGCGAATTTCAATGAACGAATAAGTTTGTGAGACCGCGGTATCACTTTGGTCGAGCTGGATCATTTGTGACGGAGGAAAGTGCACCCATGTGTAACAAAATAAAATATATTATTATTAGTGAAGATTTCATCATCATCATTAGCCGATAATAGTGCACAGCTGGAAATAAACATCTCCTTAGAGTGGAGTTTTCTATACCATGCTGGCTAGAGGCGTTGGTGAGAGTGTTGTCAAGTTTGCCTTATCTTTGCAGTGGTGTTATGTTGCGAAGTTTGCACTCTTAATCCTGTTTTACTTGTGTGGTGATGGATTTTGAATACAAAGTATCACCATCTGTGAGTGTCGAAGATTAAACTAAGATTTTATGTTACTGTATATGATGATAGTGAGCGTGTGTGTTGTACAGCGTGCGTGGGTGTGGGAGGCGGCGCGGTGGGCGGGCGGCATGGCGGGCTGGTGCTGCGGCGGAGCGGTCTGCGTGGCGCTCCTGGCCGCGGCCGCCAGGCGCTCGCGACGTGCCCTGCTACTGCTATGCGTATGTATCGGCACTCACTGCTACACTCATTCACTACGATACATTCACTCACTAGGATACATTCAATCACTGTGATTCATTCCCTCACTGTGATTCATTTCCTCACTAGGTTACATTTACTCATTAAATTTTACTTGCTATAATTTGGCTTTTAAAATGTTCTTTGCATTTATTAGTTTTAAATAAGTTACAGTCAGAGGTACAGACAGATAATTACGATTATAAAACATACGCGCTACTTCCTTCGAGGTTTACATATGCCACATGACTCGCTTCATTAGCTTAATTTTAAAATGTACAAACTCACAAAGATAAATTTAGGAAGGTAGTTTGTAAACTTTCTAAAAAACCATTAAACAAAAACAGTTAAAATCGTGTTAATATAATAATTATAATTTTTGTGTTTCTGGATTTGTCTTCCATTAAAACTTTTGCTTTCAATATAGAAGATGTCTGATTAAGATTTGATTTTTTCTAACCACATTTTATTTATATATATTATCCCAATAATAAAAAAACTTAATAATTTTGAATTTTAATCTTAAATTTGCTCATTTATTGACCTTTAGGATGAATGAAGTTCGCCGTGTCAACCATTAAAAAATATAAAGAGGAAATTCCTTGAGTGTGTTTAAAGTTGTCGGCAGCGAGCAGTTCGGTTGTGGAATGCCCTACCAGTAATGATAAGACGTGTGCAGACATTAACTGCTTTTAGGAGACTGGTGAAGGAATATTACCTAGGAGACCTCAATGACCTATAACCGACCTTGCTCTCAATCTGGTTCCAAAATTACACTACAGTATAAATTGAATATCTATTAATTTCACTTATTAATATTCCTATGTATTTACTTAGTCATTCACACTAGGTGTTACTATTACTTTATATATATGGATCTATACTACTGTAATTTGGGTTTCCTATCAACTCTTAATACACTAGGCACTACCCTATATTTTCCACGTCTTTCTTTCCATCCCATGGTTGCCTGTAAGAGATTGCCTTCGGGTGATAAGGCCGCCACTTGAACTTTCTAGTCTGTGGTTATTTCCATAAGTTGTAGGTGTAAGTATCGTTAAGTCATAAGTTACATTTGTAACTTTTTCTTTTAACACTACACCCTAATTAGGAATATACATACCTATGTCGACGGGGGATTTACAAACATGCAACTAACGGACACAAAGAGCATCCAGATTCAGAACAACAATTTGTGGATCACACGAAGTATTGTCCCATGTGGATTTGAACTCATGATACTTTTTTATACCGTGGGAGAGCCACGCTTCGGCATGAATGGGCCGGTTCGACCGGAGTGATACCACGGCCTCACAGAAAACCGGTGTGAAACAGCGCTTACGCTGTGTTTCATCGAGTGAGTGAGGATACCGGAGGCCCATACCCCAATCCAACGCCCCCTATCCCCCTCACCATCCCCTTTCCCCCCAGGCCGCCATAGTGTGGGTCACCATACTGCATTGTTCTTTTTCGCATTGAGGATGGTGACCACCACTCTTGCATTCTGCTCATGCTTTCCATCAGGCAGGGCAGAGTCATTTTGGCAGCTTAAATATATAAAAAAAAAAAAAAAATACTTGGCGCCGTAGCACGTGGCATGGCGACCGTTTAACACTAGGCCAACCGCAATCAAGTGGTGTAAATTAAAGCGATTACTATTATTAAGACCGATGTGTGTGGGTGCTTGCAGGTGGGCGCTCTGGGTGCGCTGGTGGTGTGTTGGTTGGCGGGTGCGCTGCTGGCGGCGGGCGCGGTTGCGGCGGCCGACGCGTGCCAGGACCCCGCCGCTGCGCTCGCGCACCACGCGCCGCACAACCTGCCCGTCGACGTGAGTCCACTACCACACTAACCCTCTACTTTTCAAGTCAACGTTTCTCTACACAATTTTGAGTTCGCACTCGTAATGTTTCTTCTAGCTTTGAAAATGATGAACTGGCTTATGACCGTTCATCCCTTATTTTATCCTTTTTAGGGGTGAAATTATATATATAGAGGCGCTCATAGCCCAGTTGCACTCGGTGATTAGAAACAATCAGCGAGGGCAAGCAACGACGGCGCGGTCAGTACCTGGATGGGTGACCGCTGGTGGCATGTTACCATGAGCGTCTCCGTGATTCGGAGGTCACGTTAAGCAGTCGGTCCCGGTTGTTATCATAGGATAACAGTCGTGAAGCTTAGTTGGAGGCCTTCGGGCGGCTTAAAAACGTCCAACGGTAAGATTACGTAGCCACAACGTTGTCTTGCCAGTCCCCAATCCGCACTTGGCCAGCGTGGGGACGTTATGGCCTTAACCCTCTCCTGAGAGGAGACCCGATCCCAGCAGTGGGACATTATGGGTTGTTGATTGATTTGAGGGGTGAAATTTCTAAAACCCTTTCTTAGTAGATTCTTACGACAAAAAATCATTAGTTAGTAAAGCTTTAAGTTTGTAGCTCCAAAGGGTTCGTCTCGTTGATGAATTAATCAGTTGTCCGTGGCAAGAAATTTTGTATGTATAGATTGTATTGTTATTTCAATCGATTAGTATGTTCTTTTCGGTTCCAGATGGTGCACTATTATCTATCATGCAAGGTATCCCGAGAGAACGTACTAACCGCTGAACTAAGGAATGCACAAAGGGCCGTAGTGGCCGTGCGACAAGCGCTCGCAATACTGAGCCGGGGAGCTCCGCAGCTATTTAATGATCCAGGTACGTAATCACAACGGTCAAGTCTATATAGACTTCACATTTAGTGTCGTACTAATCGTTACAAGTACGACTCTATTCGATTGTCACTGAACATTGAACCATAGGTCTGATTGATCGACTCAACAATATACTTACTTGAAGCTTCATATTCCGAGCCCTTTGTGAACCAGGTTGGTAATAGTCTGTCTTATATGTATTCGACCCAGATCATATCCGTATATGTAAAGTAAGCTTACATTACATCGTGGGAGAACCACGTTTCGACATACATGGGACAGCTCAACCGGACCGAAAACCGGAGTGATACCATGGCCTCCAGGAAAACCGTTGTGGAACTGCGCCTGCGCTGTGTTTCATTGAGTGAGTGAAGGATACCGGAGGAACATACTTCAACCTCTCCTCCCATCCCCCATACCACCCAGCTTCGTTCGTGCGTGAAGTACTGTTCTCATCTTTGTGATGGATCCGCACAGTATTTACTTAATGCCCACGACTGGTTGCAGCGACGAACAGTCCCAATATCAACAGTCCCGATTCCACTGAGTCCCTTAGTCCTCTGCAGTTGCAGTCCTCTACGGCCTTTACCATGGAGAGCCCTCTGAAGAGCTCTTCCAATCGATCCCACTTCTCTTTTCCTCTACAGAACCAGAATAGGCCTTGGAGTCGTGGAAATATGCTCTCGAACCAAACGGTTTGTTTCTTCCTTCCTGTGCCGAGCAGTTAAAAACTGGAATTCAATACCAGCGTATGTGTTTCCCTCCTACTATAATCCCGGGTCCTTTAGCCCTAAGCTGCCTTAGTGTAGGACGCTATTATTTATTGTCTGCTTTCGCAGTGAATGTGGTGGCAGAATCCAACAGTAGGGACTCTTCGATTCTGGTGGCCCCCACTGTTAGATTCTGCTTGAGCATACCATCAGGCTGAGCAGAGTCACTTTGTCGGATTATTTATATAAAAAAACCAAAGATCGCTAACGCACTCGTGACGACTCTGGTATTGCGGGGCTGGGCGGCCGTAACCACTTATTATCAGACGAACCTATTCCTAGTGCGACAGAAATATTTAAAAAGAAAACGATTCATTAACAGCTAGCGAGACTCAAAGTGGGTATTAAGGGTGATTCACATTAGACCGGGCCGTGTTCGAGCTGTGTTAGCAAATGGAATAGTATAGGACTCGGATCATGCTCTGTGTATTTTTTCAAGTCCAATCCTAGGACTGTATCATGTGTCACGAGGGACTTAACAAATTTACATGAAACTTACACAAAGAACGGTTCAAAATAAAAATTTGTGTATCACACAAAGTGCTGAATTTGAATCCACAACACATGGCGAATTAGAAAATGACGAAGTGATTACGTCAATTTACGTAATGAAATCTGCTTTATACAAAATATATGTAACATTAAATTCGTGTCCCGTTCCGGCCCGGTCTAATGTAGGTAATCTATATATCAATAAGTGAAGCAAAAATTTAGTACCCCTTTTTACGAAAACTAATCGAACGGAGCAATATGAAATTGGGCACAGTTAAAGTTTATATCAAGGAGTGCAGAAAATTAAAAACGCAAAGAAAAATAAAAAAAATGCTTGAATTGGGATCACCGAGCACTAGTTTTAATTTAATAGGCCTATCTTATTTTTGACAAAATATATTGCGATATATGTAACGCATTTGTGATGTGTGCATGGGTACAGGTCTGCAGCCAGCCCTGGGCGCGCTGGGCGCTGGCACAGGTGAGGCTGAGCGGGCCCTGGTCGCCCTGAGCAGTGCGCTGGAGTGCCGCATGGCTCGTGCCTACTTCGTGGCCGCCGCGCGAGCCGCCTGCGACGCTGGCCTGCAGGTACCTACTACAAATAGCCAATGACGTCTATCCGCGTCGATGCCGACGACGTCACGACACGTCGTCCGGTCTGATGTGGATAGATTATCTTTGGCGGTCAAATAGTCATCTGCTGAATTTATACGTTCTTAGAAAGGAGGTCTTAAATTCGGTAGCCATTTATTAATGCTGTGTTTCCTTTGACAGTAGATTTTTTACTCGTACCAATTTAATTCATACTTACATATATTTTCAATATCAAATAAGATAATGGTCTTTACGCTACGTTGAGAAGTCACTTGGACTTGTACACACGGAATACAATTTTCTTGTTCAAGTTAAATGTGTGTGTTATAGTCACTCGATACGTACTCGGTCGATTTTTTATCATCCCTTCCCGTTGCAGGCGTTATCACTACAGCTGCTGGCGGCTGTGGTGGCTGGATTCCTATTTACGGCCATAGTGCTAGTCGACTCCCACGCATGGATTTATATCAATACTAAGTAAGTGAAATAAAACATCGAAGTTATTGACTGCATTTTAGTTTTTATAATTGATGTGCTTCTCGTTCCTGTTTTCTTTCTCACATTTAAAAAGGACGATGATCATATTAAAAAAGAAATGTAATATAATATTAAAGATAAAATAGTGTAGTGAGTGTGGCGTGGCTCGTGTTGTAAGCGGTGTGTTGCGGCAGGCGCTCGGCGGGCGGCGAGGAGCAGGCGCCGTTCCTGTCGAGCGGCGCCAGCAGCGCGGCCAGCCGCTCGCTGCCGCGCCCCGCGCCCGCGCCCAACGGCAAGCCGCCCTCCTACGGCGCCGCCGTGCAGCTCATGGACCTGGAGAGGCCACGGTATACCCACACCTTTACTTACACATATTCCGGCGAGGACCTGCCGTAAGTTGGACTCTTCATCGCTGGCCCCCGGCGTTACCTACTTACTCGCGCGCGGCCACACGCATTTCTCTGCCGATCTGCGTTTGGAATCGTTTTTGCTATTTTTAATCTTCGAGTTTTCCAAGAGAAAGTAGTTAACGTGTTCGGGCGTAAAGTGTATCATGCTTCCATCGACCATCACTAATAATCATTATACATTTTACACGACTAATAGTTTGTTTTCGAATCGCGGGCTATAAATTAACGCTCGGCGTGTGGTTCAGGTCGCGCATGTCGGGCAGCGCGACGCTGGGGCGGGGCGCGGGGGGCGGCGGCGGCGCGGCGGCGCTGGGCGGCGCCCACACGCTGGGCCGCGCGCCGCACAACGGCAAGTACGCCACGCTCAGCAAGCAGTGCAAGACGCTGGAGAGCAGCGACTTCTACTGAGACCGGCCCGGCGGCGGCGCGCTCGAGCCGGCGGCCTCCCGCGTCGCCGCGCTCAACCGCTTCGACCCCAAGTACGCGTCCTTCGGGCCGCGCGCGCCCCGCCCGCGCCCGCAGCCCGGCGTGGCGCTCGCCACCTTCGGCGCGCCGCCGCCACCCGACAAGTACGCCACCGTGCGCCCGCCGCGCCGCGCCGAGCCGCAGCCGCTCTCCGCCGCCGCGCTCGAGTACCGATCGCTGCAGCGCCCGCGCCGCGCGCCGCCGCCCGCCGCCGCCGCGCACCGCCGCCGCGCCGAGCGCCCCGAGCGCCCCGAGCGCCCCGACCGCCCCGACCGAGGCGACCGGCCCGACCGCGGCGACCGTCCCGACCGACCCGAGCGCCCGGACCGCCCCGATCGAGGCGACAGGCCCGATCGCTCCGACCGTATCGAGCGCACGCATCCTGACGCGCGAGATTTGTACGCCGTCACTGAACTGTAGTCGACCGCGTCTCCCGACGTTTTTTTTTGTCGAACTCGTCACGATCGCGTGCTGCCTTTGAACGTTCGTCGCTACCGTCTCCGAGGCGAATTAGCCGTATATACTCCGAATTCAAGCACCCCTCGATCGACAGACGAGAACGTTTATGCGACTGAAATATATTTTCTCGACCGAACCCGACTGCAATGCCGTCAGAGTATTTTATGAGATATCGACATAAAAACTATTAGTATAAATTTGTCTAACTTCCATTAGTACGTTCTTATATTACAAAACGTATATTTCATGGTCGTATAGGCCGATGCGACTGACTTGAAGTCGTTTTTATCAAAAAGTTTTCTTGTAAAAATATTTTGACAGCACCTGTCACAGTAAAGGAATGATTTCCACCTGACGAGTGATTGCTCAAACCTTGTAATTTATTGTGAATACTGGTCTAATTATGTCATAAAGGAAATTTTGGCATACATTATTTTGTCTTGACTATTATAGGATATCATTTTAGCACAAAATATTTAGGTGTATTATGAAAAATTCGAATAATTATTACTTGCAATATGAAAAATATTGGAGGCCTATTGCTTTTGAATATTTTTATCTCTATCGGTAATCTGAACGAAACCTGACGATTGTATTTATGTGTTTATTTATATGCACTGTTTAAATTCTATAAGGCTGTGTTAGCGAAGGTTAACGACCAATGTTTTACGATTATTTTGTTGATGATTTCACAAGAAAATTTAAAGTGACTGTTTGATCAAGACTATGTTTAAAGATTCGGGTTTATATAGCTCAATGTAGGTTTAAGGGAATTCACCAGTGGTCTAATTTTCTGTCACAACTCGTTACCGCTTTTAGCGATATCATAAGGGAACATAGAAAGCCAAACTATTGGGGAATGTTGAGAAAAATTGGAAAACTGTTGGCGTATCTCATGTTATAAGAAGGTAGGTACGGCTCGGAGCCCGAATGTAGATATTTTATTGCATTGTATATCTCTTTACGACAAAAGCCTGTATATAGAAACTATAGGTGACAATTATATATTGTTTTATGTACATTTTATTTCTATTATAACTTTTTGTTGGTCTAATTCTAATCAGGAATCTCGATATATTTTTTGTTTCGTGTTTAAACTCAAAATTTAACTGATTTTATGTGGACCTAATGTATATATAAGTTAGTGCTAATTAGTTTTATATCATTCTTATTTTATTTACAGCTAAACAATTAATTGTAAATAAAATAATAATTACTAAGCATTCCATCGTGTGTGAAATAAGTAAGATATGGAATTGTTAGAACACCGTTTACATTGAATGTATTAATTGTAAATATGGTGCAAATGATAACTGCCATGAACAAATTTAATCGGAATATGTAGCTAATAGATGATATTGATGAGAAAGTACTGCTCTCGCTGTAAACACCACAAAATGTAACTATTAAATATTTAAAAGAGGAATGTATTTTTAAAAATAATATTATTTTACCATAAACAATGCTGAATTTTCGCTACTCTATGGTATAAAAAAATCTAAAGCAATCGACCATAACGAGTTTATCGACCCTATGAAAACGAAAACTATGAATAAAATATACATATTCTAGTCACTAGAAGTTGTATCACTTAAGAATTAAGCTACATTCTCAACGATTACTCCCTTGAAAGATAACCACGTTGACGCACAATCTACATTCGTAACTGAACCAAAACGATTAATTAATCGTACACCTCTGTAAGTGAGAGCAGCATAAAATTAATTAATCATTTTGGTTCACAACGACCATCGATCTTGTAATTGTCACTTCTTCGGCTTAGTTGTGCAATAGACATAATAAGTCATCGGAGAAAAATGTTGTTGTTAAAATAAAATTATTTTCAAAAATATACTTCTACAATAATCTTACTAGTTGTATCTATATTAAATTTACGTAGTCGTAAGTAATGGTACCATTTTTATTCTATATAGCGAACAGTTTTGTATCTCAGTATTAAAATAGAAAATTTTTGTGAGACTTTACAACGATGTTCGTATGTAATTTTTAATGGTTAATATTTTTAAGTTTCTCACGTTTCACGGTACCATAAACAGTGTATTCGCCAAAGATAATGCATAATTTAACTTAAGTATTTATAAGTTATGGTTAGGAGTAAGTCTCGAGTTTGTTAAGTAACCGTGCTCACGAAAATGTCGGTATCATAGATATCTTTGTACGGTCCCTTTAGATTGGCCATTAGACAAAACAATCGATTTTGGATTATAATCGTAGATATTGGGATCGGAATGAAGAGCGATATCCGCGTGTCGTGTCACTTACTCACCTTAATGACGCATAGACTAAGTAGATTACATAACTACTATTGTCTATACCTGAAATGGTTTTAAAAAATGCACACAGAAAATTTTATGTGGAATCTTTGGCTATATATTATTAAACAAACCTTTAGTGTTTTTTTCTAATAGAATTGGTGCAAACTACAAAAAATAAATATCAATTTTTCTCAGTCAAGCTATTCCCAACATTTCTTTGTCCCGAGCCTACTTTGTCTACGAATTTTTTATATCTCTTTTTTACGGCGTAAATATGAGGTGTCGTAAACGTTGCTCTGTTATGTGTAATGTTTCACGTGAAATAAAATATGCAATAACAAAAATATACTATCTCTACATAGTAAGAATACACACATTTTCAATGTAATTACTGCACACTATTTATAATCGTTAATAATAAACATTTAGACAGTTGTAAAGTATGTTACGGTCTTTTGAGATCTTTTTTTACCGGGCAATGTATCCGAACGGTTTTGTTTGCTCGGAAGAATTTAACATTGACAGTTGGATGTTTTTTGACATTACACACCAATCTCATTGACAGTGGTGCTAATTCTGTGATTGTCATTCTAAATTTAGTTTACTCCCAGCATTACATAATATAAAACGCAGAGTTTAAAAATGATTTTAGCAATGGTGACAATCTTTACATCAGTTATTATTTATTTTACAAGTTTTTAATGATTTCGAAATAGAATAAAAATTCACTTTTTTGTTATGCTAATATGTCAAATGTTAAACCAGAATAGCATGTTATTCTGTTCTTATTTCATTAAAATAAAATAAAACTACAGAATTGGCACCACTGTTCCTGCAGTCTTCTCTGAGTGAACAAAATACAAATTGCTCCAAATCTCCATCCCGATTTTTTAGCAAATCAAACATACATATTGCTAGATTTGTTTTAAATTTTGCCAACAACAGAAAGTTACCTTAGCGCGGTAATTGTATTTATCATATTAGGTAATGTATTTCAACTATGAAATACCCATTTTTTCTTTAAATAATTGATTTAATTCTGACATTTTGAGAATGTTAAAGAATTGAACATTGATTAATATAAGATTAGATATTTATTTTGCATTCTCTTACCTGACTGTCTACAAAAACGACTTATGAAATTTTCTCGATTATTTAAGTGTTTTTTTTTTTATTTGGACGGTATGTTTCCTTTATTAAGAAGTGCCATAATGTATGTTACATAAACCTGGTGATTTTGCAGTTTATTTGAAGGCAATTATTAAAATATTCAAATTAAAGAGTTACATGTTTTTGTTTTGAGATATTTTCCTTTTATTTTTGCTTCATTGATTGTTTTGCTTTTCAAGTCAATTATGGTGCGCCCGAGTATGTTATAGTGAATGCGTTTTAACTTGGATACGTTGTAAGAGATAGTCCTTGTTTGGTTTCTGAAAAAATATGATAGAAAAAAGAATTGTCTAATGAAAACATTAATCAAAGTTTCATTAGTTAATAAACGATATCATTGGTCAGAAATTTATTATTAATTATATAATTATTATTAAAATTTTGTCTAATTAATGATTGATATATTATACTTATTTTTGAAATGATACAGAAGTATCTCAACAGGCCACTATGATGTGGGTCACCAGGCTGCATCGTTGCATTGCCTGCATTCACAGTGAGTGTGGTGACCACTACTGTGTAATTGTGCTTATGCTTTCCATCAGGCAGAGTAGCGCACTCATGGAAGCTCATAAAAAATATTTAAGAACAATGGCCATCTCTTACAAGGTGTGAAGCGCTTTAGTGTTTAAGTCTCATCTCGCGATGTATGACGTGTATAACGTAAATTATAAACGGTTGATGATAGAACAAGTGTATGAGTTTACAATGAAAATAATAAATGGATTAAAAATACCAGGTTTTTTTCTTACATCCTTACATAAGCGATAGGCCGTACCGACTGGAGTGAAACCACAGCCTCACAGAAAACCAATGTGAAACAGCGCTTGCGTTGTGTTTCACCGAGTGAGTGAGGATACCGGCGGGTGTACACGGCGGTAATCGCTTACAAATAGGCGATGCATATGCTCGTTTGCCTCCTATTACATATAAAAGCAACCCTTCTACCCAGCAAGGGGTCTCCTGAAGCATTTTTGGAGTGCTTAGATTTGGATGCATAAATTCATATAAAACATGATTACGTGAGGTGAGGGTCGCAGGAAATAGCAGTACAGGGCCGGTTGTTATGGGAAGCTTAGGGGGAGGCCTATGTCCAGCTGTGGACATCCTTCGACTGACGTGATTATGATGGTCATGTGACGTGTTAACGATTGTGACAGCTGTAAATGTATGATACTCATTGATGTGCTCGTAGCCAGTACACATAACGTAAACACTTGAAGAAGTGACATTGTTTTTAATTTTAAGTTTTAACACTTGTTTCGGCAGTCTTCATGACTGCTTTATGTTTCTCTCAAAACAACCCCGCTCTAGGAATTAATCCTAGGAACAAAACGGACAAAGAACACAAACTCACAACGTGTACTCTGTAAGGTAACTTCTCTCTTAGACTACGACCGTACGTATTAGCGGTACCGTGTTGATAGCCTTATAAGCTTAACACATCTATTGGTCTACAAACTCCTGAGCTGCTACTGATGACTAGTGAGAACGATTGCACGAATACCGTAGTTGTTTAAGTGGTCACTCTACTGCTTCGTACTGGGTGCAGTGTTGTGGTTCGATCGCCACATAATGTCTTTCTATAAATTAATCTGAGATAGCGTTTAAGCTATATTTTTACGCTTCTGGCATCTTTCGGAAATGCCACAACACGATTAATTGTCCTTGACTCCGTTATAAGGGAAATTATAGTAGAACACCTTAAGCATAGATATAAAATAGTGTTGTAAAAAAATATACTATGTTGTTCTAAAGAGAGGACCCTCCGACCAAACGAGGTGAAGCTTGAAATTGGGCATTCGTTTAATATTAATAGGAGTGAGAACTGTTGATATAGCGATTCAACATTAGTAAGTAGTGACTCCGTAGTTCGGCGTGTATTTGTTAGATGGCACTAACGTAAGCTTTACTGTATCCTATTAGTTCTAAATAACTATAATTTGTCGTTATGACTATCAGTGGCCATTATGATCTTTTGGTATCAATAGTGTACATATGTAAGAAATAATAATCGACTCTGTTGGCGTAGTGGTTTAAGAGCCCCCGTCTTTTACTTCTCTGTTTTGTGGATTCGAATCCTACATATCCACAACACTAGGTGCTCCACATGTGCTTGTTCTGATGTGTAAGTTTATAAAAGTTCCCCGTGACATAGGAATTTACCTAATGCGAGAGGTGTCTTTTAATAAAAAACAAAAAACATAAAAACTAATTTATGTATTTAAATATTTATTGAAATCAAGCGACTTAAAATAAGTTGTTCCTGAAGTGTGTTTAATAACTAATACATTATGGTTATAAACACGTGTAAGAATATTGTATATATTCATTTTACTTCAGGAAAGCGCAAATCAGTCCCTTTGAGGTTCTTTTCCATAAATTCTTCAGCTTGCTTTTTCATCTCCTCGTCAAAGTACTGAACCCAGTTGCCGGATTTACCTGTGGAACAGGATACTTAAATCATTATTTTACCTACTTCTGTCATGAATTTTCGTAAGACGAGGGAGAGATCCATCAATGGGCACATATATAAAAATTGAGTTATAAATAGGGTTGCCAACTTTTTTTACAAGAAATAAAGTGTATTTAGATCTGAGAAGAATACAGTAGTAGCAGAAAAAACGAACAGTATTTTATATATTTGCTGTTTTTAATACATTTTTAGAGTTTCTTGCACAACATATTAATTTCGTCTTTCATCTTACTTACAACTTCATACACCTCACCACTATTATAACTAAATGTAAAATAAATAAGGAGGTCATTTTTTATTAAATTAATAGTTGCTCTATTTATATCCTCCCGCTCTTCTGTATAATCATTACTGATAAAATTCACAGATCTCCTGCCTTCGGGTACATTGAAAACGAATATAGACAAAAGATTTTTATATATTTTTTTATAATAATTTATTATATTGAACATCACACATCGAATAAATATAACAACCGCAAATAGACAATCCCATGTCTAAACACGCAACACTCGGGTCACAATACTGAACGAGCGGTCACTTACGCGCCCAACCTAAATTCTCGATCCAGGGCTCATTTCTGCCTAGACCGTGATAGATAAGAGTTTCCGCTTCTTTTAAGACGTAGCTTAACTCAATACCCTGAGGGTTTCTTTTTTCATTTTTTCCATATTGAGATTCCATTTTCCATTTCATTGAACGAGAAAAGACATTTTTCGTTATATTTCCATTTTTCGAAAAAAGTTTTTGACCTTTTAATAATTTTTCTTATCGTTTTGCAACCCTTGCCCGCATATTTTGTCGCCTCAATCATTCAGATAAATACCTAAATATACCCTAAATATCACGAAACTGTGGTGAAATTTCACTATGCCTGAAAATGGGTACCCTACTAAAGGGATCGAAAAATAATTTTCAATGTTAAAACTCTTTCAGTAAATACTGAGGTGGAAACAAAGTAGATATTACACTTATAAATTCTTCTGAGGTGCTTACTAATGAATGGCTCCACTTTTGGCCAGTATTCAATTCAAGAAAATCTTTTTCTTCTGATACTTTTTCATAAATTACTTTTGATGAGATGGCAACCAGCCGGATCAGCTATTTCCGCCAATGTCAAGTATTTAAAGTCTTTGAGTCATCAAGTTTTCGTCTTGATGAAATTAATAATAAAAAATATAAAAAAATGTGGATGACATGAAATGGGAACCGTCTTTCGAAAAAACAAAAAACGATCTCCATTCATAAATTACTTTGATATTTGTTAAATCTGACTGATATCACTTGATATTGACAGATTCGTCCATTATTTTGATTTGTTTGACTAACTTTTTTTTTGTAAGACTAACGCTTACAGTGTTAAACATTTCGATGCTGAAAACAGTATAATGTTGTGACAAATAGTATAATACTGTTTTTAACACTGTAGTTGGGAACTCTAGTTAAAAAGTATGTAATTATAACAATCGGCGGTCTCATCGCTCACGGCGATTTCTTCCAGTTAAACATACCTGTTGTAAATAAATATATATTGTTAATATTCAATAGGCATGATGATAGTTAGCAAGAACCACTAAAATTACGTCATAAGCAGACGCCATGACATCGCCGAGTGTTTTGACGTAAATTTTAATTTTAAAATCACATTTTTTCCTACTAAATCTTTATTTTTTGTAGAAATATGATTATTTTCAATTTTAATTGCACACATTTTGTAAAGTTACTGAAAATTGACCCATTGGTAAGACTGATTGTTTTTGGCTACGATACATAACTAGGAACATATGTTTGCCCGTATGTATATCCATCAGTTACTGTGCACAATTAATGAACGGACATTTCCAGGCTAACGTATATCACTACCAATTTTTTTTTGCTACGTACTGAAACATTGAAATTTCACTGAGCCGAGACTCGTGGTGGCTAATGTGGCACATCGTGAAGTTCTGCTCTAAGACCTGCGACCATGTCTGTGCTGTGTGTATGAGTGTTGTCGCCTAATTAATTTTCAGCCACCTAGAAGGAATCAGTCACTCTACGCAAACTGACCTAACCTAATATATGTGTGGAGGAAAGGGCCACATGTTCCTCCAACACAAAGGGAGGATCCTCCGACCAGGCGAGGTGATCATGCCTGGCGGGCCACTGCCCAACGGTTGATGTTGGGAAGTTGTATATATGTTAATCGGCGCGAGAACTTCTATTGCGCGATTTAGGATTGGTAGTTTCTTATTTTCCTTCGTTACTCCGTAGTTCGACTTATCGCGTGTAGATGGCGCTGTAGTGTATTTCTGTTGTTGCGTTGCATGTAGAAGTCGTCACATATGTATTCATTTTACTCACCTTTTCTGAAGAAAGCTAGCTCGCTGTCTCCACCATGTTCGGTGCTAACCACACGGGTTTTCTTCATGTTACTGAAGTTGAGGAATTCAAGTAACTCCTGTTTTTGCCCGTCAGTGTATTCTTTGCCCAGGAACTTGCAGACACGCTCTACGACGCTACGAAGATCCTTAAACATTTTTAAAGTTACAAATTGTTCAAGGAAGCTATGACTATGTCTTTGTTTAACTAATTTGATTTATGAAATATGATGACGACATCATAGTCCATTAATATACTTAATTACAAGTATTTAGTAAACAGGACCTGCGTTGAAAGTTCGACATCGTATAATCATTACTATATAAATATATCGTTCTGTCTAAACTGTTTATATGTTCTCTAAAAGCCTCATCCATGAACGGTTTTGTGTTAATTTCAGCTTTAAATTTACAGCCTTAAAATAATAAATAAATATTTCAGACATCTGAAACACAACACCATCTAACTTCAAAGTAAGCAGAACTTGTACTATGAAAGCTAGATTGTCTGATAGATTACTTATATTTTTTGTAAATACATGCATATTTAAATATCAACGAAAAAAAACCGATTTCAAAAAATGGACCCAATCTGAAATGGGACCATTCGGGAAACATCCGCTTCCAAATAAAACTAGAATTATCAAAATCGATTCACCCAGTCGTAAGTTCTTTTTCGGTAAGAAACTTAAACAAGCTAAAATATTTTAAAAAACCCTATACGCAAGCACCTAACCTAGTAGCACCTACCAAAAATGCCTTACATCATTTTGGAAAAGAACTTATAATCTTACACTGCTGGACCGATATTAATCAAACATAGCTAAGAATCACCGTTAGGAAACTGGCTTTCAAATGAAAAAACTGCTTCGAAATCAGTCTATCCGTTTGAGAGCTACGATGCCACAGACAGGCATCGACGTCAAATTTATAACTCTCCTATTTTTGCGTCTGCTTTAAAAAACTTACATTTTGCATTTCTTCGTAAAATAAAAACATCATGTTTGGATGACTGCGCTTTTCCCACGCTTCTATTATATGGGGAAAAATGGGAGTGTGCAAAACTGAAAAAAAACATCGTTTCAATGAATACCTAAGTAGCTTAAACTGACACGAAACAAAATATAATATAAATTGAACTTACCAAATAACAAAACACTGAAATATCAAAAACAAAAAAAAACAGTCGAATTGATAAACTCCTCCTTTTTGAAATCGGTAAATAAAACAAAACCATAAAAATATACAAAATGAATTTTAAATTTAGAAAGTGAGAATTGTTAATTGTTGCAGAGGATTGTGTTTTTTTTTGCACTAGATATAAATTAATTATGCCTAGTTTGTGTATCGCTCGATGTAATTATTCATCCAATCGACACTTAACCCACGAAATTAGGCTTCTAAATCAGCTACTTACTCAAATCTTTCCGAAAGAGGTCCCAGAACTCTTTGAACTCCACGCTTTTATCGAAATAACGGAACAGTATGTGTGCAAAATGGAACGACACCGCAACATCTCTAGGATCCCGCGCAACGTAGACCACCTAAAACAATAGAGGTATGTATATCTCAGTATCTCGTAGGGAGGCCTTTTCCTTAGTCAACTAATAAACGGTTTTCAAATCTTTCTTTTCTTCATTGTATTTACAAAATATACTAGTTGTCGCCCAGTGTTTGAAATTCTAACATTTTTTTAATTTTTTTAGTATACTGCACTCCTCTTCCATATGCACTTTAACAATGCAAATTTTAAACTCATCCGTTGGCATTATTTTCATTAAATGGGACACAAAGTTTATCAGATGATCGCCTGTGCTCTGATACACACTACTAGCAATATACTGAATAAAGAAAGTTAATAATATAAAGAACCTAATATTCTTTTCACAAAGACCACCTGTACGGTTGCCATGTTACACAATTTTTATGGAATAAAACATTATGTGATAGAACTTAGCAACAAAATTGAATCTAATGTTTGTTGCCACTTACTTTGGCCGTATCAAGAAGTTGTGGCGGAAGCAGAGACAACGGTAAATGGGATTTGAGGTATCGCGGCGATTGCACATTCGCTATAGTCGTAAAGTCCTCGTAGGTCGCTCGGTTCCCGGGCGTGCTAAAATCTTCGCGGGTCTCAGCATTCAAAGTCGGATATCTGTAAGCAAACAAGGACTGACTGAACTTGAGATTTTGATTGATTGTTCTTTTCTATGTGTGACGTCTAGATCTTTTGGGATTACACTGCTGACTATCCACTGAGCTAGAATAGAATATGTTTATAATTGTAGTATTTCAAATGTACTAGAACTCCTAGGATACTACAAGAAGTCCAAATGAGAATAGAAATATTCTAAATGAACTTGAATTTCGTCGTCTGATTTAGTTTTACTCAGCATGCAGTACAGCACATGTAAATTATTTGTTTTAGCTCGCCAAGAGAGCTCTAGAACTCCTGTTGATGACGAAGGTGTGTTGACTAGTTCAATTTTTCCATGATAATTATCAGTGTGATAGTGATAACTCAGTTCGTCTGCACTACACTTTTTAGATAACTCACACTTGCTTATCAAATTTGTAATTACATAAATTTGTTTATTATATTGATAGTGGACACGTCACAACAACACGCGACACTATTAACAGCCTATACAGGGCTCTTATATCAGGGTTTGTTCGACTAAGCCACGTTGCATTGGTATAGAGACTAACTCATTTACATCATCATCATCATCAGCCTGTCGCAGTCCATTGCTGGACATATGCACGCCACTTAGTTTGATCCTCAACTTCTCGCATCCAGCTCCTGTCATCCGTCTTGCGCAAATCATCACTACCATCTGGCCTGTCGACGTCCTACACTACGTTTGCCCACTTAATAATTCGTTTACCCCAATAGTTATCGGTTCTACGGCAAATATAGCCAGCCTACTTCAGCTTGCTAATCCTGTGGGCTATGTCGATGATCCTGGACTCGATGACTCATTTACATAGCTATTACATTTTGTGTAGAAGTGATACCAATATTATCTACATACAAAAGTTTATACCAACCAGAAAATTATTAAAACAAGTTCAAATGCTTGTTGTTGAAAATATAAAAGCTACAAAATTACTGATAAACAAAATATACGTAAAATCATCACAGCCTACTCGTACTTATTTATTTACATGCGTCATTTTTTGCGCTCAAGTTTTGCGTCACTGTGCCGAAAATTGAGTGCAAAAAGTTTTAAATAATGGCCTGGAATATCATGCATGATTTTAACTTTAAATGAGAACAATATTGCTGAAATCGTAGAAATAAATCTTAAATAATAATATATAATTTCCCGTGCGGTGACGAACAAAATTTGCTAAGCCACACCACTCCTATTCATACTGCAGGTGTCGTAAGATTTCAATGAGGAAGTAAGAGAAAGGAAAACTGACCAGTGTAGTATAGAAGGCCAAAACCTCCTTAGAAGGATTTCTAAGGAAAAGGCCTATGTCTTGTAATGTCTACTTTAAAAGCTGTTATTGTTGATGGATTCTTTTCACACAAATATAAGTATTAATTTAATTGTAAAAATAAGCACAAGAGTCTATTTAATAAGTACGGAACTTGAGTTTTTGAAAAATTATATTATAAGCGAACTTACTCTATAAATGCGTATCTCTTGACCAGCGGGACGGAGCGTGCGGTCTCAAAATCAAGATTGTTCGTCACAAGCCACACTAATTCCTGGATCCATGTGGTTCCTGCAAATTTGTACGATAAATTATTCCCTCAGGTTCAGAACAAACTTATTTTTAAATCATTCTTAGTCTCTGTTTTTTATTTAAAACTTTTTTTAAACCTTCGCAATAGGAATGATTCATGTATTGCGGAGGAGTTTTCAAATGTTTACGAAACGGACCCAAAGAATACACACACGGAATTGACGGAACTGTTTTTTTATGATACCTATATCTATATACATATGTATGTATCAATTATTATTATTAATTAAATGAACATTCAGATTCAGAACACCTTTTTGTGGATCACACATAGTGTTGTCTCATGTAAGATTTGAACCACCAACTCTTATCGCAGTAGAAGCGGCGTGGCGACCGTTTAAACCACTAGGCCAACCGCGAGTCTACACGTCTTTGTGTCCGTTTCATGAATATTTGTAAAGACACAGAAATATGATCAATTCCTGGAGTGGGAGTTGTCTTTATAAAAGCAATGAAAAAATGTTTAAAGTACCAATACCCAGTTATTATTTACAACGCTATCTATTGCTATAGTCGGGCAGATAGTGGAGGGATTATCTGAGATATGTTGGCGTAATAAATTTTCAGCACGTGTCACTGATATTAATGGTCACGTACACATTATTGGACTCACCTGATGATATGTCTGGTGGTTAGCAATTTCTATTTCTACGTCACACGTTCGGTTTACGTACAATCAGAAGAAATAATCGTGATAAGATGAAAACGATAATTGAATGATAAGAATGATCTTCTGTGTTTAAGTATAATTTATAGAAAACTAGCTTCGTGCACATATATCGGATGCGGCCTTTTCATAGATAACAACTACCGCAATAGGTATATTCCTGTGTTGCGAGGGTTTTACAAACATACATGCAATAAAATTAAGAACACATAGACTTTATACGCCAAGTCCTTATTCCAGAATCAAAGTATCCTTAAATCAGTTCAGGAGTTTAGGTATTTTGGCATTTATAATACTAGCGTAATGTGGTTGTAGTTACTAAGTATATTATACCTAATTATAGTAAGTATAATATACCTAATTTGAATTTGTAAGAATTATATCAAGTTATTAACCTGATCTGGAGAAAGGTGTGATCCAAATGTCGTCGGGTCTGACCTCCAGGTTATAGATCTCTGAAGCGTGATCGCCGTAGCCTGCAGGTGATATGTACCCAGCAGGCCCCACACGGATGAAGGGCTTTATATAATCTGCAAGAAATTAAATAATAGTTATTGGTAATATCGTTAATTTGACTGCAACTTAAACATGAATATGAGGTTGATTTATGTACGCTTAGCGGTTCCCGGATTCCTCATATGTCAGGTGCAGAGTGGCACACCGTGTGGTTTTAGTCGGTCCGATTCGGACACACCACCCTACCGCGAAACCCGGTGGGATCACGGCCCGTGTGTGCTTCCACGCGTTAAAAAAATACACGCTTTAACATGTTATAGCACTTAAAGTCATGACTTTAAGTGCTCTAAGACGTTGCTTCGTACCAAATTCCAAGATTTTGAGTTAACGGGAAGTACCCTTTTTTTGACTCCCTCGTGCGGAAATCCCTTTAGATACCACCTCCCGTGGCATGTCGGACTCGAACCGACTAAAACCGCACGCCGTCTGGGGTACTATCAGCCGGGGAACCAGGTGCAGCCTAGAAAGGAAAACCCTGGAACCCCGACGTACCTCGGGTAACCTACTGTTCGTAGATGGCCCCCTACTGTGTGGGAACCTCGATGTTACCATTACTATTTCCCTTGGCGCGCACGCTCCGCAGTGAGCGTGCCTCCACCCAAGCCTGCTTCTGCTGGGGTGACAGATAGCCTTATCTGTCACCTGAGGGTGACAATAATCTCCGTCCTCAGGCCCTCAGGCTTGCGCTTATGGAGGACGGAGATCATTCTGGTATATCCGGTGCCCGAATCACCTGCGATATCTGGCCCTTTCGCGGGCCTGGTGGACCAGTCGAGTTCTAGACCTCTCCCGGTCCCGCTCCGCTGTTTCACAAGCATAACTCGTTCGCAGAAAGAAATTGCGGTGTTCCACGCGCTCTCGTTCCGCAGCATGGCCACAATCATGCTACCAAGCGAGAGAACCCCCACCCCGATGGCCGCCACGAGATCACGCCTCGGCTCGTTCCACGCCGTACAGTCTGCCAGCGTTTGGAGCGCCGTGTCCACGGTCTGGCCATCGAGGTGGTGGTACTCAGGCGTTGGCTCCCTCGAATCAGACACAGATGATCTCCGAAGCATCCTTTTCCAGTGATCCCCTGTGTCAGCCGATATGAGAGGGTCCCGTGACGCCTCTCGAGTTAATCCTCCATAACAGGTCTTACCGCCGCAATAACGGCGTGCCCAGCGCTCGGTGACCCTACTCGTTCCTTCCATTCCTCCACGAAGACCTGGCGGAGTTGGGATTTCTGATCTTCAATTTTTCGAGTCTCAGGACTTCTACCCAACTCCCGCGCCTCCTTGCGCCACTGGTAAAGAGTTGCAAGGGCTCTGGCCTCCAGGTCCCATGGTGGAGTTCCGGCCAGGAGACTTGCCGCCTCAAAAGAGATCGTGCGATACCCCCTTATGATCCTTATGGCCAGCACCTGTTGCGAACGTCACAATATCGCGATAGTGCGGGCCCTCAGAGCCTCCGCCCACAGGAGTCATCGGGCCCCCTCATGTTTGGCAACAACCGTGCCGATGCACGCGTTGCGCCAACCAGCTTGGGGACCAGACTTCGGAAGTGGTGTCCGAAGTCCCATCGGCCATCGAGCACGAGCCCCAAACAGCTCATAGAAGGCTCGACGCCCATGCGAGTGCCTCCTACTACGAGGCTGAGTCGAACAGGTGGCTTGTTTCGAGGCCCGTGAAAAAATGAAGCCTCGGGCTTGTGCAGAGCCACCTCGAGACCCAGCCGCTGGATTCGCTCGACAACTTAGGCAACCCAGGCCGTGACCCTCAAGGTTGCCTCACGGTGCGTCCCGCCACTCGCCGTCACAAGTGTGCATCCGCATAACAGGTGACGGCAACACCATGCAAGAATGCACCGCGAAGCACCCAATCGTAGCCAATATTCCACAGGAGCGGTCCTAAGACCGACTCCTGTGGTACACCATACGACATTTCACGCCGACCAAGACCGGTCCTACTTGGGTAGATCACGGCTCTCGCTGTCAAATAAGCCCCAACTATGCGGCGGAGGTAGGGAAGCACTCGGACACACTAGTGCTTCTCTGATGCAACTCCAGGGTAGACTGATGAATGCATTGCATCCCCCCGGGAGACTGCTTCCTCCGCCAGGGCCCTCACGCGCATGATCGCATCCACGGTGCAGCGCCCCTGACGGAAACCGTACTGGTTGTCCGCCAGATCTGGCTCTACCCTGAAGAGATGCTTGACGAGGCGCCATGCAATAACTCTTTCAAAGAGTTTGCACACCTCGTCAAGCAACACTAAGGGCCGGTATCCCATGGGTGTCGTAAGAGGTGCCTAGGGGTTAAACTACGTAGGATAACATCACTGCAAGGAGAGGGATAACTTAATACGAACCCTTTAAAATCCGTCTGGCCAGTGTGGTATTATTAACAACCCACAATGTCCAACTGCTATCTTCTCTCCTCCTCTCAGTAGAGGGTTTAGGCTGTAGGTCCTCACGCGGGCCGAGTGCGAGTTGGGAACTGGCAAGACATCGCTGTGGCTACGTAATCTTGCCGTTGAATGTTTTTAAGCCGCCCAAAGGCCCCCAACTAAGCTTCACGACTGTTATCCTAGGATTACAACTGGGACCGACTGTTTGACGTGACCTCCGAATCACCGAAACGCTCATGGTATCATGCCGCCCGCCAGCGGTCACCTATCCAGGTAGTAACCGCGCCGTTGTTGCTCACCCTCGGTGATTGTTTCTAATCACCGACTGCGACTGGGTATAGTAGACCAAAACTTCCTCTCTAAACAGAGACCTATGTCCAGTTGAAGACTGATAAAAGCTGCTGATATGATGATGTGAATACTTATGATAAACTGTACCTTTATAATATTTCTTGATAATTTTATCCTCCTCGTCTGTAACGTTCTTTTTCTCGTAAGGAAACTTCAACGCCATGATATCTGAAAAATAAAGGGTAATCGCACAGTTATTTTATAACGAAGATGAAACTATCTGCCTAGTAGCCAAGTCGCCAAAAGTAAGTGATTAGTGTGTTACCGACTCTAGAGCTCTAGAAATAGGGAAGAAGGGCCTCACGTTGGGGTTCTAGGTTCCCTGGCTACTAGTATTCGAGATGGCGTACGATTTTTTGGTTAGTTTGAGTTTGATATAATCACCAGCCGGTAAAATCCGGGGGGATTTCCGTACAAAAAGGGAAAAAAAGGGAGCAGTGGACTATTTTATTAGAATAATCTCATTCACTTGGAGAAAATCAAAGTAAGAATTGCTTTAATACTTCGGAAAAGAGACACAGTGCGATATTTGTTGAAAAATGTTATTAATGACGATAATCAACACCATGATTAAATCAATGACTACGAGTGACTACCAATCAATGTGTTCAGTCGGTCACCACATGACAACAATTGACTCGTGCTTATTATCAATAATAAAAAATTATTTTACTAGTTTTTTCCGCAACTTCTGTTAACTGTTTTGTTTATTAATTTATCCTTTGGAAATATTCTTTTATCAGGATTGTTTTTCTAAATATCATGATGATAGTCTGTTAAATTGTAAATGCGTAACAAATAGTTAGAACTAATAGGATTTATATCAACAGTCAAAACATAAAAGCCAGGCATTTTAACATAAGTAAACACGGTTCTAAAGCAATGGAACTCGTTCCGTTCTGCTAAAAGGCTAATTTGAGAGAAATCATTGTGCGTAATTACTTATGCATCAAGTGATAGAAGAATCATTAGAAACTCGTGAATTTATAAAATCTGGGGTGATAAGAATATTCATCGTGCCATACTTTATTTTCATTTAAAAGAATGGTATTCTGACAACTTAATTCAATGCTCCTTAGCCTTGCCGTACGTGCAGTGTTTCGTGTCAGATCTATTCCTGTAATCACTAATGCCTCTCTTATCGTATAGTATTTTGATTCAAAATTAACATTGTAGAATGTCAACTTGATTAGGGTGGCTGATTAAAAACAGAAGAAAGTTGACAAAGAAGGCAACGCTGCCAAAACACTTGACACATTAAATATGTTCAGATATGTTCAGAAATTTTAACACACAACGCAATCTAGCCCCAAACTAAGCGGAGCTTGTACTATGAGTACTAGACAACTTATTAAAAGTATAGGCTTCTCTTATAGACTACGGGCCTTTGTCAAAACTTGATGGGTCATGTGTGTGCTACCCCCTATTTTTGTCAGAACTCAGTTGGACAGGACAGTGACGGCATAGTGCCGTATGTTATTGTTTTATGCCCCTGTTTCTTTCTAAAAATGTCTCCCGGTGGTTCATATGACCTATCAATTTTCGACACGGGCCTGTAGTCCATAAAAATTGTTCCTCACGTGTTTATTTTTATCTTGGCTTAGTTAGTTTCTGATGTTGATGCAATACCGACCCAAACAAAACGTTATGATGTTTTTTTTAAGGAATAGGGGGCAAACAAGCAGACGTATCGCCTGATGGTGAGCGATTACCGCCGCCCATGGACACGCGTAACACCAGAAGCATCACAAGTGCGTTGCTGGCCTTGGGGGATGGGTAGGGGGATGAGGGGAAGGGTGGGATTATGATCCTCCGGTATCCTCACTCACTCGGTGTAACACAGCGCAGGCGCTGTTTCACACCGGTTTTCTGTGACCACGGCTTCACAGAAAACCGGTATCACTCCGGTCGAGCTGGCTCTATGCTAAAAAATTTGTCCAACAATGTGCAGTGAAATGAAAGTACTGAAAGGTCGCTCAATTTTAATTACGAGAAAGCTAAAATTAAATCGATCCGTGTCGAGATCAAAGCGGATGAGCAACAAAGGTGAGATTGCTTTGAAGTATTACACCGGCTAACGAGCCAAGAGGTGGGGTGACAAGGACTTCGCACAAGCGAAACGCGTCCTAATCAACACGTATATTTAATTGCTCGACGGTTGGCTTGCCTCTGACTGATTATTGCCTTCTCATTAAAGAGGGTTCACCTCCTAATAATTACGTGAGCTTTAGTAAAGACATGTTAAAAGTCATCTTCTAGAGTCATTATGTGATGTGTCTAACAATATTTGCTGGGTCTTGCTTAGTAGACCTTTAGGAACAATTATTAAATATGTTAAGATAAATATGTTAAGACATATTTTACAGTTATTATTTCATGACAAAAGGTACCATATGTTCTTTTCTAGTATTTTTGATATTTTTTTATAATTTAGGAAAAATAAACAGTAAGTTGACGTATGGCCTTAACCCTCTCCTGAGAGGAGACCCGAGCCCAGCAGTGGGACATTATGGGTTGTTGTTTGTTGTTTGTTTAAACAGTAAGTTTTTTTATGGAATAGAGGGCAAACGGGCATACGTATCGCCTGATGGTAAGCGATTACCGCCGCCCATGGACACCCACAATACCAAAGGCGTCATAAGTGCGTTGCTGGCCTTTGGGGGATGGGAGTGAACAGCGCAGGCGCTGCTTATCACTACTTTTCTATGTGGCCATGGTATCACTCCGGTAGACAAGACTATAGACTCCGGTACATGCCTGCCGAAGCAGGGCTCTTCCACGTATGTGATAGGCTTAAGGCACTATCGCTAATATATTAGTTAGGGCGCCATTTTGAGTGTTGACAGCAGTGGTGCTGTGCCTAAGGGCCACTTAGACTGACTGGTAGGAAATATAAATATATGACATACACGTGGCAAAAGAAAAGCTTATAACGTAGTAGATATGACCAAAGGTGTGTCATTATTTGGGCGATAAAACTTGGGGAGCAAAAATTACTATTTATACATTGAAGAGGAAGACTCGTGCATACTTTTATCAATGATTAAATCTCCAACGATAACTCCATGACTAATTGTTTACTATTTACTAAATAGGTATATGTATATTGTATTACAAAATAATATAACACAAGTTACAGATTATTTCGAGATTGCTTCGTATTTCTTCTTTAATTAATAATACCGATGCATATATTTGTCACACGCATTGACAAACTATCTACCTCTCACCCTTATCAAGTTCACCCTACTCAACACTGATTTTTTCATATATTTATTTATTATGAACTAGCTGACTTTACGAACTTCGTACCGTCATACTTATTTTCATTTTCAAATTTTTCTGAATTACCGAAAACCTTTTTTTAGTAATGTGTGTAAACTCCGGTTTTCTTTTCATATTTTCTATACACACGTCCTTTTTTTATAATTATCCAATTTGATGCAGTCAATCGAAACTTACATACATTTTTGTGATTCATTTTTATTCAGATAGATTTATGTTTTCTTTCTTTGTTTTTTTATATCTAGTTACAATCGAGGTACAAGCTTTGTTATCATTTGAGAACACTCCCTAAAAATACTTTTTTATCCAACTAGGGCTAAACGAAGGGTAATATTTACGAGGTATAAACTTCTGTGTAAATATGTGTTAATGTTCCACCGTTGCCCATAAACTATTTAACCGATTCAAATGAATGAGGTGTCAATAGATTCGTTATGGGCTGGATGACATATGCTATTTAAATTTCATCAAAAAATTTCACTCAATTAGGTTCTAGTTTTTAAACACATCATTATTCATTTCATAATACACTTATACTAGCTATGTACTCTCTACAACTTTTAGATATTTTAATTTAATAAAGCAGAGTAGCGCAGTCCCTCTTTTGCTTACAATATTATATCAAGAATAAGAATAAGACCAATATTATATCAAGGTTAACTAGTTCTACTTTTATCTATTTTGTCGGATCCGGTTACGTATATCGTATCAAATAACAGGTTTTTTAATCCGATTTCTGATGTAACTGGTGAAAGCCAAGCTAACACATATTAAAAAGGGCTTCGTCGAAACGTATCGATTTAAAAATGAATACTCGTATGTCAAAATTCATTCGTTATTAATTAAGTGCTTTGGAATTTAAAATAGTATAGACTATTGGTCTAAGGGGTCCGGATATCTTAATGAAAGCTGTTCCCGGATCCCTCCCTTCTCCTCCAATTTAAACATTATAAAATAAAATAAAATTAAAATTAAAATTTATTCCGTATTCAATGTACAAGATTTAGTTGTTTTTCTTAAGAGTAGACTTAACTTAAAATAAGCAAAATATTAATTCTTAAGTACTTATACGATTAGAACTAAGTATTCATTATCTTTACTATGAAATTACAATTGTTAAACTCATTATTAAGTAAGGTCAACATTTCAAATTAGTGATCTGCCTGATCTAGGTAAGAATGACACACAATGTGGTTTTGATCGGTTCGATCGGACAGCAAACCAAAAAGGGTCTATGATATTAGTATCATAGATCCTTATTATGTATGTCTGACCTAAAAGGTGGGTAATCTTATTCATTTAATGTTAGGTGGGATCCATCACTCATCCAGCCAATTCGGAAGTCTGAAACATGACGCCAGTAATTCTAAAATGAATTGAATGATTAAAATCTGGTATCTGTTCAAAACGGCGTTAACCAAGTGGAATTGCTTCTAATCAAGAGGTGCTTGGTATATTGAAGTTAGAGGTAGTTAGAGACATGGAAAACAAGTGTAGAAGAAAAGTCAGAGATCACATGACCTTACGATAGAATCTTAAATAACCTATTTCTATTTGTAACTGGAGATAGTCTGTTTATTTTATTTTACAATACGATTTATTTACTACCATCGTTGATATGTAGAACCATCCTTTTTCTTTTTTTGGGCAACATTTCACTCGGAATAAAATGACAAATATTTATAACCGACCGAAAAAGAGGTTTATAATTCTGCTGTATTTTATTAAAATGTTTGTTATCTCATAACTTTCGATTAGGTGAACCGATTTTGATGTTTTTTTTATTTGAAAACTGGTGCTTCGTTTGTGGTGCCATGTCAATTTAGTCCAGTTCTTGAAGTCGGTTTTTTTGTTATAATTTGTGATTATATTAAGATAAGTTCAGGGCGTTTTCAGAACAACTATCACTAGCTATCTCTAGTTATCATTGAAATTATTGGAAACAGTCGTTAATCGGCCATTAAAATCTTTATCTAGCAAATTTGTATTGTACTAGATTATGTATAATCTAATTCATAATCGCGCAATTAAAGTTCATCCGTGTATTATCTGTGTTATATCGGAATTCAATAACATTCTAAGTATTCACACTCTGATTTTCTGTTTGTTTGTTTGGCTATCTTTGTTAGTTGTTAATTCACTAAATACTAAGCATAGTAAATAATTTTCTATGAAGTAGTGGACGCCAATTATTCATTTACTTTTCATTTATTTTTATTCGGCGTTAAATATCCACAGATCGCATAATTTTCGTAAAAATTGGTACAAAACTTTTTCATCACGAAATGTATGTACGCGCATAACTTTCGATCGACTGCACCATATTGAATAATTATTTTTCTTCCGTGTTTGTTATTGTCAGGACAAGGTTTGTATAGAAAAAAATTATAAGAAAACAGAAAGTGTTATATTTTAAAAGTCCACCACTGTACACTACCGGTGAGAAACTAAGGCATATAAATACTAAAACAATTTTTTCCGGAAAATTTAAAAATATTCACGAGGAAAAGAATGGCAGTGCGAAGTTCGCCGGGTCTGCTAGTATTATTGTTATCAAAAGTACAATAATTTTAGAATATTTAAAATTAAATTTAAGACACTAAATGCTTATGATTGCATATTATTTACTTACATAGGATGGTGGATATGTGTTGTTGAACGGTTCCTATATTAAGCACACTCACAGATATTAATGAATCAACACATGTCACTAACAAACTAGTTCTATTGTTACATTATTTTAACCGTTGCTAAATTTGGGAATAAGCATATACATGTAATATTGTTTAGGTTGCACCAAGGAACTTACTTAAAAATGCTCAAGTATTATCACAATCTAAATACTAAGACTGCCGAACGTTCTGCCTTTTCTGTTGTCATTGGTCAGGCTATTGATGGGGTCATGGTGGGAAAGGAACGGCGCTGCCAGGAATATCGTCCCTTCTCTTTCCTCCTCTACGAGAGATAATAGTTCTTAATCGGCGAATACAGCTGTTTTAGCCTGTTTTATATACACTTATGTTGAATTATATATTCTGTATATACGAAGCTTGAATTTCGATTATTTACTGATAAAATCTTTAAATGTGTTGATTGAATATTAAACAACTTGTTTAAGTGAGTCAGATTTAGATATTGCATGGAATAATTTTACTGAAATATATTTTTTTTGAGAGTTGACGACTAATAAGACTGAATATAGTCCAGTGTAGTTTTTCCTCAAACGTTTAAAGGTCATATAGGTTTGGTATCTCCAATTGGTGACGGATTAGGAATAGACACAGAATATCGCCACCTTTACTCCCACTTAACCGGAAGTCTTGGGTTCGATTAGACAAATATTACGTGATGAGTATCATTTGTCTCTGTCTGGGTGTGATTTATATGTGATATACCTGTATTTAGAAATTTATAAGTATGTTTATCGTCTGTCTGGTTATCATAGTACAGACCCTGCCTAGTTTGAGATCTTCTGACCGAATGGGATATTTGTCCAATTATTATTATTATGTTCATCCCATAGGTGTCATAAAAGGGACCAGACTAAACACAATCAGATCACTGCTAAGAAAGGAAAACTGGCTAGAAACCAATCTGCTTGGCCAGTGTGGTATGGTAATCCAAAACCTCCTTTCCAGGCGACCTGTGTCTAGGAATAGACTTTTAAAGATTTTGGTTAATTAATCGGTTCGGAAATACGGTAGCGATATGTTTCACAAAATTTATGAGGCAACTGTTTTAGTTTCTTAAAGCTTAGTGGTAAAGCGCCTAATCTCCAAGGTGATGGAAAGTTGCGGCCGGTATTAGTCTGAAAAATACATATATACATACATACAATCACACGATCACGGTGGTGACTCCGGCCGCACATCTAACGCACAACGCCATCAAGCTAAACAGAGCTTGTATTATGGGTACTAGACAACTGATATAAATACATATAAACATACTTTTTTTTGTAAATACATAAATATTATACATAGAAAACACCCAAACTCCGAAACTAATATTTGTAGATCATACAAACATTTGATTCGACCTGGGAATCGAAGCCGAGACCTCAAGCACATCAGTCGCTACGCTACTACTGCGCCGTCAAGGCAGTTAAAAAAATCTTTAGGGGTCCTGAGTTTGGGTTTTACACGATAACATTTTTGTGTTTTGTATTTAATGAATGTAATTACTACAATTTGTCAAAACGAAGCCAACATAAAGGGCTCTAATAATACTTTGAGGCCCTCGTGTTGACACATGAAGACAAGTCAGATCACCTGGTGGTGGACTTCGGCCCATTTGTGTCTGGTGTCTACACCTACCCCTCTAAAGAAAAATGCCAAGTCGTCTTTTGAGTGCAAGTTTAGGGAGATGGGCCGCCGATAACCGGTCAAACCTCTAGTCGGATATGGAATGAACGGAATGACTTTGAGGAATACTTTAAAAATGTACCTAAATGTACTCATATGATAATACTGGTAACATTTATTGCACTAAAACAATAAAAATATAGCCTTCGTTGCAACACTAGGTAGAAGCCTGTATTTCATGACATATACTTCTTTAAAGAAGCATACGCATTGGGTTTTTCTTCAATAAATTTTACACTTTTATGGTAACAAATTTAGTTATAAGTAAGATAAGATTAATCATTAATTCTTATGTTATCAACAACAACTCCAAAAGTAATCTTTACAAACTATTTTTTTTCATTAAAAGACATCTAGCAAGTTAGGAAACAATCCTGTGGCGTGGGAGACTCTATAAATATACGTGAAACTGATAGAAAGAACACCCACACTCAGGACAACAATTTGTGGATCACAGAAAGTGTTATCTCGTGTGGGGTTTGACGACTTTGAACCCACAACACTCAACGTACTAAGTAAGCGACAGGGAAGGACGAGGACTACTCTTCCTTCTGTATCGTTTCTACATTTTGCTTTAGGTACAAATTCAACGAAAACTCGCTATCTCCCGATAACCCAGTAAATAATGTTGGTCACACTCATTACGACATGCAGTGCAAGTGCAAGGGTATTTGACAAAATACCTGAATGATTGAAAGTGGTTATTTATTGTGCAATAATCATTATGTGATAAAGCTTATCGATATTTAATTATTTTAGTACTGTCATAAATAATTACAACTAGAAAGTACGCGGTGAAATTTCGATGGATTTCTGCTATTTCACCTGTCATTGATTCATGATATTGACCCCGGCGATATTAAAGTTTTTTGTCAAAGCTTTTGCATAACTTTATTAAGCTTTTTCTTGCGGACTCTAATGTTCCTTATGGGTAACTTGAAAACATAGATAACTATTTTAGTAGTTAATTGTATTATTTCTTATTGTCAGTCAATAAAAATATTGATATAACACGTAAGTAATTAACTAAGAATGAAAAAGAACTCCGTAAACTTTTAGAATTAACATAATTTATAATACGGAGAGAATAATGCAGTTAGTTTTCTTACTCTAAAAGAAACTTTTATTGGAAAATCTTTAGCGTTTGTTCGAGGCTATTATGCAGTTAGCACCTCAGTTGTGGAAACTATCAGACCCCTGCAGTACGCCCGTAATGAATGCCTTAAATCTTTCCACAAACTTCTCCGTAAGTGTTCCAAGAGAAAGGCAATGGGCGTTCTTATAAATCGAAAAAAGGAAATGATTATTTGAACACGTTCCATACATTCTGAAAAAGTATTTTATTTATTGCCAGACAATAAGTACTTCGCCAAATTTACTTTTAAATGTTAATATCTGAATGAGATATATCCTTAGTATGGATATATCTCATATATTATAAATTGCCTCATTGATATATGCGACTGCCAATCAAGAGGTCGCGGGTTCGAATCCAATCAAATGTGTTATTGTGTTTTTCTGGTTATAGAAATACTGAATAACAGCTTGGAGTTCGGATGTTGGGGTCTGAATCCCCGTACCGAGGCAAACTTCTAACGCGTTTTTTTTTATTAATTTTTTTGAAACACAATTTACCTACACATATATCAGATCATACAAACACCGCATACACTAGCACTGCGCTACCGACCCAGTCTAATGGTATACGTATATCGCTTTTATGGTCAATAAAGATTACGAACGTAGAATGTTATTAAACAAGTAAATGACAAATAATAAAATAAATATATAAAGTCGAAACGTGTTTTTAGATAAGTATCATTATAAAAGAACCAGTATGTGTGTGAGATGACGCCACTGATAAGCTAACGATTGCTATAATATTTAAGTTTGTCGTATTTTCATGGTAAATTTAAAAACTACTGAAAACTGACGTATTTATATGTGTATTTCCTTATGCGAATTACTAATCCATACGACAATGTATCCAATCAGTATTAATAAACAATATTTTTGCCTAAGATTATGAATTCGAAAGTAACTCTGTCTATTACACTTTCACTGCTAAACCGCTGCACCAATTTGGTTGAAGTTTGACACAAAAATGTTGAGAAAGGATATCTGATAGCATATTAATTAATGTGATAACCGACATACACGCGGACGAAGTCATGGGCAAAGCTAGTAAGGAATAAACTAACATTATGTACTTGAGAATAAATTACATCACCTTTAATGAAAGTCATATCTATAATAATTTAATATAAGTATATTAATTATTAGTTCACAAAATATAAGCAGATAAGGTCATGTAATTAGTATCAAGTAATTAGTTATCCAGTAAAGGTCATAGTGCACAAAATGAAACAGTTTACTTTCCTGTATATTAGTAATTATTAATTTATAATTAATTTATAATTTAGTTTAAAAGAATTTATATACTACGTCGCGCCATAAATACTGTTACAGCTAAAAATAAACAAAATAAAACTTTTAAATTTGGAATCTTTCATTTTTATACGTTTGTTCATTGTGTTTTTTTATTTGAACTTGAATAGTTTGGAATTTTAACTACGTAGAAAAGAAAGTACTGTTTCTTTAAATTAAAACATCTTATAATAAAACTTACCTAGTAATTGATTTCAAGAGTAAAGTGGTTATAATACAACTATAATATAAATATACAATATGAAGGCGCCGCAAAAGACCGCAGGCTTGTGAACCAATGTGATGCTCAAAACAAAATGAATAATCTCTCATACAAGCAAACCGCAACCAGTTCATTCATGTTTATTTATTTTATATTTAGGAACATTTTATTTGGTTTGCGATTGTTGTTTTTTTTTTTATAAATAATAATCGTATTTTGTTCTTATCTTTTCATTTGTATTTTTGATTTAATCTTCATTTGAATTGTGCGTAAATTCGTTAGCCCATGACAAATAATATTAGTTAAAGATACGAAAAATATCCTCTTATGTTATTTAATGATGACAAAGATTGTAGTGTACGATAAGACTTCTATCTATTGCTAGATAATAAATTTATTTATATATCTGAGTTTTTATATATAATAAGGAACTTAGATTATTTAACAAATATCGACACTATAACATTACAAATTTGAAAGTATCTTTGTCTGTCTGTTTGTATCCACGGCTAAACAGGTCCACTGATTTGAGTATGGAGACACTTAGATTCTTCAGAAAAGACATAGGCTACACTTTAACGTGATAACCAACACATATTTGATCAGAGCTGTGGGCAAAGGTATGTATAAATGTCTCGCTCAGAGCATTCTTTTCTGTGTAATCTTAGAATGAACTGGAATTGTTTTAATTAAACTTCTGGCATTCACTGGTGTATAAAGAAACCTCGCTGAGTATGCTTTGTACGTTGGAACTGAATAAGGTAATGTGAGGAACGGATGCCGGTTGTTTTGTAGACTACCGCATATGAACAAAGTCATGTACGTGAAAGTCCTTTGTGCCTCAGAATTAAGGGCAACCAAAGAACGAACGAAATAAAATGACGGTGAGCGTCGCGAGGGACTGATGGTTTTATAATTGTGAAGAGCTTTAGGTTGAATTTAAATTATAACTGAATTGATCATCTTCACCGCTAGTCCATCTGTCAGCGCTGATCTTAAGTCGGCTCTTACGTGCTGTAGCAGGGCAATACCACTTTTGTTATCCAAAGCATAATTCAAATAGTTATACTATTCCTTTCACAGACAGTCACTTATTGCTTAAACCATTTGGTTTTGACTTTAAGAAAGATTTTCTTTGTTGCATTACGGAGCAACTCGAACGAAAATGCGTTTATTAAATTTGTTTTCACAATCGTGAAACAACGCCCTAACTTGTTTCGCCTAGCTAGAATTCAAAATACTTTAGGAAACTAGAAACTGTGCGAATGTGTTTCTCTTCTTCCTTTGTGAAATACAGGAGTCTTTGACTGATTTCTGTCTTGTGAAAAGAGGGAAAGATAATATACACCGTTGATTGTGTGTTGTTATGTTTTTTGAGTGTATATATGCACGGTTGCTTCGGGAAGTACCTGCACTCGATCGCGCGGCGGGAATTGAGACCCGCCTGCCACCACTGCGACTGCAGTGAGGACTCGGCCCAGCACACGCTGGCATTGTGCCCCGCTTGGGCGCCACAGCGTCGGGCCCTCACTGCAGTCATCGGAGGAGATCTCTCGCTGCCGGCCGTCGTACGCTCCATGGCCGGCGGCGAGAGCAATTTTACCGCAGTCGCGACCTTCTGCGAGGAAGTCATCTCGCNGGCTGGAGCGTCTCCATGGTGGCGAAGCCAGCACGTGGAGCCTCCAGCTGCGAAGACCAACCAGCCATCGTGGCTTGACGGGCGGCTTCACGCCACTCGCGTACCTCATCGGGCGGAGGGCGCATGCAACTCTCCGCCCGGAATTCAGCCACCCGTCGATAAACTTCGGCGAGCACTTCCGCCTCCAAATCCCACAGGGGTGTACCGTGTAGGCGCACGCCGCCTCGGTCGACACCATGCGGTATTTGCGTATGGCTTTATTTGTCTGATAGCAGAAAATATTTTACAATATTTTAAAATACATATACATATTTATTAACGAGTTTATTGATGTATTAAGTAAAAGAAAAGATTTTTATTGACGGATCAAGAAAATCGTAGACGCTTGATTCCAAAATATGATACTACGCCATCTCGTAGACAACCATGACAACTTATTTATGATCCACGTTTTTCATTTGTTCTCAAAATTAAATTAACTTTATAACGCAATGTTAAATTAAAAATGTTATTGTCGGTGTTATTAGCTGCCAAACAAATACCAAAACAATTCCTACCATGAGACACGCCAGGTGGTATAAATGTCCTATACCTTTATGATTTAACAACATTGGTCAGTAAATAAGCCTCTTGAACTTTAATTGCGCGATTAAGAATTAGATTATGCACTTGATTAGGTGTATAGTCTAAATCTATAGTACAATATAAATTCACAAGATAATGATTTTTGATAGCCGATTTAAACATTCCATTGCAAACGTCATGTGGTTTCTAACATCTGTTCTACACTTATTTTCTAAGTCTTTTACGACCTCTAACTTCAAGGCCGGTCAAACTATACTATTACAGACGTCATATGGTTTATTACTTCTGTTCTATACGTGTTTTCATTGTCGATAACAGCATACTGCACCTAAAGTCCACGCAAACAGAGCATTGCTCTCCCGTATTCGCAGTAACCAACCACTACGCAGCAACCGTCCTGACTCACTGGGACTAGCGATATTCACTTCCGTCTCACTGAAACTACTCACTTCTGGCACTGGCAAGCTCCGCAACAGAGCACAGACTGCTGACTCTTCAATATACGGACCTCCAACCTTGAAAGGGAGCGATGTGGCGACTTTTTCATGAGTGAGTGAGTGAGTGAATAGATAGGTAACTGAATGCCGTAAGTTCCAGTGAGTCAGAACTAAATGCCGCTCGTCTCAGTGAGTCGGGCGGTTGCTGCGTAGTGGCTGTTTACTGCGTAGACGGGAGAGAGATGCTCTGCTTACATGGACCGTATGAGCAGTGTCCTGAAACTAGACGCTGATGAGGCCGTAGGGATAACCAGGCCGGAGCGGTTGCATCCTGCGTGGGAGTGAGTATGATGGTGGCGTGGTGATTGCTGCAGCTGTTGGTTTGCTCCTCCGAGGGCTTCTTCCAATCACGTCGGTCACCGCTATGGATGAACTGATATCATATCCCTCCAACACAAAGGGAGGATCCTCCGACCAGACGCGGTGATCATGCCTGGCGGGCCTCTGCCCATCGGTTGAGTTGGGATGTTCTATATATGCTAATTGGCGTGAGAGCTCCTATTGCGCGATTTAGGATTGGTAGTTTCTTAGTTTACTTCGTTACTCCTTGTTCACGTGTCTTCTGTAGCTGGTGCTGTAGTGTTTTCTGTTGTTGCGTTGCATGTAAAAGTCGCCACAAGTTAAAAGATTTTGTATATTATTTTCTCCTTTTTAGCAAAGTTCTAAACGCCGCGTCACGGGGATTTTTTAGAATTGTTTATATTACTTTTAAAACATTTCGGCTATGATAATCGTTATCATACTATTATTACAGATATAATAACATTATCTTTTGATAATTTCAGAGATATTGGAAAGCATTTAAGTATACAGCAATACCACGGCCCTATTCATTTCACGGTTCATTAATCACGTGATGTTCTTTTTAGCAGTTTTTGACCCCGCCCTTCCCCCTTAGTAACTTGGCAAGGTTTAAGACTAACCACTCACCTAAAATCACGTATATTTTTATATATTACCTTTCAATATGGGTACAAAGTATAATCTAGTTTTATTACGAAATTTAGAACCATTATTAAAATATGTAGGCTGAAAGTTTGCGAGTTATTTTTGAATGGCATAAATGCACCTGATATCTTACTATACACCTTTCTCCCCTTGTAATATTTAGTGATTTTTGCCAAATCTCCTCCCCTCTTTAAGCCTCTCGTGGTTGATGGAGATGGTCAAAATGCCACAAGATTGATGGTTCGGGGGACTCAAATAAATGTCGTAAGAGGGAGTTGAGTTTGCATAAAAAGCTTTTTTGTTACTTCCAAGCTAATTTCTAAGTACATACTGCGTAACTGTTATTCATGAGATAGCTCTAGGCATCGGCCGTCTAATTCCAGACTAGGCAGACCCGAATCTTTAATCAGACTACTGCCTAATATATTTATATGTTTCTGAATATATATTAGATAAACTATACCCGATAGAACATATCATTCTGCTCAGCCCTCAAGTTTTTGTTTTGGGCGGGAATTAAACCCAACAAATCTGGCTGGCAGTACGTCCTGCCCGTAATGACCAATGAAGGCGAGACGTGGAAACTCACCGTTAAACTTGTCCACAAGTTTAAAGTAACTTGTTTTCTCGTCGATAGAATTCGTAATGAGACAATTCAAAAAGGACTGGAGTAACAGATCTAGCACAGAGGATCAGCACGCTGAAATGGAAGTGGGCTGGTCATGTCTCCAGGCGGATAGATGCCCACTGGTGCCGACGAGGTTAGAGTGGAGACCATGACTACGCAAACGCAGTGTAGGGTGCCCTGCGGCATGATGGACCGACGACTTCAGGAAAGTGGTTGGCGGTGGATGGATGCGGACTGCTCAAGACAGGTATGATTAGCGCTCTTTTCGGCTTTGTTCAGCAGTGGACGGCAATAGGCTAAAGAAGACGTCAGGGCCACTAATTACTAGAGGAACAGGCTCGTTTAAATCTGTGCATTACAAAATGCACATCTTATATTACCCAAGATCCCAGAGCGATCAGACATGACTTAATTATATATAGATGAAACCTTAGGTTCACAGTAGCATCTTATGTTCTTTGAATATCTGCATGCTTCTAGAACCTCCCTTGTGACACCTGGGCAGGTGCCAGTTTAAAATTAGATTCCTAAGAGTTAGCGAATGAACCAAAAGAGCACAAACTTTCATCCCACCTCTGCGAGGAAATTACTAAATTAAAAAAAAAAGTGTACAATCACAAGATACTTTTATTTCAGTTTATTCATATTTATTAGGTACTAACAGCATTATTAAGTCAGTTCTATTGGCGTCAAATAAACTTCCTCGTCGCTAGAATTAGCCCTTTTGACATGTAGTTTGCTCCCTTGGTCAGCGTTTACGGCAACTGCGAGTTAAATAGGGGTGGTAACACTTCGAATTCTTAATCCGTGATCACATTAACAATTTGTACGATATTATAAATATTCGTATACTATTTAAATTGATACTGCTGTTTTTTTGTAATCGTAATCTATCAGGTAAATCATTTGCAGGTGTGATTCATTTCTGATGACTTAGGACGACCTATTATTACTCATAGAAATAAAACTGCATAGTCTGTTTTGATTTTTTTTGTGCTATAGAGATGCAAATGAATAAATGAGATCCTTTTCAAAGCGACTATCGGATGGACTCTTGTAAGTCAAGCCTAGCAAGTTCATTAAAGCTTCTTCAATTCGTTCTCCTGAATTGCATTTTTGTTGATAATTAGTACTCCGTTCCTTTTGGTCATAGCGTCATGATATAGCCTCGATAACTTGGCTGTCTAAAACTGAAAGAATTTTTCAAATCTGACGAGTACTGCCTGAGATTAGTATTCAATCAAACAAACAATCAAACCCTTTAACTTTACTATATTAGTATACATTTATTGCTTTTTTGTCAATGATCCATAAACATAACGATATTTTCACAGTGTTTTCTGAGTATGGTATAAAAAATGTATATTTGGAGTTATATATTATTTTTTATTATTTAAAGCTCTGATTAGTTTGGGACCAGGTGACATTGTGTGTCAGAAGTTCGATAATTTATTATAATATTTTTGTTTTTGAATAATACCCACATCAATACTCGGTTATCAGCGGCGAGCAACAGCTAATATTGACAATGATTCATAGATAAAAATTATTATTCTTCACAAATGGCACACTTTTATCTGTCAATGATGAATTCACTATATACAAAGATGTGTCACCCTTTATGTGGTGGGTAGGTATTTCCCAAAAATTATCATACATTAGGAAATAATCCCTAATGAATAAAATTCGTTCGTATGGTAAAAGATTAAAAATATGGAGTGTCACTCTCAAATGTTTGTCGTAAGAGCGGATTAAAGAAGTAACTATGCAGAAAAAGAAGTGGCAGTGGGCTGGCCACATTTGCTGAAGAACCAATAACCGTTGGGGTAAACGAGTTCTTGAGTGGAGACCGCGTCTCGGCAAACGTAATGTAGGACGTTCAGAGGCCAGGTGGAGCGATGATTTGCGCGGGATATCTGGCAGGAGCTGGATGCGAGAAGCCATAGATCGAACTAAGTGGCGTGGAATTGGAGAGGCCTATGTCCAGCCGTGGACTGCGATAGGCTGATGATGATAATGATGCAGAAAAACATTACTGCAAAGAGAAGTAAAGCTTGAAACAGATCTATACCAGTCCGTCTTCGGAGATCACCTGTGTCTGATCCGCAAGGAGCCAACGCTTGAATGCCACCACTATAATGGCCGGGTCGTGGACACGGCGCACCACATGCTGGCGAAATGTCCGGGATGGGGAGAGCCGAGGTGTAATCTTGTGGCGGATATCGGAGTGGGAATTCTCTCGCTCGGTAACATGATTGCGGCTGTGTTTTCCTTCTCTTGCTGCAAGCAAGTTATGGTTGCGAAGTTGACGAATATACTGGGAGTATTTTAGAATTCTCCCAGTCCACCAGGCCTGGGAATGGGACGGGTGCCGCAGGCGACTTATGCACAGACAGATGAGGTCATCTGTAGCCCTAGCAGAAGTAGGCCCGGGTGGCGGTGCCAGCTTTTCGGAACGATAACGTCTCCTTTTGGGGACAAGAACAAGAACTTCGGCGTTCCCACACTGGATAGAGCCATCTACAAGCCGTAGGTCAGGGTTTTCCTTTCTAGGGTGCACCTGATTCCCCGGCTTTTAGTACCCGAGACGGCGTCCAGCTTATAATCGGTTCGAGTCCGACATAGCCACCAACAGGTGGTATATGAGCAATTTCTGCACAGTATTCTCTTGCTTATTTTATATACTATAGACATGGAGAAATATAAGAGTCTTATTTATAGTTATTTGGAGACATTTTCTTCTAAAGATTATTGAAATAAAGTTTACTGAAGAAACAGTGACACTTGTCAAATGCATTGTTGGACAAATTGGCACTCATCGCGTAGAAAGCGCACAAGGGAATACAATTATTTGCTAATGGCTTTGTGCAGTGCTCGACGGACGCAACGGAATAAAAATATTTCAGACTGAATTTGTTGTCACTACTGCATATTAATTGTCTCATTAAAATATGATTTATTTCTTTAAGTATATATATATATACATGAAGCAAAACTTTGTGCCTAATTACACGAAATTTTTGCGAATGGAGCAGAATGAAATTTGAAGCAGTAAAAGTTCATATAGAAATGAGTTTATTTAACTAAAAAATAAATAAATAAATGATAGTAATCAATATAATTTACTAATATATAGAGCAGACAGTGAAAATACAATACTTAGATACCAGTATTTATTTTTGGAATTGATATTTTTATACTTACGACTCATCAGCGCATGCGCAAAGATTACGATGAACAAGCACTTGATACTAAATCAGTAGTAACACAAGTAAGTATTATTAGTCAAAAGAAATAAACCTAACATTGCATTGTGAATGCTTTAAAGTAAGAACGAACAACATCGATGTTAAAAAATTGTTGCCAGTGGGGACAAGACCATTAGAACAAAACAAACTTGCCTAAGTTATTAACAAATAATTTGTTCGTTTTACGTTCATTTTACAACTTAAGTATATCAAAAACTGATTGAAACTGATTTATTACGCACATAATATTGTTATTAATTAATCATCTACATCGTCACTGCGACAAAATCTAAAATGATTCAATCGTACTGATAAAGTTACTGAAGGCATTTTATAAGGCTCTGTTTTAAGAATTCAATTTAAATGAATGAGTGGAAAATTTCTTTACAACAAAATATATATTATACATTCATGATTAACGAAGGGCAAGTAACGATTAAGTTAGGGAGTCACTAACCAGTACGGGATATAGGCGTGCGTGATATATTTGCATTTTGCCCACATTTCCCCTTTAGTTTACTTAATTTTTAAATCAGTTAACTACCAAATCTTTCATTTCTAAGCTTCTCAGAGGAGTAATACGTAAATAACACGAGGTAAGCCCTAGGTACGATCGTGTTAGTTGGAAAATATGGAAATACACCTCTGTTTTCGTCTTTAAAGATTTTTGATGTTAGACTTTGTATGATGTATGTAAAAATAATAAGCCGGTCATAGTAAAACAATTTTGTACTCCACTCAATCACTTAAATTAATTGCTTAAAATGGCGCCCTATAATACCCCTTCGATAGCTTCATGATTACGACCAAATCCTTTCAGATTTTGTCTACAATGACGATATCGGAAATAAATTAATAACATTATTATGTGCATAATAAATCAGAGTTATTACTCAAAATCAAGCACTGTCTATAAATCAACAGCGCAGCTTTTTAACTCATTCAAATAAATTCAATTGAGACTTTCTCCACCGACTAACGCAGCAAGTGAGTTACAATAAATACCATGTACAATAACCCTCTGTATCAAATAAAAGTGCACCTTATACATTTTAAAATAAGGTTTTTAAATTATACCAGTGTCTGGTGGTTGAATTTATCAATGGATTAAGTTGAAATGGCTAAGGAAGCGAGAATCAAAACGGAAAGTATTAGATTATATACGAATCAATAAGGGGCGGGTTTATTCACTGGTTTTACAGCTAAGCAGGTTTCGTGCTTGACTTAATGGTTCAAATAGTTATTAATTTGATGATTTGTCAACGTTTGAAAGAGATAAATTCGTTAAGCTATAGAAATCGAAATTACACAGCTGAGGCCTATAGGTATTGAGTAGAAGCTGGTGTAATATTCCATTATTATATTTATTGTGTACTAGCAGGTCCAGGAAACTTCGCACCGCCATATTTTTTTCGTGAATATTACCAAAAAACTTGGTTTAGTGTTAATGGGCCTGCCTTTAAAGTTTCTTCCATACAAACTTTGACCTGAAAACACATAAAAAAAGAATTAAGCAATTTGGTGCAGTCGATTAAAGTTATGCGCGTACATACATTTCAGTAATTCGTTTTTATTTAGGTAGAAAATATATTACTGGTACTATAATCCTAACTAATGTTGTGACTGTACTTACATTTCATTGAGCTACATGTTCAAACCGACGTTGAAAACTTTTTTACAAATCGAAAGTCATCATCAGTGGTAAAAGGCTTGATACCCGTGAAATATATGGGTTAAAGCTAACAGTCATAATGGCCTCTTTAGTCCGTACCTAAAATTGTTTTGTAAGTTATAACTTCAAAAAGAAAAACCGTTCATTTACTTCTTTTTTAGTGCAAAAGCCAAACAACTCGTTTGCGCTTTTGTAGAAAAAACTTTATTATTTTCATCGTAGTGAATAAAACTATGCATTATTTGCTTTCTTGTCCACCGTGTCCCTCCAGCCGTACTGGTAAGGACAATGCCCGTGGCTGTAGAACAATAATGACTGGATAAATTTGGCTCTGTCCGCAAATTGACGCGAGGTAGAAGATTTTCTCTACATTATTTATAACAACACTTATAAAACAAATATGCAAAGGTTTAGACCACGAATTTTGAGATGCGATTAGAAGTGATTATGTGATGAAAAAATAATAATATGAATGTTAATTTCGTATGTTTTGCTTCCAATCTCACTCTATTAATGTTATGACTGTATTGTCAGGGGCAGAGTGTTATTCCATCGAAATAAATAGTTTTGTCGAATAATGAAAAACTAAAATTTTACGAATAATTTGAATTGAGATTGTATTCTAGAACTTTCCACTTAAACTTAAATTGTATTGGGAAACAACTGGAAATGAAGTGCTTAATTAAATTTCTAAGTTATAATATTGATCATAACACAGTCGTAGCCAGATGGTGAACACTTTTGTCTCAAGAATTATTTCGTTATTAAAGTTTTAAGTAACAGTTGTAAGAGTGAATTAAAATTAGTAATATTCAAATTCAAATATCGTATCGTAATCTAGTTATTGTTGAGGTAACTGTTGTAATCTTATTTTATGACTAGCTAAGATCCGCGGTGTTACCCCGCGTTGTACCTTTCAAACAACAAACACGGGTAGCCTAAGTTATTCCTTATATCATCAGCTACTAGCAAAAACTAGCCAGAGCAAAAAGAAAAAAAAAGATTACACTATCATATGCAGTTCAAGAAAGGCTGTTAATTTAAAATTATAAACAAACGCTTAAATTCTATTAATTTGTTTAGGAGGCCAAATAAGGATATAATTGATCTTTGGTGTTTGATTGATTTCCAAAACTACGATCTACTTATCATCATCGTCGTCAACAGCCATTAAAGCCCATTTGATGTGTCATTACATAAACTAAACACGTTTGTGTATAAATCTTGTACACCTTAAAACTGTGTGACTCAATTTTTCATTAATATCAGTGATAATTGCTAATACTTACTGAACCAAATAATTGAAATATCTTGTTCTTCCTAGCTTTTATTAAACCCAAGTTTTTTGAGGTTCAACCGGTTTTGCTTGAATATCGCTGCAACCCTGAGGGCGAACTGAATTCGAAGACCGAAATTTTTTGTTTAGATTGTTGTAGTTGTCAGTATATTTAGATATTTAGTAATTTCGCAGAAGAAGGCGACGGTAAAGGCCCGTGAGGGCGACCTCCACTGGGACCCAATCCGCCGCCGGTGAACCGGGCAGCAGAGGCACGCTTACTAGGGCCTCATTCCGCCCTGAGGGTGGCCACCGATGGACGGATGGGTTTTCCCCTTTATCCGTTTCAGTGGCCAGCCGCGAGGGGGCAACGTACATATACTCCGTCGTCTGATGGTAAACTCTTAATTTAGGCGACGTATGGCACACGCGTAACGTCGCCCCCTCGCGGCTGGCCTGTGAAGCGGATGGGGGGGAAAACCCGTCCCGCCCATCCGCGGCCACACTCAGAGTGGCATGAGGCGCTGGTAGGCGCGCCTCCGCCGCCCGGTTTGCCGGCGGCGGATCGGGTCCGAGTGGAGATCATCCTCCCGGGTCTTCTCCACCGCCTCCTTCTGCGAGATGAGTTCGTCGCAGAAGGTCGCGACCGCGGTAAAACTGTTCTCGTCACCGGCCCTGGAGCGTACGACGGCCGGCAGCGAGAGATCTCCTCCGATAACTGAGGTGCCCAGTGAGGGCCCGGCGCTGCGGTGCCCAAGCGGGGCACACCGCCAGCGTGTGCTGGGCCGAGTCCTCACTGCAGTCGCAGTGGTGGCAGGCGGGACTCAATTCCCTCCTGGCGACCGAGGTAGCCCGAAGCAACCGTGCCCGGAAAGCACCTGCGTCAGTCGGAAGGAAAGGGTCCCGTGCTGCCGCCCTGCCCACTCGAGGAAGTCTGTGCAGTGCCCTAGACCAACGTGGGAGTCTAATTCTATAAAAAAAGTCTATTTGAAATATATGTATATATTGAAAAATAATTCTTAATATAGTGTATGCATGTGCCGTACGTCGCCTAATTAGAGGGTGTTACCAGTTTGCCCGCGTCAGTTCCCAAGATCAAGTTCCCGGACTCAGGTGCAGAGTGGCACACCGTGTGGTTTAAACGTGTGGCGAGACCTAGTAATGAACATGGAATTAGTAGAGTAAACCTTTAAGAAGTAAACAGAAAATATATATTCCTGCCTAAGATTTTACATATTTAATTCGTATGACTTATGCTTTTACGTAAATATCTTATCATAGCTTTTTGTGATTCATTTAATTCATTACTTTGGTTCATTAATGATATAATCTGTTAATTAAGATAAGGGGATTTGTATTATTTTGATTTCACAAGTCACATAGCCATATTATTGTAAACATTATTGACTTAAGGTAGAACAAAAGGAATATATCATCACGTTTTTCAGAGGCATCTCAAGTGCTGGTTTTTGGGGTATGGGGAGGGGAATGGGAGCAGGGATTGAGGTATGGGCCTTTGGAATCCTCACTTACTCGGTGAAAAACAACGCAAGCGCTGTTTCACACCGATTTTCTGTGAGGCCGTGGTATTACGTCGGTCGAGCTAGCCCATGCACGTCGAAGAGTGTCTTTCCCAAGGTAAAAAAAATAAGTTTATATCCTTCAGGGTCCAATCTATCCCTATACATTCATATAAGTTGAACAGTTTAATCGTGAATGTGTAACAGAATATAATATTAGCATGATTACTGTTTCGGTTTGTTTTGTTTTGTTATTCGGAAGTCAGTATCCTCAAATATACTGGCAATTAGTTCACACTTCGAATTCTGTTCAGCCCTAGGGTTGCGAAGGCCCAATGTCAGTCACTACATGTAAAAACTGATATTCAGGTAAAACCGGTTGAACTAGTAGCCGACGCCAATTAATCTTGGGAATAATAAAGACTAGGAAGATGATGATGACTGGTTTTGGTTATTTTCTGTCACAGCCTTCTGTTGGTATGAATATATAAAAATCTCAAAATTACTAGAGAAGACATATCTTCATTAGTCCCTGGCTACCAAATTTAATCTTGTGATAGTTCAGAATATAAATTCTGCTAGTTTTATCTCGATGGAACAATCGTCCAAGCTTTGCTAAGCATATTTGATTAATATTTATTACTTCTTCTCTAAAATATCAATTCATTGCAAAGTATTCAATACTGATTCGCGGTCAAGCTCCAACTGTCACATCATCCTTCTTTTTTCACAAACAATAATGGCTTTTAACAATCCAGAGCTGAACATAGGCCTCTCTTTAGAGAAGAGGTTTTGGCCTACTATATAATATTTTTCAATCACAGAACAGAAATAACCACAAACTGATTACAAAGTCTGCAACATAGTAACAACTAATAGTATGTTGACATACTATGATAACTGGAATGTCTTTTATCCAGAAGTATGTAAAATATAACCTAAATAAAGGTTAAACCTATCTAGAACGGCACCTAACTAACCTATCTAGATCAAACCTATCTAGAACGGCATCGTGAGTGGAATCCAAGACGCAAATTAATGAATACGGCTCGGAACGCTAATGAAGTCCCATTGTTGCGACATTAATTGTTGAACAGGTGTGGCTAGGTAGCTACTGTACAAGATGACGGTATATTTAAAGAAGATTGTAGGTAAGTACAGAGACTAAGAAGAAAAGATACTCGTAGAGTTGTCTTAATCGTAAGAAGTAAAACGTTTTAAAATACGATAGTTAACTACTTTATTTTTTTCATCCTTTCCCAACTTCGATTCTGTATTTTAAAATTTGTCTTCAATGCTATTGTTCATTTTATAATATTATGTATATAAAAAACGAAACCTGGTGTATTTAGTGTTTTTGACGTATTCCTTGGTTTACGAAGAAAGCGTAATCTAGTACAATGTTTTAGATGAAGCCAGACATCAAAAAGTTCTCGTTGATTTCTTGAGACACAGAATGATGAACCTTACATCAATATGCATAACAGCCAATATGAATTGACGTTTGTCGTGAGTTCTACTTGTTAATATTTCGCGGAAACCTTATATTCAAAATGTTTCTTCCGGTGTTATATCGTCAGGGAACCGATTAGAAGTCTCTAGTTGTTTTGGCGTTGAATATGAAAGGCGCTTTGTTGACAGTAGTGCAGTTCAGTCTTGAGCTACACTGCGAGATATATTGAAGTGATATCAGTAATTAGCGACCTCGGAGACAATTGAGAAGTGATATTGTGATTTTAAGAGTGTCTTTAATAAAGTCTCTTATACACGTCAAAAGGTTTATTTCTCAAAGTCTATTAAACCCTACCTCGTAACACTTGTTTCATTTCAGTAAGAGAAAAATAAAATAAACCCAGATGTACCCACATACAGTAGTACCATCTGTGCTAAAGTTGGCATTCAGATGGTACTTGCCTTTGATGGTACTTTCAGATGGTGATTGCCTTTATTGTTAAATCTAAAATTTCCCTCTACGGGTGCTCTTCGAATGACGATGGGCGGATTGGAGAAAAGCAAGAGGGGACTTAGGTAACTAATCAGATATTTTGAGGTAGTGGCACAGGTGCAGTAAACCGCGTCCGTTCTTTACTCGTTTTATTTAAAAACCGATGGGACAGTAAAAAAGTTATGCTTACATATATTACAGAAACATTTTAAGAACGACTTTTACTGAACAGCTGATTGACCTCGGGACTATAAATACTGCGTACACAACTTAATTTCATTCAACATTTAAAAAATATTTCCAATGGGAGCCGTTCGCTGGTAATCATCGTGAAGGTGTTCACGGTAGCATATCCCTGCTATTGTCAATGGCTGAGGTAGCACAGCTTGTATTTCCACATAACTTTCAATTCATTTAATTTTTACAGATGGTTTCTATGATTATAAAATTTGTCCGTACCAATGAACGAAAGAAGAATTCTTCTAAGATGTCAACCTTCAATGCTTTCAAGGCATGCAATGACTTGTATTAATTTAATCAATTTGAAGTAAAACCGCATTATACTCATTATCTGTACGGTTGGCCTAGCGGTTTAAGAGGTCGGGTCCGGATGGCGTAAGAAAGCGGTTCTCGGATCCCTCCCGTCTCAGGCGCAGAGTGGCACACCGTGTGGTTTTAGTCGGTTCGATTCCGACACACCGCCCCGCCGCAAACCCCGAAGGCCCGGAAGGGATTCCACAAGTTAAAGAAAAGTTGTTTAAGAGGTCGCCACACCGGTTTCTATTACGCCAAATATTGTGGGTTCTAATTAAACATAGGACAACATTTTGTGTGATTCACAAATTGACGTTCCAAGTTTGTGTGTGTCCCTTTCATATATGTTTATAAAGTACCCCGTGACACAGGATTCCTATTGCGGGAGTTGTCTTTTTAACATAAAAAAAACTAACTTTCAAGCTAAAAAGGTATCAAGTTTTCTTTATATAGTATAATTTGAAATGATGACTGTAATCCAAAAGTTCATATCCATACTAATCTAACTAACTCTGTCTGTCTATCTGGTACATTTTAACGACTAAATCTCTGAACCGACTTGGATGAAATTTACAATAGAGATCCTTTTGAGGAAGGATATAAGCTACTAATTACTGCAGTAACCGATACATATGCGGGCGGAGAGAAGAGAACAGAAATAAAAACGTTTTATTTTCATATTATTGACAGTTTTCATGATGATGGACCGAGAAGGCGTCTTGAGAAGGTGACCCGGTCACGTACGCATGTGCTGTATGTCACCTAAAGTGTAAATTGAGAATTTTGCCAGCAGATGGCGCCCGCTTCAGTGCGGGCAGGCGCTGGGAGGGGTCCGGATGTGTTAAAAACAGCAGTTTCCGGATCTCTCCCTTCCCAGGCGCAGAGTGGCACACAGTGTGGTTTTAGTCGGTCCGAGTCCGACACATCAACCCGCCGCAGACCTCGGTAGGGTGACGGCCCGTGGAGGTTTCCACACGTCAAAAAAAGGCCAAAAACTTCTTTTTGAGAAGAGGCATACATCCAGCACATTCCGTTCTGAAAATAAATCATACATTTCATTAAACTGATAATGGATTAATGAACTTAGTGAGTCGTAAAGTCATTAGTCCACTAGCGCGAAAACGTTAATATTACGCATATTTGAAAAATTCAATCGATAGTATTAATTGGTGTTATCGAATGATTCACCCGATAACTGTCGAATATTATCTTCTAATTTATAACATATGAGTAAACCATTTATAAGGTGAGGGTTTTTAAATTGACGTTTGATAAAAGGAATCATAGTATCTTCTTCAGCCTACTGCAGTCCAAAGAGCGCCAACCATCCCGGTCTTGGGCAGTTCACATTCATTCGCTGCCAGCTATTTTCCTCAATTCGTCGGTACATCGTGACTCACGGCGCCCTACACTACGTTGTCTAATCGTGGTCTCCACTTTAACACTTGTCGGCTCCTGGTCATCAGTCCGCCTGGAGACATGACCGGCTCACTTCCACTTCAGCGTACTCTTCTGCACGATATCGGTTCCTCCTGTTCTCTTTCGGATTATCTCGCTTGTCGCGTTACGAATTTTATCGACTCAATCACTAAAGTCTGTAACTAGAGTAATATTTGTTGTGTTAAAATTATATTTTCCATGTGACTGTTGGCCTCAATTGTGTCGTAAGAGCTGACAGGATAACAGCTAACCAACCTATCTTGCCAGCGAGGTATAATAGGCCCAAATCTCCATTCTAAGAAAAGGTTTATGTCCAGTATTGGACTACTAAATTAAAAGCTAGTGAGACGATGTGTGATGTGATGAATGTTGATGTACATTTGGTAAAGGTGCTTCTAAAAGAAGATTTAGAAGAACCTTAGACAGAAATAGTCACTTTCTTTTAAAGGCAACACTCAATAATATCGGTTTTGTAGCGCGTGTTTGAAGCCCACTTTAATATATTTTACATCTCCTTACCTTAGCATTATTGGAAGTCTCTATCCATTGCCAATTCAAATTTTACTTCTCAAAAACATTGGCGGCGTGATTCACTTTTTTGATAGTTTTATTTCGTATCTCTCTTAGTGATAACAGCTACGTCAAGCGTGGTGTGATAAGTATGACCGACCCCAGCAACGATATTATGTTTTATCTTTCTAGTATCTTTAAATGAGGAATTCTTGTATTTATATAATCTCAATCTCGGACACGAACCATGAAAAACACATTTCATGACATTTCGGTGATGATAAATCGCTCTGGGTAGGATATATTTAAAAAAAATGATAAAAAAACACTGGTTATCCAGGTACTGTATAAGAGCCTGCCAAAAGTAACTGTAACTGCCTCATAGAAAGCATAAGCAGATTTTTTAGCTTATTCGTTCTTTACTAAATCATTTCTCCCACCTTGAGAAACAAATAAAGTTTGAATTGATTCATCACTTTCCATTTCAACATTATTACAAGTTTTTCGTTTGTGTTGTTTAAAAGTAATAATTGGTACTTCTCCGTCATCACTATTACACAATCACCTATTGTATTTGCTGAAATAAATTAATAAATTTATGGCAATATTTATTTTATTTTTATTTTTATGGGTTATAATTTTTACTTTTATTTTTATGGGTTATAATTTTTACCACAGTTTAAATAAAATTGAATAAATTATAACCTCAAATACGGTATTTTTAATTCTTTCACTTAATAATTTTGAATTACAGTTAGGACCTTTTTCATTTGTTTTTCTTTTATTTTGTTTCAGCAAAATGTTAATGGATTGAGAGTTAAAGTTTTAGAGTGACTCCTTGAATCGAAATTGAAATATTTAATGGATCGCGTTGTAGAAATGTTGCTGATAAATTTTAAGCAAGTTCTTTTTGAAGAATTCTAATATTCTAAGAAGGTTTTCTAAATTTTTTTCAGAAAACTAGTGTTTACTGAATGTCTGGATTTGGATGGTCTAGCATACTTTTTTTGAGGGACATACTTTTGTATGTCTCTTATTAAGCTTATCCTTAAGCATATCTTATGTCACTGTAAGTCTTAAATATTATATTATTATTATTATATGATATTAATGAGATCTATAAGAGGGTATATATATATATATATATATATNGGGCTGGCATCACTCTGGTGTGTGAACATTATACCTTAAAAGTTCTTATTGTCATTATTTATAGTATACATTATTGCTTATGCCATCCTTGTCAGCCCTCGTTTATTAGAGCCCTACTAAAGCTTGACCAGAGTTACCGGCACCACAATTTATTACTAAATATGAAAGAAAAATATAATATTAACTTATATTTGGAAAACAATAAATTACCATTCTTACCGTAACAGGTGTTTTTTACGGGCGTGTGGTATTATTTATATCGCTGCAAAAATATGGCTATCCCGTACCGACACCTGGCTACACCGGTAATATTTTTCTTTTTTATAAAGGGATGAGCCTCACTAAGCCCTGTATGATTGGAGCCTATATTTTTATATTTATAAACAATAGACATTGACTTTTAACCTTTATGCTCGAGTTGTTTGTAGTCGGCAATACTTCATCAAAATTTCGTTACTAATTAGGTCATATATATTGTAATTAGCGCGTAAGAAAATTGACAGTTAGATTTGTTCTGTGTCTATAAGCAATGTAAATGTAGTGCATACAGTTTCTTTAACAAAACATTTCATATCACAAAATATTTTTAGGTATGGGTTCGATGTAGTACATTTCATTTGTTACCATTAAATTTCAACTTCTTTTCAACACTAGTTTTGCCGGAGGCTTAGATCACGAGTATGGCTGTTAACGGTAAAGCCTATGCCCCTGCTCAAGAATTTAAGTATCTCTATGCTAAGTTTCATCGAAATCGGTGCAGTACTTCTTATATCGTGCAAGCCGTGAAAGCAGACTATCAAAGTTACTTTCGAATTTATCATATTAGTAGGTATTATTTCAATTACCTTAGTTTTAAAAACTTATTGCTAGGTTTAAATGTAGCCAATTAAAACATATTTTCAATTGTACCTTTTTTTCTATTTGGGATTGATATGGATTCAGATTTAAATTTCTTAATTAATCGGCAAGATATTACAAAAGTTTTTAATGAAATTGCGAAAAAAATGTTTTAGAAAATTTATGTTTGAGTGACTCCCTAACTTTATAAGAGATTAACGCAAGTTTTGAATTAAAAATTAAATTCAAAGTTTGTCTGTTATAAGCACTCGCGACTCTAACAAATACTTACACAGTTTCTGATAAGTATAAGCCGTTTGGAACGTCGTAGATTAAAAGGAATGGTAAACTTTTAAGTAAGGTTTATCAAAGGTTTTCTTTTACTAATTTATATTTAGTCATTTTTTTCCTGATTTGATATTAAATAAGGTCATAATAATTGGACTTCAGGTCAAATCTAGTGCACAGAGGAACTTTGAAACTACTTTGATAAAACTCTTTCTAGAAAAGGACATCTAAGGCAGATTGTCGGTATAGTTTTCAATAGAAATTTCTTCATTAGCGGGTGCTGCAGATACGAAGGGTCTCTACTCTGTCACCATAAAAAAGTACATCAAAAGTGTTGTTTACTTACACCATCTTTTCATGCAAAATTCCTATGTAGGTTAGGTTGACGATTGTATTTTATATATTGTAACAAATGAAGTGAATTCAATACGATATTAACTTAAATTTGCCATTGACTGATTCATTAACAATAACAAAATCCTTATCTTAATATCACCCACGTAATACATATTTTTTTAGATAAGTTACCTTACGCCGTAGTTAAACAGTACATGGGTACGGAGTTTCATTGCCTGTATAGTTTTTTTTATGATTTAGGAGCACACGAACAGACGGTGATTCACCTACCTGATCATTAGCGAATAGTTGCTCATGTATTTGTAAGACAAAAGAAACAAGTGTCCTTCCGCCCTATGGTCGCCTCGATCTCAGCTTGCCCTTCTGTTGGGAAATTAGCTCGAGTGGTTGTGTCGTGTCTCTCTTCAGAATATCAAGTTTTGTCAGGGTATGTTGCATGGCTTCGGCCTTGCTTCTACCAGATACTCAACTAACGTATGCTACTTGTGTTATGGTCACCAATTTAGCAAATCATGTTGCCATATAATAATTTTCCCCTCGAGTCCTTTTTGAAGTAATACTACTTCCCAATTCCTTTATTCTTTCGTGTTTCTATTAACTAAATTCATGACTGAAAATCAACGCTAGGTTGTATTGCGCTCAGCATTCTACAGATGTAATTTATTCATATTAAAATGTATACTTGTAATTTTTTTGTAAAATGTGGCAATTAAAGAATATTTATTTCTTTTGATTATATTCTGACACAGCTTGTGTCATCCCAAATTCTGTTCATTCTGTTTATACAGCTCTTTCTACAAAAGGTCTTACTGAGTTGTTGTAGACTTCAACATTGTATTTGATGATACGGTCATACAGAAAGTCTCCCACATAATAATAATATATGTTATTATGATTAAATTAGTTTAGTTTAGTCCAGAAGTGGAAAGTATACCAATTACGACGAGTTGTATATTGCAAATGAAATTGGACACAAAAGCACAAACACTATACTGTTTTACTTATTCTCAAATACACGAAAAGTTTCGAAATAAAAAGTTGCATTAGGAAATTAGTCAATACTTTTTGGTGTCCTATAGTCGAATAAGGTATATTGGATGGAAGCTGAAAAACCGTTATCGTAGCAATAGATTAATCAATACCTGATTAGATAGAGGATGGTAATGTAAGTTATTGAAATATCTCGCCTTTAGCAGCAGTGCTACAGTGCGGAGTCGTTCGTTGCACAAAGCGGAATCATGGCGCCCTGGTTGGAGTTACCGTACGAAATTACGAACGTCAGCGCTGAAGAAGAAAAGTTGATTCGCAAATGTCTTATAGGTCAGTGATAGTGTTGTGATGTGAATATCTAGACTGTGATTTTTTGGATGTGTAAATTAATATTTATATATATATTTATATTTATGTTTTTGATTTACCGTCAATATAATAACTTGCTTTATTACTAACTTTTTAGCAAAATGTAAAAAAACGTTAACTGGAGTACGTAAAAATTGATAAAAATGATATAACTTACGTCACCAGGGCGAACAAATCTATTGACACCTCATTCATAAAAATCGATTCGGTAGTTTAGATGCCACGGTGGAACATACCAATATACTGACCACGAATACTATTCCCGTTCCTTGAGCTGTAATGAGATATAAATCAGACTTGCGATTTAATTACTAGGTGTGTGAGAAAAACTAATAGAAATAGAATTTTAAACATTTATTTCCAGGCTTATAAACTAATTTTGGTATATAAAAACCATAATCCGACTTAAAACCCATGATAAAGTTTATAAACATTGTATATCACCCTCACCCGGGTCATTACTATGAACCTATTGACGTTTCATTCATTAAAATCGGTCACCAGTTGCGCTGTGATGAATCGTACTGTGTTTAGACTGCCAAAACTTACCGTCCTATTTTGATTCGCTATAATCAAGTAAAACTGATTTCATGTAGAAATATTCATATTTAAGATATAAAACTACTCGTGGTTCATACATATACTCAAGCATGTCGTTCTAGGATTATTAAACACATTTACAACTTATTTATCGCTATATGCACTTGAAAGGTTCATTACTAATTCATGGGCTGTTAAAGGGCTGAAGTAGGTATAAGTGCAGAAAATTGTATGTATTATTTATTGAGTAATGTGGAACACGAAAGCATAATTTTAGTTAAATTTCTTAATTTTGTATGTAGAAAGGAACAGCAACCTAAAACTTTAAATAACATATACTATAAGTCAGTATCGGTGACGCAATGGTAGCGTCTTGAGGTCTTAATCTTGAGGGTTTGATTCCCGGGTCGGAGTAAATGTTTGTATGATCTGCAAATATTTGTTTCGAAGTTTTGAAGTTTGTGTATTTTTTATGTATAATATGTATGTATTTATAAAAAAAAGTATATGTATTTACATTGGTTGTCTAGTGGGTATAACACAAACTCTGCTAAGCTTAGGACTGGATGGCGTTATGTGTTATATATCCGAAATATTTATTATTATTTATTATACACATACATAGAGCCACGTCTATTTGCCAGAGTGGTAGGCAAAGACAATTGACACACCCCCTTTGCTTCGTCCACATTCATCAATCGCTGCGTCCATGCTCGTCGGTTCCTGGAGCTCTTCACCGTTTTTCAGGACTTCACCAATTGGTTCGGTGAGACTTTTACCGTAGAAAAATTATTTATTATTAATCTTTGCCACTACATATTCTTTCAGTCCACAATATTCTCTTATCACTAAATTCTTGAACGTCACGAACGTTCATATCACAAATTGTTAAAAGCTGTTAGCTGTTTTGGTGTATCGTGAAATATAATTTAATACCTTTACTGAGTACCGTGCTCGCTTGAGTTCCTTCTATTTCTGCTGGTTCATTGAAATAGAAGAAGACGTTTAATAGTTGAGGGTAGGTGACCTCTAGTCTAGTAGGATTAAACTATTCTTGTATATTAATATATCTTGTATATTAATAGACTGCCTTTGTGGCGCAGTTATAGCGAACGCGACTGCTGTGCAAGTCTTGGGTTCGATTCCTGAGTCGGACCAAATGTTTGTATGATATGCGAATATTTGTTTCGGAATTTTGGTGTATTCTATGTATAGTATGTGTATATTTACAAAAAAAGTATATAGTATTAATATCAGTTGTCTAGTAACCCACAGTACAAGCTCTGCTTAGTGTGGGACTAGATGACGTTGTGTGTTAAAATGAACATATTTATGTAATCTGTATCTCAGAAACGGCACTAACGATTTTCGTGAAATTTTTATGCAGGGGGTCTCGGGGGCGATAAATCGATCTAGTAACAATTTATTTTTAGAAAATTTACATCGTCGTCATTCAGGTACTATTATTAAGTTTGTGTGGCGCTCATAGCCCAGTTGCACTCGGTGATTAGAAACAATCATCGAGGGTAAGCAACGATGGCGCGGTCAGTACCTGGATGGGTGACCGCTGGTGGCATGTTACCATGAGCGTCTCCGTGATTCGGAGGTCACGTTAAGCAGTCGGTCCCGGTTGTTATCATACGATAACAGTCGTGAAGCTTAGTTGGAGGCCTTCAGGCGGCTTAAAAAACATCCAACGGCAAGATTTACGTAGCCACAACGTATTCTTGCCAGTCCCCAACCCGCACTTGGCCAGCGTGGGGACGTATGGCCTTAACCCTCTCCTGAGAGGAGACCCGAGCCCAGCAGTGGGACATTATGGGTTGCTGTTTTATTGAATAAAGTTAGAAACAATCACGATTTTAATAACAATCATAATATGGCCATAATGTGCTAACGTATTCTTATCGAAATGTTTGTGGTCCATGTTGATCTAAATGTGTGTAGCCAATTTTTATCGATACATGGCTCTCCCAATGATACTTCAAATTATTAAGAGTTCCTGGATGTTAATAACCTGTTTTTACTTATAACGAATTGTAATATTGACATGTGTATTGTGTTGTATCTATAGTAGTAAAGATAAAATGATTTCTAGATCGTGGTGCACTTGGAGACTTCTTCTTTATCAAATGTTATCGCGCTGGGATTATTTTGTTCAAGTACTACGGTACTTGAATGCTTTTGATCCTGTTATAGATAAGATGATGCCGAATCATCATCATCATCAATTAAGAGGTGGGAAACCCATGCTTTGATACGTACAGCTCGGTTCAACTGGCATTATAAAACAGTCTCCAAGAAATGAACTGTTATTCAGCAATTCATCATTCGCTTTGCATGTGCTGATAATTTCATATGTAGTGTCGCCGTCATCATGAATTGCCTGTTCAGAAAGTGGAAAAGCATTGAAAGGAGTAGGTGACAAACATGACACAAACCTGGTATCAATCCTTTTGGTCAGCGTGGTAAATTATACCTAAACCTCTTTTCTAAGGCGTACTACAGAGAAATTGTTAATAATTCGTATTTTTTTAGTTTTGGCAATAATCAACTACTTCATAGTATTCCAAAAGGATTAAAATAAAAATCAATTGTTTTAATAGACTATTAATGAAAATGGGGAAAAAATATGAACCTCTTTTCATGTATGTTTCCTAAACGTAAAATCGAAGAAATCAACATTGTTTTGCATTTTAATTCACAAAAACACTTCTTTTCTTTCGTTGATTTTGTTTCTTTTGTTTATGTTTTTATAGGTTATTTTAAAGTCAAGTTTCCCATGATATAGTAGAGTTTATAAATAAATTTGGAAAACTTAAACCCACGTCTATATCAGCAATGAGATACGGTAAAGTGTAAACGACGGTGGCGAAAATGGCAGCAAAGGACGGCTTATTTTATTTCGTTGCATCAAATACAGTTGTATTGTCAAGAACTTTGAGTTGAATTAAAATTGTTATTGAATTATTTTTTTTGCTGCCACTCCACGCGTCGGTGGTGACCCTTAGGCCACACCTTTGCACCAACTAAAACGTATTTTCACACACGCGATTGACCATTATATCTACCCAAAGCTGTAATACCGAATTATACATTTACGGTATTCAATAAAAATACAAATGATAAAGTAATCATTATATTGTAGGTTACTATAATATTGTTTTACCTTCGTACTTAATAATAAATGTCGTCATGTATAACATAAGTTATCACGAAATATGTTCTACAATATATTCATTATATTTAGATGAGATAATCATCCCTAGGCATAAATATGATTTCCATTCGTGAGCAACACAATTATTTTATCTTATCGCGATATCTTTACGATTGAACTAGTAAAAAAGTTTGTTTTTAAGTGAAAATGATTATCTATTGACGTAATTTGGTATCTGGTTCTGTCAAACTCAAAAATGCTAAACGACTTTTGACCTTATATACAAATGTTAAGAGATGGTTTGCAAACGCTTAAAAACTCGAAAACTTATGGAGCGATTGAGTTCAAATTTTGATACGATTGGAGTATATGTAACAACACAATTGCCGTATAGTGACTGATTAAGAATAAAGAGCGTCCACTCTACATATGAGTATCTATTCCATTCATTGCCCATAAATAAGTACGTTGCTGAAACTGAAAGGTTTGCGTAACTCATAGATAGTATAATTTATTTGCAATAAATTTTTGACTTTCAAAGTATTCTTCGTTACATTTAATACACATTTTCATACATTCAAACCATTTTTTAAAACACAACGATCTTTGGCCTTAGGGTTAGTTTTAATGAGCTGGATGAAAGCAATCACTGCCTTTTGTAGATCCGTAAATGCCATATTTTTTATAAATTCTTTAACTTATGGAACGAAATGGGAAATAAAGAAATCGAAGAATCGGAGCTAGGTCCAGATTGTGTGTACGTCGGGACATGAGCACGAGATGTTTTCAGGGCCAAAAATGATTTTGTTTTGATCGCGGTGTGCGCTTAAGCATTGTCAAGGTGCAACAGGATGCGACTTCTAGTACGATTTTATCTAACCTTTTCAAATACATTGGGCAAACAAATAATGGTGCACCACTCAGTATTAACTGCCTTGTATTGTTCAAGTGGGATCGTGCAGAAAGGATCCGTCTTGAAGATAGAGAATAACGTGATGGCTGAACTGGCAATCTAGAAGCATGGGCAAACAAATGGATAGCCCACGCTTCTGGTCTGACTTAATTTTGTTTTACTGTCAACATCAAACACCAATACAGAAGATTGTTGTTTTTTCCTGAATTTAACAATTATATATAATGAGTTTTTGAATTTAGATTTCGAATATATAAAATTCTGAATGCAAACATTTGCCGCCCGTGGCTGCCTAGGCCAGTAATGCAATACTTTCAGTATGAACCATTATATTTAAAGTATAAAATATGAATAAAATATAATAGCTCATAGGATTAGCTAAAGTAGTAGGCTTGTGGTGGACTGGCCATATTAACCACAGAACTGGCAACCGTTGGAATAAACGGGTTCGTGAGTGCAGACCGCGTCTCGGCATACGAAGTGTAGGACGTCTAAAGGTCCAAGACGCAGGAGCAGGAAGTCAGAAGCCGAGGATCAAAAATGCCTAGAGAGTAAAGGACTGCGACTGGCTGATGATGAACAGGCGAATATTCAGAATATGATCCTTTATCTTGAAAAATGAGAGTGAGAGAATAGAACAGTACACAACATGACTTAATTTTGAAATAGTCTTGAATGAAAAAACATGTATGAGATTGTGGTAGTTTTTTTTATATCCAGTAAGTCATCATGACATGTCTTATTTCCGCATTATTCCATCAGTTATATAGATAATATAGATAATCCTATGAAATGAAGTACTATTCTGATATTAGGTCAGATAAAGTCCTATCGAAATAACAAAAAGAAAAACTCAAGTCTCATAATTTGTAAGTGTGAAATATACCAATATAAATATACACATTTCTTATATCACAGTCTGAAGTCAAACTAGGTACTAGGTAGGCCTGTACTTTTTTATATGATGCTGCTGTTATATTTAATTAAATTTACTAACATTCATATTATAGATAAACTGCACCCAAAAAAAAACATAATGTTTGCGATCATCAATCAATTTTTGTCCTTGGTGTGAAATACATCCACTGAGTTGTTTACAATAATAATACTTAAAGGAAAAATATTAAGTAGTTCATTACCCTGTAGGGTCTTGTTTTAATGGTCCTAAAACACCGAAACCGAGTCCCTTCATTAGAGGTACGACACCTTAAAAACCGCAAGCTGAGAACTAGTTACAGAACTAAGTGAGTTACGCTTAAATTATATAAGCTTATAAAAATAAATGTTATCAAATGTTGAGTTGCTTTTTTGCGTACAATACATTGACTAAATCTACAGATACGCTTTCACAGTCAGTTTCGATATATCAAGTTTGTCATATCTTTGATAAATGCAGATAAATTTATAATTTTTAATTTATTAAAACATCTAGAAAGAATAAGTGTGCAAACTAAGTTAGTACGTACGTAAATAGTATGTACGTAAGTAGATGTAAGTTTTGATATAAATAAGTTAAAGTGTATTTATATATTGAACATCCTACAATTGTATATCATTTAAGAGTAAAAAAATATAAAACAACCTTGAAAATGCCATGATTTTGTTTGAGTGTGTCGCTAATCGTTATTTATTCCATGTAGTAGGATGAGTGATTAGTGATTTGTTCTGTAATTAGTTTCTGTCAATTTAAGCGTCGAACTCTTGTCGGTCTAGCAATTGCCACCCCCCTCTGTTTTCTTTTGTTTTATGTATGAGCATGCTAAAGTGAGCATCAGCAGAATCAAAGAGAAGTAGTTACCATGCTGGGAATTCAGAAAATGCAATAATGATGCATAGAAACCCACACTATTTACCGTGGAAGAGCCACGTACATTTTACCGTGGGAGACATACGCTTCGGCACGAATAGGCCGGCTCAACAGCAGGGATACCACGGCCTCACAGAAATCGGTGTGAAATAGCGCTTGCACTGTATTTAACCGAGAATACAGGAGACCCATACCCCAACCCCTTCCTCATTCTCCTCCCCTTCCCCCAAAGGTAGGCATCGTACTTGTGACGCCTCTGGTGTAGTAGTAGTGGCGGTAATGGCTTACCATTAAGCGACACGTCTGCTTATTAGCGCCCTATTCCATAAAAAATATCACTGAGCCTGGTCACACTCACCATCAAAACATGGTCTACTGAGCGAGGGTAGTACCGCTCCTGTGAAGCTGGCTTGTTTATGCTGAAATAAGCGTGGCTTTATTATTTATATCTGCTGCCCATATCTAATTTATATTTTTCCAACACACTTAAGCATAACGCATTCAATTTCCAGGTTATACCAAGCAGTTCGTGAAATGCGGCAAGTCAGGTTATGTGATGCCCGGTTCGTTCAGGAATCAGGCCGAAGCTATATACAACCTACAGGTCCGACCTGATGATATATGGGTCATCACCTTCCCTAGATCTGGTAAGTATCATCATTAATACTAGAAAAAAAAATATCAAAAGAAATTCCTCTAAGTTTGGGTGCTAGTAACCATACAGCAACATGGTAGGGAGTTGTTATATGCAGGCGTTCCCCTCTATCAAAGTGTAAGCCCAAATGAGCCTACGCATTCCACTGTTATTACATAGAATGAGTTCATGGGTGTGTGAAATTATTAAAGTTTTCATATAATTGTTTATTTATCAGCAGTCTGATAACTATAAGTTCTACTTGGTTTGGGATCAGATAGACTTAAGTGAGACGTGTGATATTATTGTTAAGCTAGTTATTCTTTGTTCAAAAGACAACTATTAACATCCAAATAAAACAATATATCATTCACGTATTAAAGACAATATCTTTTAATGATGGAATTCACATATGACTGACGACTGTATCATGTTATGGCGATCTCTTATTCATAAGTTTAAATTCACAAGTGATAATTTGTCTAAGTCCCTTGGAAGTCGAGACATGTGTGTAGCTTTAGACTATTAAATATTGTTGATTTATTGATTGATTGATGAGACTCTTAATAATTTATATTATACTGTTTATACTTTGACAGACGGGAGTACCTGCGTATGGTTTCTCCCTACCTTGTTGCTTTATGTTTGGAACTCAAAAAAATTACGATAATTACCACCCCAGAATTAGTATTATCTTAGGATCTTAAACAAGTAAAAATGCGAATTCATTCGGTCATTTCCGATGTATTACACATTAATAACATCCTTGATATTACATTTTATCTACAACTTCCATGAATTGATAAAAATTTCACGATAAAATTTGTGTGTAACCAATTAAATTTTATAAGGGTCTTGGCCACAATTGTATTCCAGTAAATGGCGATTTTATTCATAAAATAAATTTTTGGACACTGAAATTAATAATAATAATAAAAAATACGTTTTTTTCACCATTAAGAATTCATTGTACAATAATCATTGAAGTTAGTACTGAGACAATATTTATAGTTTGGGGTGGACTGGAGCCTAAACTAGGTCAAAACCTGTATTTCAGGACTATAGGATTTACACCAGCTCTGTTTACTGGGTCGATATATTGTGGTGCGCTACTATATATATGTGTGCGTGTATAAGTGTGTGTGTGTGGTGCGCGCATGTGTGTGTGTGTGTGTGTGTGTGTGGTGGGT
>PKRV01003037.1:104310-151521 GCA_003709505.1 Hyphantria cunea
GTGTGTGTGTGGTGCGTGTGTGTGTATGTGTGTGGTGCGCGCGCGTGTGTGTGTGTATGTATGTGGTTTTTTAAGTAAGTAGTAAAAAGTAGTTTTATTAAAAAAAATCTTTTACCAGAGGCTTCATCTGAGTGTATGTCGGATATGGCGGTATTTTGCTGTCCCATAGCCAAAATCAAAGAATCTCTATTGGGCAAAAAGATTCTGAATAGGTCCAGGAAATACGTATATTATCTGTACAACCTCACAAACTTTATCTCTTTATGATATTAACGTAGACTTTTATTTAAAAGTGAAAACAAATATTGTTTGTACTAAAATCGTATGTGTAAAGCTCAATCAGTAATCAGTCTAGTCCCTGTATCTTTATCTTCAAAACACTTGCTTTAACGAAGGCTTCGTTAGCATACAGTATATTGCCATTCTGTGCTCAGTATCGGATCAGTAATGTCCTCTCTCGTACTGCTGTACTCGTACTGTTGTAGGTAGTTAACATAACCATTTTGTCTTCTGTCTCTAGACTCGCATACTTCTGTATAAAAGACACAAAACCCCTTTGACTTTTTCTCACTTTTATTCGACTATAAGAATCTAAGTATTGACTATCGTACGTGTTACGTGTACCTGTGTGTATTTAATCTGGGCACCTATAGATTATCTTTATCGCGATAGTTTCTCTGATAAAGAAGTACTGTGTTTTTGGGTTATTACTTAACAAAGTACTGATAAAGTTTAGTCACGTTTAAAACAAAGTACAAAGATTAAAATACATCAAATACTTCAATATGTTTACACCCATATTTTATGGCTGGCCATAAATAGACAATGACGTGTCAGGTAGTGTTTCTGACGGTTGATTCTGGTCAATGTACATCATCTACGATTGATTTCACTGGATAGATTATGCGAATGCGACGATTTCTTGTCCAGTTCTCACGTTTCAGTTTCATTTTGAATATTGTAGAAAGTATTTGGCCGATTAATTAAAAAACAATAAGCTAAAAGTAAGTTAATAACAGTATCGGTATAGTTGTGGTTTGACGCCTTGTGTGAGTTAATGCTATGTCAACCTGATCTTAATGGCTAGCGCTATCAGCGTTACGATTGGTGTAAATTTCAGTGCCAGTAAATCGTAACACCCTGCGTCGATTGAGGTCACGGTGACGGTCGACTCGATGTGATTTACCTAGGTTGTTCCGTATATTGACAGCTACAGGATAATTACGATTTCTTTTTTTATGAAACGAAACTATTTTGGATTGACGGCTCATTTCAACACAAACCTCCTTAGTGAAAACCAATGGCCACTTATGTGTAGTTTTTAAATATATTTTAAGATTATCTGTCACTCATTTTTTGTTTACAATAATGGACGTCTCGCGGGACGATTCACGTGCTATGTTTTGCTATGATTATAAACGAGAGTTGGAGATCGTTTTTTGTTTTTGCGAAAGACGGTCCCCATTTCATGTCATCCATATTTTTTATATTTTTTATCATTAATTCCATCACGACGAAGACTTGAAGACTCGAAGACTTAGAATTGAAGACTTTTAATACTTGACATTGGCAGAAATAGCTGATCCGGCTGATTGCCATATCATCAAAAGAAGAATATAAACGAGAGTTAAACTTCAAGGAATCTCAAAAAAATTAAAAGCTTTTTGGGGAGTCTACTTCCGAGATAGCAATAATAACTTATTGGTTTCGTGATTTAAAACATGTTGAGAAAACTTAAGCTCGGTCGGCTGGGTCTGGACGCAAAACATATCCTACATTATTACAACTGACGAATCATGGATTTATAGCTACGATCCTCTCACGAAGCAGCTATCCACGAAGTGGGTGTTTGAAGAGGACGATTTGCCGATAAAAGTTATTCGCGGTTGGAGCGTCAATAAAAAATATATAGTGGTGCCAGACGATGCGGGTAGAAAGTATCCTCTCAAACAGTTTGTCCACCTCGCCCAGTTACACGATGAGCCTATAGTGGACTAGTAACAGAAATTCCGCTAGAAGATCGTAGAACAGTTAGTAGTGAATCGTATAACAAAGTTTGTCTGTTTTCACCAAGATAACGCGCCCGCTCTCACAGTTGCTAGAACTATGAACTATTTAACAAATTCAGGGGTACAACTATTACTCCATCCACCATACAATAAGACAATAAATAAAAGATTTAGTTTCATGCGATTTTTTTCATTGCCTCGGTAAAAAAATAATTAGTTTAGCACTGCAGACGATGGCGTTGACGGATTTCAGCGGTTATTTTACGACTTCCCGCAAGAAACGTTTTTAAAGGTTTTGAATGCTGGTTCACCGGAATGCATAAGTGCATTGGGATTAGAAGGAGATATTTTGCAAAGCTGTAAATAAACTTTTTTTATTCCATTTTTCATTTCACTATTTTTGGAACAGCCAACGTACATTCGTTCTAGGTCTTCTGATATGACTAATTCACGACGTATATGGTATGAAACATAATCACAAACTGTACAATCATTATTTTTATCTACAGGTACAACATGGATGCAAGAGCTGGTTTGGTTGCTGGAAAACAATTTGGACTTCAACACAGCAAAATCAACACCCTTATACAAGAGGTTTCCCATGTTAGAGTGAGTAGTTTACATTATTTTATTGTTTGTATATTATACATATAGATTTGATGACTATAAAAAATATAAGTTATTTAGCCCCGAAATTACAAAATCAAATGCCGTGTATATCTTGACTGTATATAATAATATTTCGTACTAGCTTTACAGACTCGGGAATTTTTCCCATTAATACGACAGAGCCATGAAATTTAGATAATTTGGCTATGTAAAAATAATGTACTTTTTTTTTAGAACAACAACTCAAATTCCGGAGGTTGCATTTGAGCTGATCAAAATGAATTTTATGAACCTGGGCAACTTTCAAGGGCTTTCGAAAGCTGCAAGAGAGCCCAGCTGGCAATCGATAGATGAAGCGCCATCGCCGAGGTTCATCAAGACACATTTGCCTTTGTCCTTACTACCACCCAACTTACTCAGTACTGCCAAGGTTGTGTACGTCGCAAGGGATCCACGAGACGTCACTGTATCATACTACTATCTTCATAAGATGATCTCCAAGACTTTAATGAGAGGCAACTTCACTAATTTCTGGGAAGCTTTAAGAAGAGACTTGTGTGAGTACCAACAAATTCATATTTACTTAAGGCATTGGGTAAGCAGCTAGGTTATGTTAGATTCATGGTGCGCTGCTTTGCATTCTTCCTCTCACTATAGGGTCGCGGGAGACAGTCTCACTCACTTTATGTAAAGAATTGAAAGAATTGGTCACACTAGTATGTGCCAAAGTATTTCTCTTCTTTTACTCTTTACCTTTTTAAGAAACGATTATATAACGATCCTTAGATAGCTGTCCATTGCTGGACACAGGTCGCTCCCTAGAAAGGACCTTTTAGTCTAATATATGACGTCTCCATCCCCGGCGTCTCCATCGTGGTCAAATCAGTCCTGGTTCCGGTTCGGGCCCCTGTGATGTATTTGGGCCTGATCCTGATAACGACAAGTGGCTCTTCGACGAGTACTTCCGACAGCTTACTCTAAACCTTGTCGACGATGCCTCTGTCCTTGGGCAACTTTTGTCCGATTTGAGTGGAGCAAGCGTCGTGACGGCTCTACACGGGGGTCATCTGGTCGGTGGCGTTGTATGGTACACCGATGTGAATGGCGGCTCTAACTGCCCAGAATAGGGCGTGCTTCTGGCTTTTCCAGAAGATATTAGTAGTTAGAACCATATGTGGTTACCGCACCGTGTCCGTAAAGGCTCTCCAACCGGTCATCCTTAAATGGGCAGGGCGGCGGCACTGGATCCTTTTCTTCCGATTGACGCAGGTCATTTCCGGGCACGGTTACTTCGGGATGTACCTGCACTCGGTCCATTGGTTGCTTATCAGCGCTTCATGATATATGTCACTTAAATAGAGAGTTTCAGCAGACGGGGCCCGCTTCAGTGTGAGCAGGCGCTGGGAGGGGTCCAGATGTTGTAATCGTAGTAGCTCCCGGATCCCTGACATCTCAGGTTCAGAGTAGCATACCGTACGGTTTTAGTCGATCCGATTACGATACACCACTCCGCTGCAAACCCTGGTGATGGTGATGGTGATGGTGATGGTGATGGTGAGGGTGATGGCCCGTGGGGGCTTTCACACGTTAAAAAAGGGGTTTGTTGTCCTGCTTAATTTGCTTCCTTACGACATCATATGAATAAGGGTTGTGATACTCTGTATCCTTAATCCATCACTAAATAGAGAATCATGACTATTTTGAAGCGCATGAGTTTTTTTTAACAATTACATTTTCTATTTTCTAGTGCCATATTGTCCAACAGTAGCACACACAAATGAGGCCTGGTGTGAGAGACATCACCCAAATATGCATTTTATTTTTTATGAAGACATGATTAAAGTAAGTAATTCAGTAATATAATATTTAATTTGTATGCTTATGTGCATAGGATTGTTCTATTGTCAGTATACTACTTATGGCTTAAAATACTGACGGGAAAAGTAGTGCTGTGTTCATAAGAAACTCAGTAACTGCATCTTATTATACATACTAAACTGATAATTAATTAAAACAGCAGTGAGGGCCTCCTATGCTTTGCAAAAATATAACTAACAAACAAATGTTTATTGCAGGATTTGCCAAAAGAAATACACGGAGTGTGCAACTTTCTTAACAGACAATACAGCGATGAAGAAATAACGAAACTAGCAGAACATTTGAGTTTCGAAAGCTTAAGAAAGAATAAGAACGTTAACAACACTACCAACACGAACGGAGAAGGGATCCAGTTTGTGAGGAAAGGAGAAGCTGGGGGTTGGCAAACGCATTTTGACGAGAAACAACAGCTCCAAGCTGAAGAATACCTTATTGAAAGACTACAAGGACTGGATTTAAAATACCCATCTTTTCCTCTTAACGAAATTACCAGGTTATAATGTTAGCCAAGACTGGCACATATATCTAGAACTGTTAGATTGTATATATGTATATATTTAGTTCGTTTGTTATAATTATTGCTGCTGTAAGAATTAAGTGTGATAAGATTAAAGTAATTGTTTTAGTACAATGTGCAATATTCACGTCAGGTTATAAAATTAGTTTATAAGTTCAATTAAGATTGTAAAATGATTATGCAAGAATCTGTAAATACCACATTTTGTTGAAAGATACCGTGAAGTGGTAAGATATTTTTTACACGAGAATGTTTGAAGAGCTTCATGAACTGGTAATTTTAAGGAGCGATAGTGAAAAGACTCGACGTCACTTATGTTTGATGTTTTGCGCCACGGATAATGGAACAATTTAACACCGAAAAGTCTATTGGCTGGATATCCACTACAATTTTTATCATAATTTAGTATCAGCTGCACTGATAGTTATTCTGCCGTGTGAACTTGGAAAAGTACTTATTTATGTAGGTATCTATGGTTAATCTTTTCCAAGGTACTTTTTAACAAAAATGGGATAGATTTAAATTAGTAAGACGGTACATTTATTTAAAGTTCCTGAAGAGTGTTTATCTAAAATATAATTGTTATTATTAAGGATTAAATGCCAAATTGCATATAAAAGGTATACAACTCTAAAGATGCGGCGGGCTCGACTTTACAGTTCAAATTCAGGATCCTATCGCGCGAATAAATAAAGCCTGGCTCTAGTTAATATCTCGACAGTAGCTCAATAGTTAAGTTCTTATTATATTTGATATTTTTAATAAAATGTAGCTTAAGGAATTAGTTCAGACTAGTCAAATAATGTAAAGTATACTTCAAAAAGTATCATATGCTGATACTGTACCTTCTTCAAACTTGGTAAATAGAGATCGTGTTTTTGGCGAAAATCTGTGCAGCCCTCTAGCTAAATTGACATTCTACAAACGACACCGTAATAGAAAACTAACCAATGCACGGAAATGACGTCTCAACGGTAAGTGGTAGTCAAAGCAATATATTACCAAGCAATAAAAGAGAATAGACGCGTCAGCGACTGTAGAAAGAGCATCGAACCGAAACACTTGCAACCTGGCTAAGAGGTACAGAAGGGGTTAGGAGGCAAAATAATTTCATATCTATTAAAAGAAATGACATGACTTTGAAATGAAAAAATTTAAAGCCTTCTTCATGAACTGTGACCTACATTTAATTTGATATTTCAACAATAAAACAATTTCTTTTCAATTCTTAGTATGTTAAAATTGGCCTTTCGGTTACCCTATAAATTAGGTGAATAAGATTGTATTATTTTGGTGCGTTTGTTTCTAGATGTAAATTTAACGTTCCTTTTGTATTGTGATTTATTTATAAGAGCTAAGTTACTTGTCCATTAGTAAATATAATTAAATACCTTTATTTATATAATTACCTACTCTTTTATTTCCACATTATATTTTATACGTAGGAAATGTTATACTACCATAACAGTTACACAATAAATAAATAAATATTTCGGACATCTAACACACAACGCCATCTAGTCCCAAACTAAGCAGGGCTTGTATTATGGGTACTAGACAACTGATATAAATACATAAATACTTTTTTTTTGTAAATACAAACATATTATGCATAAAAATTCCGAAACAAATATTTGCAGATCATACAAACATTTGGTCCGACCCAGGATTCGAATCCGAGACCTCATGAACAGCAGTCGCCTACGCTACCACTGCGCCACCGAGGCAGTCAATATCAATCAATGGGCACCCGCAACATTAGGGGCGTCACAAGTGCGTTGCCGGCCTTTGGGGGACAGGATAGAGATGGGAGGAGGGGTTGGGGTATGGACCTCCAGTAACCTCACTCACTCGGTAAAACACAGCACTTTTTTATACCGGTTTTCGATGAGGCCATGGGATCACTCCGGTCAGGCCGGCACATTCATGCCGAAGCGTGGTTCTCTCACGGTGTAAAGTGGCTTTCCAGACGGGTTAGTATATGGTTTGTGTTATGTTTTCCTTTAGTTTGCGGTGTTGTTGTCTCCATTGTGTGTCTTACGACTCCCATGGAATGAATAGGTGTAACGACACCCCTTATTTTCAATCTATCAGTAAAAGGATAAAATCATCCTGTTAATTTGAGTTTTTGAGGAGCTCTGGTAGTTGAGTTGACACTTCTTTCGATGTTTCGATCCATAAATCAGGCTGTTTTAAGTACCTTCTTGTGGTTATAATTTAATGGATCTGGATTACGTTTCAAACATAGAAGTTATAGTTTAAGAAATTAAAGTTTCTCGGTAAAGACTATACATATATAATATAGTGGGTATTGAAATTTGGAATGCCATCTTTTTATAACATGGATTACAATAAGAGTTGGATGTTATTGAACATTTTGGAAAAAGTTTTTCGTCAAGTAGCACATTCCATACCTATAGAAAGTTGAAACAAGTAGAAAGCTATAGAGTTATATTTTAATGGTTTGTGAACTAGCTAGAGCCCAAAATATTAAAATTTAGTTTGGATGTGCCCAACGGTCCATAGTTTTTGAGAGTAAATTTATTATTAGGATGGATATAAAAGTTTGACATGTAAGTTCAAATAATTAAAATGATATTTGAAATAATGAAAATGGATAATCGACCAAATCTTTTTCTTTGCATCGCCAATCGGCCGACTGGTAGAGAATGCTTTGAGAATTAAGTCCATCACTGCATGTAGTTGTGTATAAAAAGAAAAAAACCGGCGAAGTGCGAGTCGGACTCGCGCATCGAGGGTTCCGTACAAAGATGTATTTTCGCAATTTTTCATTTATCTGTACTATAACGCGTTGCTTCGTACCAAATTTCAAGATTTGAGATTTATTCTGAGTTAACGACAGGTAGGTTCTAAGGGCCCTATAGGTTTTGATTCCCTTGTGAGTGTCGAAAATTTGCTACAAAACGTCTGTATCTTTTGATCGCTTTGGCTTAGAAGTTTGATTTATTCATTGATTTGATATGAATTTCAGCTCAATACCTCCACGCGTTCCAGAAAAAAAGGTTGTTAGATGTTGTTAGATGGAAAACCAAGTGATCCTATAGGGGTTCCATTCTTTATTTTTGAGGTCCGGAACCGTAAAAAATGGTCAAATCGCATTGAATAGTATATGAAACAATGATTGAATGAGTAGACGACTCGCAAGAGAGATGGAGAATGTCATTTCTGACCCTCGAGTTGCGTCCATGGGGGCAGTATTGACAAGTGTCCTAGCTTGGCAAGGACCAAGCTAGGTCATTTGTGCCAAAGCGCGGTTTACCTATGGTAAATATATTAACATAATATGCACTTAAATTTGAAATTAAGTCTTTTTGTAGTTGGTATAACCCTATTCAAAAGATATAACTTTGGAAGCACTATTACTAGAACATAACTTACACGTAATACAAATTTTGTATTCCCTGCGTTAAACAAGAATGTATTTATTAAGTTGATAGTAGTTCGGAACTAATGCAAAGCTAAAACTCAACTTAATAGACGTGTTCATGCCTCGTGTAGCCGTGCCGCTGCTAACTGACATTAAATTCGTGTATGAAGTTCAAAACGAGCTATTAAGGTATAATAGTTGTATAGATTATATGGCTGCATCTATTCAGGCGTGAAGTAACAATACTATAGACAGCAATATTACATGTTGTCTGATTCTCAAAGGTATACCCAAAACAAACTTATCTTTTTCTTGCTAGCTTTTATTATTCTCTTGCCAAGGTCCATACCATGTTGAGTACACCGGTTCTCATTCGATCAACAAAGTTTATCCAAAACTATAAACAGCAATATTGCATGTTGTCTAATTCTCAAAGCTATACCCAAAACAACGTCTTATCTTTTTCGTCCTAGCCTTTACTATTCTCATGCCAACGTCCATACCATGTTGAGTACACCGGTTCTCGTTTGATCACTAAAGTTTATCCAAAACTATAAACAGCAATATTGCATGTTGTCTGATTCTCAAAGGTACACTCAAAAAAAATTCTAACCTTTTCTTCCTAGCCTTTATTATTCTCATTATTATTTAAGGTCGGCTACTAATTGCACCAGTTCTATCTGAATTGAATTTTTCCAAGGTGCGACTGCCATTCGACGTCCATAACCCTGATTTTGAACTAAATTCGATAATGAACTAGTTGTCAGTATATTTGAGGACATAATTAATGTGCAATGAGTATTAAATATAATCCTATTAATAATATAAACGTGAAAGTTTGTATGGATGGATGTTTGTTACTTTTTCAGGTAAAAACTACTCAATGGATTTGGATGAAACTTTACAGTAATATAGCTGATACATCGGAATAATTCGAAGGCCGCGATAACCGACATACACGTAGGCGAAGCCGCGTATAAACTAGTATATAATAAATCTATCGTACGGTACCGAATTGTTTCGACACTAAATGCAACAGGAAAAGATGATGTTTAATCAAAATATCTCTTGTCATTAATTTGATTTTTTGATTGAAATTGTCATGTACATGTTATGAACTTCAAAAGCTCATATAGTTTTGCACCAATGAAGCTCAAATTGGAATCGCTATATACTCTTTAAAGGCGATTTTATTACATTCTGTGAGTTTCTAGTTCGATAATTCTGCAGCTGAACATACATACTAATGCTGTCAGTTCTTACATCCATTGTTCCTTGCAAACATAATGACATTACAAAATTATTAAGTTGCTCGTACTTTATACGTATAATACATATTGAGACCAAACATTTTGTATTGTGTGTATGTCATTTTATGTTGTGAAAGCAATTAATTTCGTTCAGTGTTTTCATGTCACCATCCTCATAAGTTTCACCAGCAATATACGTATTGGGACAGTCATACACCTATCATTTTCGTACTCCTTCTTAAAAGGCCTAAAAATTATTTGTAACGTCTCTGGTGTTGCGGGTTTCCACAGGCGACGGTAATCACTTACTATCAGGCGATATGTCATCAATGTAATTAGTAGTTAGTAAGTTGACTGATATACCCTATTTATTTCAATAATATATGATTAAACAACGTTTTTGAAGTGAAAACTTCTTTAGCAGCATTGTGCACTTTTTTGTGATGGGTATAAAATGTTAAACTCGCATCGGGACACGTGACCTGACCGAAAATCGATAAGACGGAGGGAGAGTAGACCATAAATTCTCATGTTTATGTACGATAGCACAATAAATATATATTGTATTTCAAAACATAAATGATAGTACTTTTATACTGATAATTAACGCAATTCGTGCAAAATTATTCTCTAACCATTCCAAAATATCAAAAATGCACCACGTTAATATTCAAGTTTTCACTTCTGCCGGCGCTCTCAGAGTGTAGCCCGTTTTTTATAAATTTATTTATTACTTTATGCAAAAATACATACATTAGCAGACTTAATGCTTAAGGCAGTATCTGCCAGCCGAATTATTCGGTGAGACTCAGAGAAAGGATGTGGTAGATGCAGTTATGGTGAATAAAAGATAAATTATAGTGGTCTGGCTTTATGAAGTACAAATATACACAGATATAATTTTAGGGGCAGGAAGTTTTTAAGCGATATAGTTTTCTGAGGATGCCGGTTACCCTCTGGCAGATGTATGGGACTGTATCGCGCCAATTCAGAGTACACAGTCAAGTTGTAAGCCTAAGTCTTTCACCATTTGACAAACAGCTATAGTGTTACCATTCAGAATTACTTCAGGAAGCACCTCATAATTGACTCTGTTCATTGCAACCGACTGCCGATTGTTATGTTGATAATTCAAACATACTTTATGAGATAAGTAATGATTTTTACGATACTCTTAATCCATTAATTTGTACATAATGATATAATGTTATTTCGTCACTGTGAATACCTATCCGAACATTGCTGATGTGTGCCAGATAACTCAATGGCCAGTTTTTACATCCGGAAAAGATAAACGTGGGGAATGAAATCGTATCACGAAGGTAATGGAGAAAGTTAGTGGTTGCTGAACTGGAGCCGAAGTTACATTAAGGTATACCTGTTTGTGTAGACAAATTACCTTCATTACAAAGTAGGGTCAGGCATTCCCTGCAATAGAATCAGGAGAATTGTAACGAAACAGTGGATTATTTGCTTAAATATGTGTCTATAAGTAATTCGTTTTTCCGCTTCGGTTTCACACTTTGACCGCAGATTCGATTTTGTATTTATTTCTTTTTGTGTTTGGCGAAAATAGCAAACATCCATAATACAACCTTAGGGGTGAAATTTTCAAAAAACCCTTAATCGATTCTTTTAATATTAGAAACATTAGATACGAAAATTTCAAATTTGTAGCCATAGCAGTTTAGGTTCTGCATTGATGAATCAGTCATGGCAAGAATATACGGCAAGAATAATACAGAGAAATAGTCGTACTCATCATTAGATTATTTGGTCTGAGTCCGAATGGAACCAACGACCTTGAACTTATTTCTTTATCAACGACAGCCATGGTCTACTGCTGGACAAAGGCTTCTCCTTAGCAAGGAGGTTTTGGCCTACTTGGCATGGCGGCCTTATGATGCTTAAGCTTCACTAGGCCGCCATGGAGTGAGTTATCAAGCTGCAATGTTGCATTCTCTACATTCGCGATGAGTATGTAGACCACAACTTCTGGTTTCTACTCATCCTTTCTATTCACATAAAAAAATGTTGAATATTGGGGTTGTTCCAAGTTTTACTTGTCTTTGCAGTATGCTGTCCTGCGTAGAACGCTTATTTAATCACCTCTTACGACACACAACGGAGGAATAGGAGTGATGACACTCGGTATTTTTAATCCGTTACCATGCGGATCTTGTAAGCTTATCAATTACATGGATTCGTTTAATTTTTACCGAATAAAACACTGACTTTATGGTGCATTTGGCGCTGTCTTCACATTTGGCCGACGAGTCGGTAAAGAAGTGGTAATAAAAATGTCGGATGCAAATTAAGTCGTGCTGTGGTAAATGTATGTTGCTTTAAGTCTATATTTGGGTGTAAATAAAATGGTTTTAATGGTTTTCTAAAGCGTGAATCATTTTTATGGTAACATAAAGCACTGAAATAGTAATACAACCATGTTGTTTATATGTACGTGCCAGTTGATGTCGGTAGTACGGTTTTACGAATATGCGACAACTGTATTTTAAGATAAGTGAGTGCTTTTTGGGACACTTTCTTGGGAATAATTAGGCAATATTCTGGTAACAAACCAAGACTCAGTACACCAATCTCAAATCCAACAGAAAATGTAGAAACTTCTTCTGTATTTGAGAACTCATTCTTGGGGTTATATTGAGAGGATCTTTGTAAGGTTGCCATTATTTAGACGTAAAGCTATAAAAGAAACCAGTTAAATCCTTTTGGATTTGTTCCCAAGTAAAATATAGCAATGTACGATAAAAAAGTGATAATAATAATATTTGTATGAAACCAACCGTCAATTTGCTCGTACATAACAATAACGGCTTGCGTTCTTGCCCTAGCAAATTTTTCCTTTTATACTTCAGTATCAATCTTGCCGTGTAATTCTTACACAACAAATAATATTGATAATTAATCAATAATAAATAAGTGTCTAGTACCTCTGAATACAACAATATAAATAAATAGTAAAATATGTATGTATTTTCAGGTTTCCAGTAGAAATATTATACAATATTTATAAACTATTTCTATGTAAATACCTAAGCTAGTACTGCTGTTGTATAATTGTTATTGATTAAATGACATCAGGAATTTAGTTCCTCTAAGCAACAAACAATTCCACTTCCACTCTGTAGAATTTAGTAAACTATGTTGAATAAGTGTTGTAATATGTTAAAAGAATATTGTGTATAGTTTTCAGACTAACTCTATATTAAATAAAAGCTATAAAAATATTTCTACTCACGTGGCAGTTTCGAATACAGTAATTTATCTTGCAAACCTTATTTTAATTACTGCAAAACTATTCAAGCTCCTATGAAAATTAAATAGCAATATGCTCTACGTAGCATTAGAAAGATCGGTCAAATGTAGGAGCTACAGATTAGGAAAGGCCGTGCTGGGAATAAGTTATATATGAGCAAACAGAACACTATACACTCGTAGGTATATGTTTTTAGGAAACATTTCACAACATCATGATTTCAATAGTTACATATTTCGGTACACGATTTAAACATAAAATACCAGTTTTAGATAAGATGAGTGGGTATAGTATATTCTAAGAATGATTTTAATTACTGCAAAACTGTGTAAGCGCCTATTAAATTTACATAGCAATATGCTCAACGTAGCATTAAAAAGATTAGTCAAATGTAGGAGCTACAGATCAGGAATTGTAAGTCAATAAGAGACCAATATTACTTTTAAAAGTACCTAAAGTTTTCCAATTTATTTTCTAAATAACAAGGGTTACAAAAGTAATTACTGCCAATAAGTACATTCTTACTATCTATAGGTATATTCCTGCTATCAATAAATATTTTATTTAACGCAATCTAAAACAAATTAAAAAAACAAATTAGGTATCATAAAAAATCAATTTTTGTAATGTAATACCTAATTCGTGATAAATACAAATACATGTTATGTTGAAATCAGATGGCACTAAGGGACAGGTAATGATTTATAAAAGTAAAAAGGAAGAATGTGAGATTGCAGAATTGCTTGTTCACAAATGGGTTGACCCGTTAGGATGCTACCTGGGCCACAAAAAAAATAGATTTAAGGTTTTATGTTCTTTTTGGTTGTTTTTTACCAAGTGGTTGAGATTATCGCAGCCCAAACACCCCTCACTTTGATTTGGGGGGAGGGGAACTCAAAAAAAAAAAATTATTCTGTGAACCTCGTGATCTGACTTCTTATAATCTTCTACACATTCCAGGAATAGCCTGAACAAACAGACAGACATAAAATAAAAATAGTTTTTATTTTACATTTAACGAAAAGCTGTCAATTTGAAATTACAAACAGACAATAAATTTTTATTAATTCGTATTGATTATTCAACCACGGTAATTATTCTATAAAATTAAATCTGTGTATTAGAGAATAGCTCTAGGAAACTATACAATGTTTATAGTACTATAAGGGTAGGTCTCAGAATGCATTATGCGCTCTTGGAGTGTACGTGACGCCAAGACCGGTTTAGTTCCGTTGCGCATGCGACTATAACGAACGTGCGTCTAAATAAAGAAACAAATATGGCGTCTCGTGGTACAAAGTGTTTTCTAACAGTAACTAGAAAATATAGTTCTAGCGTGGACAAAAATGTGGGTTTTCTGGGACTGGGGAACATGGGATGTTACATGGCGGCTAACCTCGTCAAAAAGGTACATGAAATAGTTAAAATGTCTCTCATTACTATGATAAAAAATTAACGCTGACAGTCGTAGTTTGTTATGAGGAAAACGTTGTTTATAGTTATTGATAATAGTTTGTGTATATTGACAGTAGAAATAGGGAAGGGGATTGTGAGCGTTCGTTAGCCAAGCGTTTTATTTCCTGATTTAATAAATTTTATTTCTTTTTAACTCGGTTTTATTGGCTTCACTTCTAAGTGCGTCAACTAATTTTATAGGTCAATTTCAAGCTATTTCTAGTTATACAGCCATTAAGCCTTGTATGTGTGTATACGTAGTTTCAAAGACAATATTGTGATTTTTATATTTTGAAGTTGGTGTAAAGATGAATGATCGTGGAAATCTTTAGAGGCTCTCTCATATGATGACATGGTCTGACAATAAAACCTGGAAGTAATAAATAGTGATACATATAGGTATTTTTCATTCATTTCAAATTATTTTACGTACGTAGTTTCAATGCCATTATTGTGATTTTTGTGTCTCAGAGTTGGTGTAAAGATGGAAGACATGGAAATTTTCAGAACCTCGGTTGATATACTTTGACAAAGCTTAGAAGTAATAAATAGTGATAGGTATGGCTATTTTTAATCCATATCGTTTTTTATGACAGAGTGACAACAAATGAGTTGATTGTGAACTTCGGTTGAGAAAACTATATTTTTTAGGGAACACACTTTATTTATGTTTTGTAAGGTGAAGAATACAGGGGGTAACCACCCCTAGCTTCACCATGTGTGTTGTGGAGCCTACTAAGGCATGAAACTACATAGGATAACAGTACTGGAAAGAAACACTTGACACAAATTCCATACCAATCGGTCTGGTATACTTCGCCAAAACCACCTTTCTATTAAGATACCTGTTTATTATGTCCAGTAGTACACTATTAAAGCTTGTAGACGATTATGTATATATTTTGCATATAGCAGTAGATAAAATACTATTCTTAAGTCAAAGAGTTAAGGCCGAAGTCTTAAGTCAGATATAACTTAAACTTGCCCCATGCGTCGATAGTGGTTGTTCCTATTAAAACTGCTGAACAATAAAAATAAACAATGCTGTGTTTCACCGACTGAGTGAGGATACCGGAGGCCTTTTTTTTTGTTTTTTTTTTTTGACGTGGTGGAATGCCTTTACGCACTTCGCTCCCCCCCCGCGGGGACAGGGGGTTCACTTTGTGTGGGACTCCTGACTGACTCGCCAGACTACCCACTAAACCACCACGGTGTGCCACTCTGCGCCTGAAACGGGAGAGATCCGGGAACCGCTTTCTTACGCCATCCGGACCCCTAGGATACCGGAGGCCTATGATCCAACCTTTACCCTCATCCCGCAAGGCCGGCAACGCACTTGTGACGTCTCTGGTGTTGCGGGTGTCCATGGGCGGCGGTAATCGCTTACCATCAGGCGATACGTCTGCTCGTTTGACCGCTATTCAATAAAAAAACAGTATTAAATATGACTTACGATTATTTGATTACTCGATTGTTGTACTCTTTAATTCGTGACCATTAAGGATATTATTATACTAGCAAGATAATGCATTAGGTATCAAGTTCGCGTATGCATGTATATTAAAGCATAAAGTTGTAAAATACAATGGATAGGTGTGGGAAGCACACCTATATATATTATTTTACAACTTTATGTACAATGTATATATATGCTTTGCTAATGAGGGAAGTCGACTTATAATATTTCCAACTTCTTCAGCTTTTTTTGCCGGGTCAGCTAATATTATATACAAACTGAGCCCCGCGATGTTACTTCAACCAACTCCTTTAGTTTTCTACGAACTTCGTTGTGGGTTCCAAGACATTTTATTTTTTCCTGGGACTTCCCGAGTATCATAATTGGATGGGTTCGTGAGTTACTACTGTTGATCCTGGTGTACAGGAGTTACAGCCTCATATGTCTAGCAGACTTACTGTTATGACTGTAGATCTGATCTAGTTGGTGATTGGCTTTCACTCTGACGGTTCTTAGGGCTCTGGAGGAATCATTAAAAATTTCAAGTTAAAATTAATACAAATACAATATTAGTAATTTTCTAAATATAAATAAAAAGCTGTTCTGGAATCATGGAAGAGAAAAAGAAATCAATAAAAGAAATCTGCACATTTACTTAGTAATTTTTGTATACTGTTTAATTTTAAGGGATTTGCAATCCATTTGATATTGAATACTAGAACCGTATCAATCGTAAATCGTAATGTTGATTTGATAATGTAACCTTGTCGCATCCAATTTATTTTTAGAGTTTCGTTCGATAGGCATAGTCCAATGTAGTTTGTATCAATTATGCACCTGTTTTCTTATTGTAGGTGTGTTTTAACTATTCAATTATCATAACCGAAATACACAAAACATATATTTATATATATATATATATTTTAATTAAATAAATAAATATGTTCAGACATTTTAACACACAACGCCATCTAGTCCCAAACTAAGCAGAGCTTGTACTATGGGTACTAGACAACTGATATTAATACTTATATACTTTTTTTTGTAAATACATACATATTATACATAGAAAACACCCAAACTCTGAAACAAATATTTGCAGATCACACAAACATTTGGTCCGACTCAGGAATCGAACCGGAGACCTCTTGCACAGCAGTCGCATTCGCTACCACTGCGCCACAGAGGCAGTCTTTTATTTTTTATTTATTTATTTACTTACAACATTTTACAGTGTCTTACAGAACAATGATCCCAAAGCGACACTGTAAGTAAAAATGGTTACAATTATTTTACAACAAAATATCATTTGCTGAAATATACCTTTGGGTTACTTCTTTGAAGCTCTGTAGGTTACAGCTGTAGATCTACATGTTTTGATATAAAATTAATAAGCTTTCATATATCATACATTTGACGTATCATCAAAATATGATGGCATTTTCTTAAAAGATGTTTTAATTTCATCTGAATAAAAAATTGAGTACAATAAGTAGGAATTTAGTAGAATTTGAATTCTTATTTGTATTAAAATAGATTAATTTACAATTTCAACTGTCGAGCGTGAATTGATAACATTTTGATCAATTGGACTCCATAATGTGTTTTACGGCTATGTTTTTTTATTTTCAAATAAGGTACTCATCATTTTTGGAATAGTCTATGGTCTGAACTACCTTTGGGTATAGTGTTTTTTTTTACTAGTTTACGTCCATAGAGCAAATACTTCAAAATTAAGTTTTTATCTTTGAGTGTTTGCGTGACTTATCGAATTTGTTTTTGAGTTTCATTATCTACTATTTTCAAATTTTTTAGTTAATATGCGTTTAGTTTAGCCTTAAAGTAGCTCTGCAACAATTATGGTTAGCCTGCGACCACGGCTTGTATAGTCAAGACTGGAAGATTGTACTATGAAAAGTTCAATAATCTACAAAGAGTTAATTAATGGATTAATCTAGAGCAAGCTAGAGCTAAACAAATGTGGTATATGTTATTTTAGTTCTCGCTCTCTTTTGTTCCTGTGTTTCGATGAGTTTCAAAAGGTAAATAGGATTGATACATACACATAGATGATAGCTTGAACATGTTACAGGACAGTGGAAAACATTTCTAATAGTACACCTAAACACCTGAACCGATTTTAATTAACGAGGTGTCTATAGATATGTAATATAATGACTCGGATGAGATATTCATACTATACAAGCTTGTTCAAAAGTTTTTACGTAGTCGGGTTATAGTTTTTTTACCCTTTTTTGTTCCCTTTTCCGTAGGGCAGATACTACCACTATACTCTTACCATCAGCAAAGTTTTAAATAATTAGTAATCACTTTTCAGCAAAGTTTCAATCAATAAAGTATTTTTTTTTCAAAATATGTTACTTATAAATAAACTAAGACACCATGGGAAAGCCAGACTTCGTCAAGAATGGGCCGGCTCGACCGGAGTGATACCACGGCCTCATAGAAAACAAGTGTGCAACATAGCTTGCACTGTGTATCACCGAATGAATGAGGATGCGCCTGACACGGGAGAGATCCAGGAACCGCTTTCTTACGCCATCCGGACCCCTCAGGATGCCGGAAGTCCATACCCCAACCTCTCCCCCATCCAGATCCCCATAGGCCGCACTTGCCTCTGGTGTTGCGAGTGTCAATGGGTATACGTTTACCATCACGCGATACGTCTTAACTCCACTCTTTGTATTTTTAACTCTATTGTAAAGAAAATATCCACAGTTTGTAATTTAACTAAAATTTAGCTAGTTTCGGTATCGGAGTTGTTGTATTTATACTACAAACATCTAAATTATTGTTTCCTCTATTGGAATGCTTCCAGTTTCTAGTCACTAACACGCTCTGACATTATATAAGGCAACAATAATAAACTTTGATCAATTATAAGTTGTTCTGTCTTAAGCAAGAAGCAATCCAATTAATGTTCAATTAAATAAACTCACAGACATGTCAATAACACAGCTAGAACAATTCCTACCGTAAACCATATATGTGTGTACAAATATGTATGTTTACAACACTATTATATTGTAATTGCCTTGAGTTCATATTTGTATATTTTCAAAAGTTCATTTACGTAGGTATTTAAATTCTATTCGTACTTATCCTACTAATGTTATAAACACGAAAGTTTTTAAGTTTTGGTGGATATTTGTTACTCTTTCAAGTAAAAATTAGTTAATGGTTTTTAATAAAACTTTACAATAATATGGCTTATGCATCAGAATATCACATAGGCTACAATTTATAAAGATACAATCCACATAATATTTTTGTAATGTTATTATATTGGCTGACCCGGAAAACGACGTTTTACCATTTAAAAAAAATAGGAGTGGGTCACCCTTATCATTTAAGGATATGAAAAATAGATGTTGACCGATTCTCAGATCTATGCGATATGCACACAAAATTTCATAAAAATCAGTCCAGCCGTTTCGGGGGAGTTTGGTAACTAACACCGCGACACGAGAATTTTATATATTAGTGTATATTTTTGCCAAAGTGGTTCTACTCTGCCTGACGGAAAGCGTTAGTGGAATCCAAGAGCAGTTACCACAGTCATTGTAAATGTACTCAATACAAACATTCTCAGACTCAGCCCGTTCATGCTGAAATCAGCGTGGCACTACTGCCTTGCTATTGAATACTTTTTTGAATGAATATCGCCTTATTTTAATACAACTGAAACATGTTGTTATACAATATGAGCATCGATGCTTTGCTTTGTTGCTACGAAACAATTAACAATATTTGTCTAAATTACTCTTTATTTGAAAGTAATATCCAGTTAAATTCTGTACGTAATTAAAAGGTGATTTGCCACTTTTCTACATTAGGGTTAAACAGGTAAATAGGTTTACTTGACGGCGAGTGTTCACTATTACCCACGGACCAAGCAATCCAAGATACATACACATACACACACACACTTACACTCACACACACACACACACGCACGCACGCACACACACACACACACACACACACACACACACACACACACACACAAACACGCACACGAACACGTACATACACACACACACATGTACTCACACATATGTACTCACACACATGTGCGTTGCCGTCCTATAAATACCTACTAGTCCTGCCCCTTTGATTTATAATAATGATATATTTAACACAAATAATATTTACCAACATCACAAACAATATAAAATGTCATAATTAATTACGTCATGATCATGTGTTTAATTAGTATTATCCAACATTATCATTGCGAGTTGATAATAATATGATTATGCATATGAATGTTAAGTAAACGCCTGTTCAGTCGTCAGCGTGCGCGCCTCTGTCGAACGTGTCAACTAAATAAATAATTATATTTTTAATCAAAATGGCGTCGCGAGGCACTCAGTGTTTTCTAACTGTAGCGAGGAAATACAGCACGGGTGTTGATAAAAGTGTTGGATTCTTAGGTCTAGGAAACATGGGTGGCTTTATGGCTGCTAACCTCGTCAAAAAGGTTTGTGTTTTTATTCTCTGAACTCTTTTGAAATCAAACTTCGAACGTTTTAATTTGCGGATTTCAAAATTAAAAATCTTAATAAAATCTCTTTATACGAGTTTCTTTTTAATTTGTTAGTAATAAAAACCATAGTTTTTTCATCGTAAATTAATTGGTCATTTTGTTTTCTGTCACGTGTTGTTATTTCTCATTCAAATACGTTATCAATCAACAATCGAGTTTTTTCTTTTTAATTAATTAAACAGTACTTAGTTAAGATATCTTTTGAGTTCGAAAGTTCATGCTATTTTGATTTCAAGCCAGTAGTGGGTGTTGCAACCGGCAATGAAGCGTTTATCTATAGTAATCAGTATTTAAACTACAATTGATAACACAGCGAGGTCGCGATTACGAATAACGTTGTCCTTAGTTTTACTTTTAAATTCGTTTAGGTTATTTAAATCTATACACCACGTTACGAACGTATCGGCTAATTATCATATTTTGGCCGTAATGGCAGATTTGTAGACCTGTTTTGGTTGGTTTAAATATCTAAAAAGAACGAATATTTGCTGTTCGAGTAAGCCTATACTGGCAATTGTACCAAGACATTTTTTTATGTTGTAACTGGTATTACAATAATTACATACAATGAAAGATGCATTGTGTGTAAAAACCTTGGCTTAGTATAGTACTAATATTTTGTTATGTAGAAAATCATCATCTTCTAGCGTTTATCTTGAAAACTGATTTCATGATCATTAATTGAAAAAAAACATTGTGGTGGCAATATATTTAAAGTGTTAAGTAAATATATTAAAATAATAAAGTTGTTTAAATATATTTAAAATTTATAAACCAATTAACCAATAGTTTTGTCCGCTGTTTTGCCCGAGTGTAAGTTAATTAGTCTGGTTTATACTAGTATTAACCAGGCTAACCAACAACAAAGAGCATAGTGTCATTTCTCAATAATCAAAGTGTATAAATGCCAAATTACATTAAAATCCGTGCAGAGGTCGTGATAGCGTAATAGACGAATTTAATTTGGAAATTATAATATTAAGTATTGATTTGACTATTCCATACTGTCTGTTTTAAGGATGATCATAAATTTGGATCTAGCGGATCTTTTCCATATATACATTTAAAGTAAGTTGTCATAAGCTATAGTGACTACATTCATAATGGGCTACATTCTTTTACCCTCATATCTCTCTCTCCTTACCGTGGGAGAGTCACGCCTCGGCATAATTGGGCTGGCTCGGCCGTAGTGAAACCACGGCCTCACAGAAAGCCGGTGTGAAACAGAGCTTGCGCTGGGTTTCATCGTGTGAGTGAGGTTACCGGAGGACCATACCCCAATCCCTCCCCCATCCCCCTCCCTATCCCCCAAAGGCCGGCAACGTACTTGTGATGCCTCTGTTGTTGCGGGTGTCCGTGGGCGGTAATCGTTTACTATCAGGCGAGACGTCTGCTTGTTAGCCCTCTATTCTATAAAAAAAATATTGATTCATAGACAACAATTAAAAGAGTAAAGGTCCGAGTTACGTAACTTAGTAACTAAATATGGCGATTGTCGATAAAGTACGATGATTTAATTATTTTTGATAAAGAATTTTACAACAGCACATTGGTTAAATCCAATTAATTTCTTTTTGTCAATATTCTGTAGGAATGTGTTTGGATTGACGTATTAACCTAATTTTTGTCAATTCATTTTAACATTGATGTAATAATTAAAAAATAACATTAAACTTGCATAACGAATAACAATAATGAACGAATATGTAGCTGTTAAGATTGCTACTTATAATTTATTTCAGTCCCATCTTTTGTACTGCAATTTATTTTAAGAAGCCAATTACTCTATTATCCAAAACTAGTTTAACTATTCGGGAATTATTGTAATTACAATCGAAAATTAATTTAAGTGTCGCTTGATACCGTCTATGTGGTAGGGATAGACAATACGGGTATCACTACTCCTATTTATACGTGGGCAACGCAAAGGCTACTAAAGAAACAAACGACGCAGGGCAATAGAACTATAAGAAGAAGAAAAAATTGAAACACACACTTTTTTTCAAACCAGCTCTTTTTGGCTAGTCAGAAAAGTGTAGTACAACAAAACTTTTCTAATGGGAGACCTATGTCCACATGGAAGTGTTGTGGTGTGTGTAGTAGACTGTCATAGGCTACTGACGATGATAACGAGTAGTAAAACCGTAACGATGCGTTTTACGGTGGTTTTACTAGATACAAATGATTGGAAAACGATCTGAGTTTACTTAAAAAGATTATTTGTTCTTCTTGCCCGACTTAGAAAGAAAGAGAGTTATGTTTTTCGAGTGTACGTATGTATATTTCTTTGGCATGCCCTAGACCCCAAACGGCTTGGCTTATTTTTATGTGAGCGGCGTCAATAGATTTGTTTTAGACGTGAGAGTATAACTAGGTACATCAAAATAGTTCTTCATAGCTTTTTCTATCTTTTCAGTTCTTCAATAAATTTAATAAATATGGCAGATATTAACGCAGTCGCGATTTTTTTTAATTATATTTTACGTGACTATTAACAAATGCAAAAAATAAAAAAAATATGCATCTACGAAACTTTTAAATTATAGGTATAAAAAAAACTTTAAAACATCTACAGGCTATCTCCAATTTGGAGTAAAGACAAGCAATTAAAAACAGCTGTTAGATTGAGATTCTGCGAGCTAATAATATACGTAACGTATCCATGAGTATAATAATGTATCTTTTCCTTTCCTGAGTCAGTTTTTTATTACAAGGTTGCTTTAGTTCAAAACCTAAGAATGTCTCTTATAAAAGCTCTGTGCTTTTGGACCTCTCAGCTATACTTTTCTGTAACAAACAGTATTCAGATGGATAGATCTCAGTTACACTGGAGACGAGTTTATTCAGAAGTACGTGGAAGTATATTCAAGATGGCGTCATCATATTGCAATTTGGGAATATAACATTTTTTTACTTCCACATTATCAAAAAAAATCCAAATAAAACTGATACAAAGCTTCTAAGGTAACCAGAAAATAAGAACATATGCATTTCTACAAAAATCATTTACAGTCCATACAATTCCAGTTATGATATGGCTGAATGAATCTCCAATATCAATCATTCAAGATGGCGTCATTATATTGCAATTTGAAAAAAACAAGAACATTTTTTACTCGTACATTATTAATAAATTCCTGAATAAAACTGATACGATGCTTCTAAGGTAACCAGAAAACTCACAAAAATCTTTTACAGCCCATACAATTCCAGTTATGATTATGACTGAATGTATCTCCAATATCTCCAAAGAAACACGTAGGTATCTTTTAAGATAATAAGTCTAAAAACGAGATTTATACTTATACTCTCACTACCAGAGAGGCAAGCTAAAAAAAACGTTGAAATGCCAAAGACTCAGCCATCGGTTAATGGTACATTACTGTAATTTAAAATTAAAATCCCTCAGTTCATTTAGAGATTATGCAAAGTTATACAGATGGAAGCTTTTTACGTAAAACATTTTAAGGTCGAGGGCTTCAGAACTTCGATTTAGGGTCACGCCCAGTTAATTCTGAAGGGGATTTAGAACCTCCAGAGTTTTTTTTTTGTATTTTTATCACAAATCTTATTAGCCTGTTGTCTACTCACCTGAATTTTGCGTTTGGTTGTGCAAGGGGTTGTAACTCGATTAGTACTGAGCGTTTTTGCCTTTTGTTGGGGGCTCAAGTGTAAAATGCCAATTTAAATTGAATAAAAATGTTTTTATTGGTTTGATCAGTAGCTTCGTATGGGACTGAATCTTTCAATGTTATTTTTTTTAGTTTCAATTGAAACATGGATCGCCATTTGATCATTTTCAAGAAAAAAAATTAAAGTTTAGAACGGCTTCTTTAAAGGCATAATATCCTGGAATGAGGCAAAAGAAAAACATATCTGCCTAAGATATGTTTTTCTTTCTTTCTTTTATTTTTCTTTTGCATCTTCTGAGTCCTACAAAATACACACATAATAAATTATTATATATATAATACTAAATTCCGTGTCAGTTGCTCCATGTAAAACTGGTATTCAGGTAAAACCGGCTAAATTATCAATGAAAGGATTATTGATTGCTCCTGAATTATTGGCAAGAAATTCATGAGTATGGAGTAGGTATGTCTATATGGCATAATCCATACTATAAATTCGACCGTAGCTCCGTCTATCTGTTTGTCTGTTACGTTTTCGTGGCTAAACCACTGAATCGTTTTGGATGAATTTAAGTATACAGGTAAATTGAACCTTGGAGAAGGACATAGGTTAGATCTTGTTGCGATAAAGGACATCACAATACACGCGGGCTGAGCCGCTGGCCATAGTCTACCTGTTAATTGTGGAGAATTTACAGGTAGAGGAAAATAAGTAAGAACCCTTTATATTCCATTCAGGCAAGGTTTATAATATGATTCATTCTCGAATTATGAAGTTCATTTGACGTCTAAAAGCACATTTAAATGTATTCTCGACTAGAAATCCTAACACTTAAAACTTTTCCATTGTTCTTAACTTATTTGTTCCACCTTTGATTTGAATTTGGTCGAAATACAAATAGGTATGTACAGGTATAGATCGAAATACAAATAGGTATGTACAGGTATACAAAAAAGTATATTCCCAATAGACTACGTTTGTGAAATCACATTTTTGTTGCTATGCCTGTTATTATTTAATTTGGGTGTACAAAATCGCCATTATTGAGAATCAAAGATTACGCAGGCGTAATCAAGGTTATCTTTTTAAACGAATGTCAACTATCTTTGCAATTAATCATTTATTATCGATTATTATAAAATAAATAACACGCCTTTTCTATATTTAAGTATTTAAAAACACACCCAGTGGGTCAGCATCAGTAGTGCATGCCGTTTCAGAAAAAATCTTCGTTAAGTTTCTGTAAATTTGTGAAATTTACTATATATAGTTTTGCGATACATCACACATTGATACAACTGATGTATCCAATATTGTTTCTTACAAAAACGTACTAAGAAGTGATCAATATAATTGCTGGATGATTATCTGGATAACTGGACGTAGAAAATTCGGTCACGTGTTTCAACTCAGTCATGTATTTTTTTAAACAATCTGTATATAGTGGCAAGTCTTTGTACAATTACTACTAAAACCAAATTTAAAAATCTTTTGTTTTTTGAACAAGGACAAGTAACTTTCTATCGCGTGGACCTCCAACAAAATTACGAGAATTAATAAAAATTATATATAAAACTTATCGGCTATTTCAAATAATTTAAAAATCACCTTCACTTTCAATGCAAAAGAATCTTGTTATATATGATATATTTATTATAGTTTTGCTATTCATTATCTTGATACGAAACACTTAGCCTTTTATCTCTCTCGATAAGGGGTCTCAAAGATATCAAGGGCACATACTTATCTCTACATAAAAAAACATAAAAAAAAACAACAACCCATAATTTCCCACTGCTGGGCTCGGGTCTCTTCTCAGGAGAGCGTTAAGGCCATTCGTTCCCACGCTGGCCAAGTGCGGGTTGGGGACTGGCAAGAATACGTTGTGGCTACGTAAATCTTGCCGTTGGATGTTTTTAAGGCGCCCGAAGGCCTCCAACTAAGCTTCACGACTGTTATCGTATGATAACAACCGGGACCGACTGCTTAACGTGACCTCCGAATCACGGAGACGCTCATGGTAACATGCCAACAGCGGTCACCCATCCAGGTACTGACCGCGCCATCGTTGCTTACCCTCGATGATTGTTTGTAAACACCGAGTGCAACTGGGCTATGAGCGCAAAAAAACATCGCCAGTTAATTATCCTTCTCCTGCGAGGGAAAGTGGTTTTAGAGGTTATACAGTAAAGCAATGTTGATAGACTTTATGAAAAGGTTTCTCCGTTTTGTTTTTGTTTTTTTTTTTAAAGACAACTCTCGCATTTGGAATACACATTCCTGTATCACGGGGATCTTTACAAACATACATGAAACGGACACAAAGTACACCCAGACTTAGAACTTCAATTTATAGATCACACAAAGTGTTGTCCCATGTAGGATTTGAACCCACAACACTTGGCGCAGTAGGAAGCGGTGTGGCGACCACTGAAACCACTAGGCCAACCGTGTAGTTAACTGTTTCCAATCCCATTAACCGTTATTTTATTTTAAATTAAGCATAAAATTACCTAATTTACTTCCATTTTCGCAATTTCCTTCCGTCATATTGTAAATCTTTTCTTTCTGCGTGCTCTTTACTTACTTATAAATTCCAAAATGCAAAGTTTCTTCTGATTGCCTTCACTGTTTTATTTCACAAAATATGTCACTTTTTGTTGCCCAAGTTTTATGAAGTAAAATAATGAAGTAAACCAGAAAGAAATTCAGTTTGTATCATGTTTTTTTTCAACTTCATCAAAAGTCTTTTTTATAAATTAAAAATCAACGTTTTTCTTTTCTTTTGTATATAACTTTCAACAGCAACATGCCATTCAAAATGTTTAACAACCGCCTCGTTCTTCTAGTGGTTGGCGTAAGTGACTACAGGTCAAGAGGTCTCGGGTTTGATTCCCGGGTCGGACTGCTGTTGGGTTTGTCTTACAAGAAATTCTTAATGGCAGCCCAGAGTATGGAAAATGGCGGTGTTTCTCATCCGTGCTTTTCATGCTAAGCCGTCTGTCCCGGTTGCTATGAACATCTATGGGAATCATTATTGGGAAGTCTAAATCGTTACTGACCACTTATCAATCTAATCAAAAACTGATGTTCATGTAAAACCGGTTGAACTAGTAGTCGACCCCAATTAATCTTGGGAACAATAAAGGCCAGGTAGATGATGATCTTCCCTCTAACGCATTGAAAATCACCCGTATAAATAACAATAATGTTTGATTTCTAGGGCTTCACTGTACGAGGCTACGATCCATCTTCAGATGCTGTTAAAGCAGCTGCAAAAGAGGGAGTTAAAGAAGCTAAAAGCGTCGCTGATGCAGTTGACGGTGTTGATGTTGTGGTGTCCATCCTGCCTAGCAACAAAATTGTGCTAGACGCATATCTTGGCAAGGATGGCGTCATTGAAAGGGTAAGAACTTTTTTCATAGTGACCGTGTAAAATCAAAAAATAAAAATGTGTGTCCAAAAAGGTTTGGCCAATGGCCGATAACAAAAGAAACTAGTAACGGGAAAGGGTAGAAAAATGATGATAATGATTGAATGAGTTGTATTGTCAAGTAAGGCATATAAACATATCTAATTCTTATTATTATGTCACAATATATAAATTTCATATTATTCAAAGGAAATCGCTTTTCTGGAAACCCTTTATAACTTGTGTCTTATATATTTTTGACAAAATTAAAAAAATGGGTCACCAACTAAGTACTCGATGATAATTTTAGGAATAGGATTCTAAATGTTTAAAATTTACTTCAGCAATACTAAAATTGTATTACATATACCAAAGCACACACAAGACGCTATGAACGTTTGTCTTTGTTTAACTTTAGTATTGTTTGGTAAATAATTGGCAAGTAAATAAAATTTAAAGTAGGCGCTCATAGCCCAGTTGCACTCGGTGATTAGAAACAATCATCGAGGGTAAGCAACGATGGCGCGGTCAGTACCTGGATGGGTGACCGCTGGTGGCATGTTACCATGAGCGTCTCCGTGATTCGGAGGTCACGTTAAGCAGTCGGTCCCGGTTGTTATCATACGATAACAGTCGTGAAGCTTAGTTGGGGGCCTTCGGGCGGCTTAAAAACATCCAACGGCAAGATTTACGTAGCCACAACGTATTCTTGCCAGTCCCCAACCCGCACTTGGCCAGCGTGGGGACGTATGGCCTTAACCCTCTCCTGAGAGGAGACCCGAGCCCAGCAGTGGGACATTATGGGTTGTTGTTTTGTTTTAAATAAAATTTTATGACTAGAAAAAAATATCAAGCTTGTAAACCCAATCGACAATAAAAATCTCTAAGCACTATTGAATAATGCAGCATATCGCTTTCTACAAACCAATAATTTAACTTAATATTATGACCCTTGAATGACGAATTCTTAAATTTTATTCATCTTCTTGCTAAAATCTCATAATAAACTTTTCATTTTTTTTAGAGCCGCAAAGGTGCTTTGCTTATCGACTCTAGTACAGTGGACCCAAATGTTCCTAAACAAATATATCCCGTTGCAGTACAGAATGGCAAGAGTTTCACTGACTCCCCTGTTTCTGGAGGTAATGATCAAAATAACTTCTTATAAGAAGATTCGTTACAAAATTCGACATAAGAATATATTTTTATTAAGTGTAAACGTCTTTAGCCACGTTGAGCACTTTTTAGGTGAACAAAAATAATTTCTTGGTAGGGGAAATATTACAAGTTCGCGTCACCTCGTCACCTTGACCGTCACCGACATGCTGATGTAACAAAACTTCTTTAGCCGCTTTTAGCACTTTTTGGCAGGGGGAAATCTTAGGAGTTCGCGTCACCACGTCACCGTGATTCGGCAGTCCTTATGAGTGGCAATTTTCTTGTTAGGCCCTGCCAAAATGATTTTAATCTGCCTAGTGAAAAGTATAAGCAGAATCCAAAATTAGTGATCACCATACTCATTGTGAACGCAGATAATGCAGCAAGGAAAATTAATTATTAAAAAAAAGGCGAAGATTCTCTAAGCAGGTCATGTGATAAAACTTGGCCATGGCAAGTATAATCTAATCTGTAAAAGAATTTCTATTGTATAATTAAATATTTGTATTTACTAGATACTTTGAGGTAATTATGTCGATGTTGTGTAAAGGCATTGTTAAAAATTGTACGATGGGTATTGTAAATATTTTTTAAACAGAAATTTAAATATGATGTTCTAGTGATGTTTTCTAAATATTATAGCATATAATTAAGAATTTTTAAAACAGGCTGACTCTGCAGACATTGTTTTAGATAAAACTGTGAAACTAATTGCCAAAATTTGTACAATTTTCTTACACATAACGACTTTTCTCGCTACAAGTAGTAAAATTGTTAAAAAAATAGTAAAATCGGTTCGAGTTCTAGATAGATAGCAAGTATTGCGCTTAGCAACATTTTCATTGAATCAGATGTAGGTACTTTCAACGTTAATATAAAAATAAATATATTGTAATCTTGACAGTGATTTTGTTTATCAAATTGTTTTGAATTGCATCACTTGCCTTATCACAATATTGACTTCACTTTAATCTGTTTCAAGCAGTTTAATACCTAATATTAAATACTATATAAATTTTGAGAAACGTTTCTTAGCAACCAAAGTGATTTTCAGTGACAAATCTATATTTTAATAGAAAAAACAAAAACTTTGTTCCCTTTTTTACAAAAACATTGCGAACGGAGGAATTCCGCACAATTAAAGTTTTTATATGGTCGATGTTTCGGCCAATGGGCGACCACTTGTAAGTTGATAAAATAGTGAGGAACAGCATATACATGCTGCTCCTTATTGATTTACCAACTATTTTAGTTACAGCTTTATTTGCAATGTTTCTAGCGTTTATAATATATAACTTTCAACAAGTCCAATTTTGTGTTCAAAACTAATCAGGGATTCCAGAAATACACGCGCGTTTAAAACAATCTTTTTTTTTTAAAGACGACTCTAAAAATATACATTCCTGTGTCGCGGGGATCTTTACAAACATACATGAAATGGACACAAAGTACACCCATACTTAGTACAACAATTTATGGATCACATAAAGTGTTGACCCATGTAGGATTTGAACCCACAACACTTGGCGCAGTAGGAAGCGGTGTGGCGACCACTGAAACCACTAGGCCAACCGTGTATATTTATTAAATATGGATACCATACACAGTTTATTCCAAGCTTTTATTTAGTTTCATCCGTTTCGTTTCCCAATGTTTGACAGTTATCAAATCTTGCAAGTTAAATTTGATCCACTTCCCGGTTTCGGATTGAGCTGCAATTTGAAATGTCCCTTTAGTTCTAATGACAATGCCATTATCCAAAGTTAGTAATAAAGTAATCCAAAAGTGCCGCCGTAACAAAATGGCGGCTAACATATTCCTGGACAACGCACCCAATATGAGTATCAAATGAAAGGGCTTAAAGTTTTTTAAAAAGTAATAAAAGCTTGTTTTTTAAGAAAACCTTTTAAATAAATAATTTGTTTTATTAATAGACTGTACAATCTGAATAAAAATTCAAATGTAAAACCAGTCAAAACCAATGTATATTATTATAGCAGAACTGGTTTTTCTTGTCAGTCCTATCTTTAATTCGTAAAGTATGTCTTGTATCATCCTTAGTTTGCTTAGAAACTTTTCATTCCACCGTAGTACTCTACCTCAGAATTATGCCCTTAAACTGGGATGTAATACAGAAGTCGGCCATTATAAAAGTTCGAACTTATTGAGAATTTTATGATTTTATATGAAAAGTGATGAGCCTTTATTTTAGTAATATTTCATCGTTACTTACTACTTTAGACGATTAGATAATAATAAATCTTCAGTAAACATGTAATATCTTGATAGGATCGACTCAGGACTGTCAAGACTTGGTTATCAACCGATAGTTCAGCAAAACTCGATAAAATAATTATGATAAACAACGAATAAATTGAAATTATATAGTGCTTATTTCGCATCAGAGTATATTGTGTATATACATTTAATATACACTCGCATTTGGTAGACCTACAAAATCACAAAGAACCTTATTGGACCCATAATGGGCCTATATGTATCCGAATTCTCAAAATATTGAGTTCGTACAAATGGTGATTAATTTCATCGATAATTCGATCTTATATCGATAACTTTTACACTTTGCATAAGTATATTCTAGTTTACCACATCTATAGGCCGTAAACTAGAATATAATTATGAAACTTTTAGAAGTTATCGAGTATGTCGTGTTTTCTGAAGTCACGTACGTTCTGCTCATACGATAATTTTTTTTAAGCCCTTTTTGTATTACTATAATATAATGGATTCTAATAAAGCCCATGTTTTGTATATATGCAAGTAGAAATTTATTACATGAATAAAAGCTTCAAGTACTCTGATTAATTGGGTATATAAACACTTCATAAGAATAAGCGCAAGTGGTTTCACTGCATTTCTAAGGTCATGTGTAAATACGTGGTCTAAAAGTTTCGTGCACTGAATTTTGACCATTGACACTCAGAAAATAGGTCTTAAACTTGCAACAACAATTTGCTTTCAGGTGTGATGGGCGCCCAAAATGCGACCCTGGCCTTTATGGTTGGTGGAAGCAAGGAGGACTTTGAAAGAGGTTTACCTCTTTACAAGGCAATGGGTGCAAAGCAGTACCACTGTGGACAGACAGGGTGTGGCCAGATCGCCAAACTGACTAACAACATGATATTGGGCATTGTTGGTGTTGGAACTTCTGAGTGTATGAATATGGGTATTAAGTAAGTACCTGTTTAAGAAATAACTTTACGATATTTTACAAGTAACATAAGTAATCATCCTTCAAATCGTCAGGAGTGATGAGGAATACTTGCTAAGTCCATAAGTAATTTGTAACTAATGAACGGTGGTAATTCACTTGCAGAAACTGTGTTCAGCTGTTTAGTAAGCTGATATTAAGTTTTTTGGACAACATCAAATAGCTCTATGGATAAATTGAATAGGTATAGTCCATTCGTTTAAATAGTGTCGGTAAACCCCAACGCAATTGTGGTTATTGTGGTGAAATACTCATATATTAATTCATACAAGTTAGGTGCTTGCCTGTCTAGGCACTATCCAGTGAAGATAAATTATGTGAAAAATAAAGTCGTCTCATCTTCTTAGCGTTTAATAAAACATATTCAGTTTACACGTGAGAACAGTCAACAAACACAACCATTCACTACACTTCTTCGGCGTAAATTGACAAATAATATTTTATTTGTGTGTGTACGCCACATTCGGCACCTTTGGTTTTTCTTTGACAAAAAGCCACACGATGGACGGCGGCGCGATCAAAGGGACCGTATCTAAGCGAGTGGACTATACTTGTAAAATTAACAACCACGTGAGAAATAATATACCTACTTAATATTGATGATAAATTGTATCATCATCAACAGCCCAGCCATAACTTGTTTAGATACCTAGTATTACTATAGTTAAACGGTAAAAACAGTTAAACTGTCTCGGTAACGACTGCTGTGCTTGAGGTCTCAGGTTCGATTCCCGAGTCGGACCAAATATTTGTATGATCTGAAAATATTTGTTGGTAGTTTGGATGTTTTCTATATATTATACGTATGTATATGTATGTATTTAAAAGTATATATGTATTAATATCAGTTATCTAGTACCCAAAACACAAATTCTGCGAAATATTTATTTATTTAAAATTTAGTGAGAATAAATAGACAGGACCAATTAGTCTTGGAAAAAAACATTTTGCTAAGCTAGCTTTTTAGTAAAGTGTTTTTAAAATTTGATTGTATAAATAAAGTAGCTGCTCCGGTAAACGTCATTTTGCCATATGGAAAAAAGTAAAAAAAAAATGAATTAATAAAAATTAGGTGTGGGTCACCCTTATAATTTAGGGAATGAAAAATAGATGTGGGCCGATTCTCAAGCCTACCCGGTATGTACACAAAATTTCATAAAAATCTATCTAGCCGTTTCGGAGGAGTTTGGTAACAAATACCCCGACACGAGAATTTTATATAATAGATTAACTCTTTTCTAGAGCTGGTCTGGACCCCAAGGTTCTTCTGGACGTCTTAAACAATTCTACTGGTCGTTCGTGGACTACTGAGGTCTGCTGCCCTGTTCCCGGGCTTATTCCCACTGCTCCTTCAAGCAGAGACTACGAAAATGGATTTAAGATTGAACTTATTACTAAGGTACGTAGTAACTAAAAATGTTTTAAGGAATAAATGCCGGTATATATTAGATTTATAAAAATATTTTACTTCAAGACATATTTGATGAGGTGCTTTTAATTTTTTGAGTACCTACTATTTCGTGTAAATTTTTTAAAACTCTTCCATTTAACATATTTTTATATGAATAAAGTAAATGCAAAAGCAATGGTCATAGTTTTGACAGCCTAAGTAGTTTGTGTGCTCCATTGTAGTGCCTAAATTACTGAACCTGATTTTAATGATAGAGGAATTAATAGATCCGTAATATTGATTTTAACAGGACTGTCACTGATATGTAGCTGATGATATAAGGAGTAACTAAGCTACTTTTTTAGATTTGCTTCGCCTCGCGGCATTGCTCGCAATTATTTTTTGATGCGGGTAGTCGAGTAATAGTTTTCTAAACTTTTTGTATGTATTTGCTTAAAACATCCGTACTAAAATGTCCTATATGTCGTAAATTTTTGAATCTATATTATTCAAGAATGCGTGAGTTAATTTCTAAGTGGTATATTTGTTCAGCTGTTTCATTTCAAATGGTGTCTTGTTAATTCTTTTAACTCGTTACTATTACACTTTTTTCATTATTTTAATGGTTTCATATTCAATTATTTCTTATAGGATCTGGAACTTGGATGTGGGCTGGCTCTTAGCGTCCGTTCTCCAATTCCTCTTGGTGCGCTCACCACGCAGATTTACCGCATTGCTCAGTCCCGTGGCTTTGGACAGAAGGATTTCACTTACATGTATGAACTCTTGAAAGAGGACACAGAAAAAAAACAATAATATAATTAGTAGCAAATAATAATTGTGTTTCTTTCTTTTTTTTTTACCCGACTGCAAAAGAATTCCTTCTTTTGCAGTCGGGTAAAAAAAGATGGTTATGTTTTCAAGCGTATGTATGTGTGTATATTCCTTTGGCACGCCCTAGAGCCTAAACGGCTTGTCTTGTTATTATGTGAGTGGTGTCAATAGATTCGTCTTAGTTGTGAAAGTGACACTGGGTACATCCAAATAAAAAAAAAAGATATAAAAAAGTGAATTTAATAAAGATGGCAGATATTGACAGTCAGTTTTTTTTAATAATTGTTAGTTGTACTTAACAACTGAAGCTTGATTGTTGACCAAATTGAGTTTGGATTGGAAACATGGATTGTGAGGACTTTTCTTATTGAGTTCAAAAGCGATCAAAGTGACCTACACCTGAACTCAGTTTTTATGTTAAACCTGCCTTTTTAAGTTTTAAGTTCCATTCAAACAATCACCGAGGGTAAGCAACGACGGCGCGGTCAGTACCTGGATAAACCATAAGCGTCTCCGTGATTCGGAGGTCACGTTAAGCAGTCGGTCCCGATTGTTATCCTAGGATAACAGTCGTGAAGCTTAGTCGGAGGCTTTTGGGCGGCTTGAAAACATCCAACGGTAAGATTACGTAGCCACAACGTAGTCTTGCCAGTCCCCAACCCGTACTCGGCCAGCGTGGGGACGTATGGCCTTAACCCTCTCCCAAGAGGAGACACGAGCCCAGCATTGGGACATTATGGGTTGTTGATGATGATTCAAAACTATGAGTTTTAAAACATACAAAACTGACAAAAGTATGACGTCACATATGTCACATGAAACCGGTATTATGTAACATCTGGTATCTACTAAGAATTTTGAAAAGTTGCCATTTTATATGTTAATTATAAAGTATTCTCATTACGCATTTCATGTACTGCAACAATTTATATACATAACTGCAACAAAACATAATCTCAACCGTCTATTCCCCAGCAAAAAGGTTACAAGCAATTCCTTTTTAAATAATATTAGGAATGCAGAAACTGGCACACATGGCGCGGAGAAACGAAAAAAAAATGAAATAAGAGTAATTTTATTCAAATTTAGATCGGATGTCGACCCAATCTCGCGAGTACAGCCGAAAGGCAGTTATATGCGAGGGTAGAATGTCATACCTACCTAATACACTGTGATTGGATTCAATCAGAGAGCGAATGTAAAATCAGATTGGGGTAATAAAGATTTGGAATTGTAAAGGTCACAGTTTTATATCTCAAGTTATTAAAGATTTAAGTATTTGACTTCAGAATTCAGATGAGATTAAATTTGAATAAGGTATTCCTTAAGTATTTTTTTGTTTTTTTTTTAAATCTGTTTGTAGGCACACTAAACTATTAATAGTCATAAATAAGTGTATACCACAGTAGACTATTAGAATTATTTTTTCTCAAATACTTGGTTTGGAATAAGAGTGGTGAATGTTGATTATACTACAGGCGATTTCTGGCGAATTTTAATGGCAAACAGAGCTATGCTTGTTTATAAAAATAATAGACATAATATGAAAAAGAATAGCTAAATAAAGAAAAACAGTTACAACGTTTCATACTAAAAATCATTTAAGTGAACATTTACTACACGTCCATCGTTCAAAAATTACAATGCTTAATTTAAAAAATACTGGATAGGTCAACGCTTCAGACAATAATCTATCAAGTAATTTGTATCCGTTATCAGACTGTCGAAAATTCTATTCCAAAATGGCTGTGCAAAATCTCTTCCGGTCATACAAGGGGACGAAAATAAAAACCGTAATTTTTATGGTCCTGACTTTCATTTATTACCAGTTCACATTAACGTAAGAACTCCTTTGTGCGAGAAAAATATGATTATGACATAGACCGACCTTCCTATTGTCCTTTATTCGATTTTTTCCGGGAAAAAAAACTCAATATGGCGGATCTTTTTGGTGGCGGTAAACGGGCGCGTGAAAATTAAAAAGTGAGGACATGGTGTTAAAATGTACTTTAAGTTGTTATTTGTTTTTGAAACTGGATATCCGGTTTTGATTTTGAATTTAGATATTATTTGAAATCAGAATTTATGAAAAGGATTTGAAAATAGAACTTGATAATAATATAAAATTCTCAAAATGCATTTTTAGAAATATATTGAAAGTTTTATGTAGTTACAAAAGTTGTAATTATATATTTTAAAGTGGAAATCGTCACATGTTTTCCCCATTAGTATTAACATAAAAAAATCAAAGAGTTCAAAACAAAACACTTCGTCTTCTGGAGACAACGATTCGAGAAATTAAATAAAAAGTAAAACTCAGTGTTTTTCCAGATCTCAAACCAAATACTATAAGTATTTGGATCACGTTTTTCTTCGCCACAAAAGAAAATTAAGGGGGGGCCGTGTTAAATTTTTCGGCGTACTACAGTACATAAACTGTACCTATCGGGGAAATTCAAATGCTATTCTTGTCACGATCGCCCATTACTTGCCGACAGTGACTTCCAATTTCTAACAGCACAACACTATAACATACACATACTGCACTTTGACAATGTAAAACCAACTTTCGATACACAAAATAAAGTTTAAAATCTTAACTGTGATTTTTGGAGTTACGTTGGTTTAGCTTAGACTGGACAGCATTGTAACGTGAAAATTTTAAATTTCGTGTTTAAGTGAATTTTTATTGGGAATCCTTATTTTTATTGGGCGTGTTCCAAAACGTTGCGTCTACATTATGATAGTAACGTGTAATATGATCAGCAGCGGTTCTTGCTTTAAGGAAAGTGGACTTACGTCTTTTTGAACGTAAGTATTGTAACCGTAAACTTACCTGTGGCCTGGTGGACGATGTTGCTCACTACTAAGACCGAGTTCATGGGTTTAATCCCTGCCAAGAAAAACAAATGTATAGTTATCACTATCGTATTTCTTATGTTTAAGTATAATACTCGTTTAATTTAATGCAATTAGAAATATTTTATATGAGAATGTTCATTTTTAAATATGTGACAAGTTACACGTTTATAAAACAGCCGACAAAATGTAGGCGTTTAATATCTCCCTGTCCATTCCTTCAGCGATATGATTTATCTTTGTTTTGAAGCGATGTCAAATTATGCAAGGATTTCAAATAAAAAAAAATGTGTGTAAGCATGTTTGGCTAAATAATGAAAAATAAAGTAACATAGTATATATATATATATCTATGTCTAAGTTGAAATAATTATGTTGTGTTATTTAAGTGTAATATAAAACTTCTGTACAACTACCTCATAACATTTCTACACCACCCGAAGGTTGAATGGCAGAGAATGCCCTGGACATTAAATCCACCGGTGTACCATTATTTTAATGGAATAGGGGGCAAACGAGCTGACGTATCGCCTGATGGTAAGCGGTTACCGCCGCCCATGGACACACGCAACATCAGAGTCGTCACAAGTGCGTTGCCGGCCATTGGGCGTTTGGGAGGGGGACGGGGCAGGGGTTGGGGTTATGGGCATCCGATATCATTGGTACTTATTCGGTGAAACACAGCACAAGCGTTGTTTCACACCGGTTTTTTGTGAGGTCGTGGTATCATTCCGGTTGAACAGGCCCATTCAAGCCGAAGCGTGGTGGTAGCAAAAGCGTGGCGGTAGCCGAAGTGTGGGTCTACCACAATAGCCGAAGCGTGGCTCTCCTACGGTAAGATGCAATAATACATAAAGTTTACAGATAAATAAAAAAGTAAAACAAAACGAATTATAGACCTATCAGTAGCTACCGTTGAATATCATGAATTACATCGGCGTCAACTAAAATCAAATTAATCAGATTGTATAAAGTTTGATGATGCATGAACTGTACTTTGTTAAAGAGAAATTTTTATAATCTGTTATTTTAAGCTAGTGTTATTAGTAACTATTCCAACCTCATATATATTATAACCTTATAATTTAATAATCAAGCAAATAGTTGGTTCATATTAAATAATATATTAATATGTTGGCACCTTGCGTTTGTCCGCTTCCGCCGCTACTTAGAAATGTTGTTAGTAACGTCTGTACTCTTTTTATACAATGGCACTTCCGGCGTAATAAATCTTTAATGTTACACAATCCTGTATTATCAAATAATAATTGTATGTAGATAATCTTTAGGAAAATTATGATAAACAATGTGATCAATGATATATATATGATATGATCATATTCATATATAATATGAATATGATCGACAATATCAGATGATATAAATGCCGTGGATTGGAGTAATTCGGAGACATTCATATTCTAGCCTTGTGTGACTTGATGTGCTTGGAGAATGTTAAAGTTTGTGCTAATATAATGTGTTGCTGTGCCACCATCTTGAGTACGGGCGTTACACTAGTCATACAAAATATATAAATAAATAATTAAAATCCCCTAATTTATTTTGTCCAGTGTGTTCAAACAAAAAGGGGTCGATCCTGTCGCATCCATTCAAAAATTAGTATCCATATTTTTCTATAAAATTAGTTGTAGACTAGAAATTGAAATTAGAACGTTGTTTAGCACCTATTGTGATGACATCTATCTCCGTATGCTTTCCATCAGGCAGAACAAAGTCACGTTGAAGTTTAAAAAAAAAGAAACAAAAAAAGTATTTTGTGTTGTTTTTTGTTATATAGCGGGACATATTAGCTACAAAAAAATATATTTTAAAGGTTTATTTTAAAGGAAAGTCTAAAAACAAAAAGTGATTTCTTTATTAAAATTATAGGGTGGCAAACGTACTAATGCGTCATCTAACTTATTATCTTACTGAAATCTCTGTTTTGCCACCTGTAACCATCGCTTCACTTAACACATTTCACGCTGGTGACTAGACTAACAAGCTTATCACTAGACTTATACGCCAGGCACAAAACAGGCCACTCACTAAGCCAACATATTTTTAAATCTGTGTACTATATTTTGACCTAACAAGGTTCAAGTTATCAAAAAGCTAAGGGTGTATATCATGTTTAAGTAAGAAACGACAGTCGCCACCCAGACAGTCAGTAAAAAAACTGTTACTTACTGTATTTTAAACAAAATCATCCAATAGTCGTTCCTCTTACTAAAATCTGTTCCTTAAAATATGTAATATAAATACTCGCAAATATTTTGCCGTGTTAAAGACAGTGTGGTACTCACCTACTATAGGTTTATACTCTATTGACCAACAAGGAATCTGACAATCTTTTGTAACTGTAATATAAGATACGATTAATATGATTTTAAATAAGCATATTTTATTAATAACGCTTTTACAGGGTATGCGCTTTATGGAAAAATAGTAGAAAAGCAATGCCCACTAGAAAATAAAATTATTTTCCTTTGTGGTAAGCCTTCGAGCCCTAAAACATAACCAGCTGTTATAAATCTTTAGTTTTTTCTGAGGCTCCGCTTCCTTGTAAGTCGGTTATCGCGATACAAGAAGTTTATGTCCTTCTCCAATATTTAATCTATCTTTTTACCGAAATTCATCCAAATCGGTTAACCGGTTTGACCGTGAAAGCGTAACAAACGGATAGGTAGACAGATTTACTGTTATAATAATATAAGTATGGATATTATCTATAGTTTATCTTATCGATCAGTATATTCCTCATTTTTGTATCTCATAAAATGTACTATTGATGTGGGTTTCTAAAATAAATTATTATGTGAGTGAAACCTCGATTAAAAACTAGTTGACTGTAGAGCTACAGAATAGGCACCATCACTGTAGTGTGCATTAAAACTGTTCGCTTTGTATGGTAACCACAAACTATTAATTCAATTAAGACTCGAGGCCATTGCGATGCTGCAGCAAAATTTATCTTAACAATGCGCATATTGTAAAATATAAATCTAGGAATTTATTTTAATTAAATTAAAACAGTTGCTTTTTTATGTAAACAGGACGGTTATTTAAAGACGTGTAAAATTTTGTCCCCATATATTTCAACTGACTTAGAATACTACATAAAATTTAGTACAGATATATTACATGCATGAGTATATAGATTCAGCCACGCCTGTTTCCCAGAGGGGTAGGCAGAGACAGTTGATCTCCACTTATTACGAACCTGACACACATCTTTTGCTTGGTCCACTTCATCAATCGCTGCATGTGTGTTCTTCGGTTCCTGGTGCTTTTTACATGACTCTTTTACAGAACATCACCAACTTTATCGGTAACTGTACGCCGTGGACGACCTCTTCCGATAATTCCACACACATTCGCTCTATAAATTCCTTTCCTCTTCTATCATCCATTCTTTCTAAGTGTCCAAACCATAGAAGCGTGACCTTTTCAATCCTTCATTACTACTTCATCTTCTTTACAGGGATTCATAGTTATAGTATCATATTATTATGCATAGTATACGTACAATATCAATGTAAATTATTCAATAAAGTAACAGCATTAATTTTTGAAGTGTAAACTTCTCTATGCGCGTTGATCACTTTTTGGGTGTACAAAAAAATGTGTCACTGCGCGCCGTTCCTTGACGATACAAATCACAAATTACTCAGTTTTCACTTCAATCGGCATTTCCCAAAACCTACCCCAAATAAATGCACTAATAGCATGTAGGGTATTATCTGGACTGTACCGTATATCGTGCAGCTGAGCGAAGGAGTTTGTTAATACAAACAAAACTCCCACAGCTAGTCTAATTGTATATTGTCTCTACGACTTGAACCTACACCATGCCATACAAACAACCCATAATGTCCCACTGCCGGACTAGGGACTTTCTTACTTGCCAAGCGCATCGAGACTGACTACCCACCGTTAAATAATCGAGTCGGTGTACACCTTAGTCAAGAGGTTTGACTACTAGATAACTAGCAAACTAGGTGACTTATAAACGCTGAATTATCATATACACATCACTACTACTATAGAACATTATCGATATAATTTTGTATAACGAACCAATCAGTAAAGTGCATTTCACCAATTTATGGCGAGTAACAACTAATGGTGAACTATCGATAAAATACATCGATAATATTTCCGAATGACATTTTCAGTGATGTGTTCGATGTCGGACGGACGGACGGACATTTATAATAGCCACATTCATTACACGTAGGTACTTCAATATCATAATTACTTTTGCTTTTATGTAACGTATCGAGTCTGCCTTTGTGAATCAGTAGTGGAATAACATACCAAAGGAACTAATAAATCGAATTGAACAATTTTTATTGTTTTTAAAATGAAAAGAGTTTCGCAATGGGACTTTATTGCTTTTTTATCGATGTTTCTTAGTCTTCTTATTTCTACCAGGTTTTTCGAGGGTTCACCAGGAGTTTCGAAAAGAACGTTATTCTGGAAACATCTTTTACGTTCAATTTACTTGAGACAATTTAATGAAGGTGATATACGCTGAATTACTCTTTTGATTGGAACTCAGATCAAGTAAATAAAAGTAAATACCGCACGTAAAACAAGAAAATGAAGCATTTTTTAAAATATATATGTGAGTGATTGATAGAGTTGCCATTTTTAAAAAAAATTACCCTGACGATTTCAAAACAAGTAGTATGCAAAAATAAATATGTTTGTTTCGTATAAATTACAACTAGACTATTAATATTTTTGTAAATGAAGGAGGCATTTATGTGTGAGCAGAAAAATTATGGGACGATTATTCGTAGATTACTTTGTTGTGATGTATGACATTTATATGTAGTTTGTTGGTTTAGTGCGATCTCAACTTCTAAAATACTTAATATAACTTAACAAATGGTGTTCCGTGAAACCAATACGGCGCAATCTAGAGGACGTAAAGTCGTAATTGGAAAATGTTTGAAAAAACAGCGTCTTTGGGTATCAAATGAAAGGGCATAATGTGTAACATTTCAAAACGTTAGGTTATATTAAAATTATCAACAACCCATAATGTCCCACTGCTGGGCTCGGGTCTCCTCTCGAGAGAGGGTTAAGGCCATAAATCCCCACGCTGGCCAAGTGCGGGTTGGGGACTGGCAAGAATACGTTGTGGCTACGTAAATCTTGCCGTTGGATGTTTTTTTTAAGCCGCCCGAAGGCCTCCAACTAAGCTTCACGACTGTTATCGTATGATAACAACCGGGACCGACTGCTTAACGTGACCTCCGAATCACGGAGACGCTCATGGTAACATGCCACTAGCGGTCACCCATCCAGGTATTGACCGCGCCGTCGTTGCTTACCCTCGGTGATTGTTTCTAATCACCGAGTGCAACTGGGCTATGAGCGCCTCTATTATAATTATCTATTAAAATTGGTTTAGCCATTTATAAGAATGCAAGTGGGGTTAAACAGCCGAATATTTTGAAATGTACTCAAGTATATCTAAAAGTGCATGATTTACAAATATATCAGATAAATATACACACTTCAATGAAAAAAATAAAAGTAAGTCAAACAAAAAAACAGAACAAGTATAAGACAAAATAACTAAAAAAAATAATTAAAAAAAGGTATAAAAATTACTGACGAAAATAGCAATAGTGTAATAAATACTTTTAGGTACACTCCGCATGCATAGGAGTTATACCGTATGCTACTATAGACGATATAAAAGCAAAAAGCAGCGTATAACTTAATTCTTTTTTAAAAATATTATTATTATATAAATAATTATCTTAGAATCCTTTATTTTGTATGAGTTTCTTAAATTTTTGGTGCTTAGAACTCAATGTCATCATCAGGAAACTTAACAAATTAGTTTAATGTCCATAAAAAGTTAGATTATCTTTTTATTTTGGGTCGCTTCTACTGTCGCATATAATAAATCTAGGTAGATATAATACATCAGTACGTAATAATATAATACATCAGTACGATAGATATCCCGAGAGTAGTATTTTTTTTTTATGTATAAGCTGTCAAAATGACTCTGCCCTGCCTGGTGGAAAGCGTGAGCAGAATCCAAGAGTGGTGATCACCATCCTCAATGCGAAAAAAAACAATGCAGCATGGTGATCCACACTATGGCGGCCTGGTGAGATGCTTTGATGCGTTATCTACCTTTTTTTTTGAGTATACGTTTAATTGTAAAGACTAAATCTTTGTTTTTTAAAATACGTAATTTAATTAACACTATAAAAGTACTTGATAAAAAAAATAAAGTAATAGTAATGTATCACTCTTTACTTCATTATATGACTATGAATTTACCTACAAATAATTTACCCACAATTCTAGGCTATTAGAAATATGAACTCCTGGCAACATTCTTCCCCAACGTCTTTTGTGATATTGTCATTAATTATTATGTCACAATAACATACAAAAATATAGTTTTGCGTGTATTTACGAGTGATATGTTATTCCTTTAGACTTTTTGTGTGCTTTTACAACCATTTAATTGCACAAGACGGGAGTTTGTAGATAAACTTACTGCACGACAACTTGTACGATACTGACCAAAAGTAGCGTAGTTTTTGAGTGTGTGTGCGCGTTAACGCGTGTATTTACTTGGAAGTAGCTGAGTTTTTTTTTTTCAACAAGAAGAAAGGCCGTGCCATATCTACCTTTTTTTATTTGATCTCAGGACTGCAAATATTTTACTTATACAAAAAAATTATGACGTTTGACATTAATTTAGTTTCAAAAATTTTTTTTTATTAATTCTCTCCGTGCAATTTCTTTCTAATCTTATTTTATTTTAAATGTTTCAAGGCATAATAAACGGGCTTATGTGCCTAACACGCAACAGAGCTCAAAGGTGAAAGAAAGGAGTAATACATCACGCAAACAAATAATAACTCTCTTGAAAATATAGCTCAAATGTTATTTTTATTTTCATTTCTTCTTGTAAAATGACCTAAACTTTGTTGTATACAATCATGAAGTGTTCGAAAAACAAAAGTTTTTTTTTATTTATCTCTTTGTCTGAAGTAATAATGTTACGGGCTGTATATAATATTTTAACGAAGAAATTTACATGCACTCTAGTAAAAGCTATAACAAAATAGGCGGCGAAAGAATTGGAATATTTTAAATTTTATGACCATCTAAAAACGATAGGCTTATAAAACCATTTTAGCAGTATATTATGCAAAAATTGGCGTAGGTCTATAAAATCTAAGACTGTTATTTATCGGTTCGCGCCAATTTTTTTTTATTAAAAACCTGCTTAGGCCACGGACATCAATCCGTGTCGGGGAGCTATTCACGTCACGCGCTATTTCTTTTGTCTCCCTGAAAGGGAGATCAACGGAAAAAGGGGAAGGAAGGGAGAATAGGGTGGGACATTTTTACGACGTGCAAAGAAACATCCTCACGCCAGAGGGCTCGCATGTCGGGAATGACAATTGAATTTTTTCAAGTTTTAATTTTTGAATTGCGGACCGTGATTCATTGCTGGTATTGTTTTGTGGAGTGTACTTTAATGCTCTTTTAAAAAGGAAATATAATGTAAAATGTCTGCAGTAGCTAGTGTTGATTCATTTAATAATCGTTTTGTTGTATGTCCTGTAGGTAAAAATAATGTTATACATCGTAGATTCAATGAAGTATGATTGTCCTTTCGCTTTATTATTAGGATGTTGTCGGTCAATTATCGTGCTGATAATCAAAGGTAATAAATATAAACTATGAATAATGTTTGATAACAATTTTATAAGTAATAATGTGTAAATGTAAACTTTTTCAGGTTATTTCGTAGCAAACAGGTAACGTAAATTCGCAATTTAATTTCAGCGCATTCTAATCAATGGACAATAAATAAGTACTTTAAGTTTTAAGTTTAATTCTGACTATCCTCTACCACGCCCATTTTCGAGACACTGATTTTACATGATATTATGTTAATAGTATTAAATTTTCAAGCCCCTTAGAGACTATAAGTAAAGATTAAGATTATAAAAGTCTTATTCAATAAAAAACCAACAATAAAGACACAATATAGCAGAATCCTTTCGCTCGTCGGCAACAGAGGATAGGAGCCACTGCGTATGACAGTTCATATTCTCAACGACATTTTGGAACTCAATAAGGTATTTTTCCCTCAAGAAAACTGTCGCGAAGTTATTTCAGTCACGGATTTACAGCTCCGCGGAGTAAGACAAACGGCTCGTAGCGTGTTCGCAAGCAAATTTTGTGGGAAACACAGAGGAAAAAAATCATAGCGACGTGGCACGTTGATTCAATACGTGCGCTCTCAAAGAGATGTCGATGGCAATTGAGAAATACTGCATGACGAATGATGGTGGATTTTGAATTTAGAATATTTTTCTGTTGTTTATTGGGACGCAGTTTGAACACTTGAAAGCTGTGTTGTAAAGCTTTGCATTTTATTTTATTTTAGTAAACGGCGTTGTACACATGACAAACGAAATACTTAGTCAGGTTTATATAAATGTGTTATTCCGGTAATACATTATTTTACTTTAAAAATGATGCTTAAAATGTTGTTCTTGAACTATCTAAACTAAACTAAAAATGAGTTATGTCCTGTCCAATATATCTCATATTGTCAAAGATTATCTACAAAAATAATGATAATCGCTTCACAAAAATAAGAGAATGGAGGATAATTTGAGAGGAAGTTTAGTTTAGTGAAACAATAATAATATTGGCGCCATTGTTTGAAAATCATTGTGGGTTTTAATTTCTCTAGGAATGGTATCTTAACAACACAGGTACTTCGTACTACTATCTTAATTCTTTCAATTACAGTGAAAAGTAAAAAAAATGAAAGCAGCATACCTAAATGCTAAATCCATCAATAAGAAAAAGAAATAGGAACATTAAAATTATAAGTGACAACCATTTTATAAAGTCATTAATCCTTGTCCAGTTAGAAAATATAATGTTTAATTACATTATCGTGTATTTGAGCACTTTAATGCTTTTTTACTTTATTTAAAACACATTTAAAAAAAAAAAATAAGTTCACATCATAAGTCAGCCATTATAGAATAGCATAAAAAGTTGTATTGACAAATGAATTCTATACAACGAAGGCTCCGGGGTATACAAAAAAAAACAATTTAAACCCTTCCAAATTTGAAATCAAGAGGTACCAGGTAAAAAGGTTATATTCTATTTCTAAGGAAAACGCGTTACGGAGCGAATTGAAATATATTTAATCTGTATGTCTCTGGAGTTAATACTGTGTCATTCGTTGTAGCTGGCAGTGTAAGACGATGTCTATGCCTCGCATTATTTTTTATAAAAATAATTTTATTTGATCAAGTTTCTTTTGGCTCCCTTTACACCGTATAGCTTATAAATTCAATTAATACTAATAGATATAGATAAAACGACAGCTTATGCTTTTGAAATTTAAATTTATAATTTTAATGCAATTACATCGCAAAGGTTGTATCCAAATGGTGCCTTTTTACAAATTTTTTAATAGATGTAGAACATGAATATATAGATAAGATTTCATTTTATTTTCGCCTTCTCTGTAATAAGAAAACAAATGTTTATGCCACCTATATCCCGCGCTTTATGGTCCTTAGATTAGTATGAAGCATCACCAGCCTGTCACACTCCATTTTTTTTCATGCGTAAATATCCTCGGATACCACTTCCTGGTGGCATATCGGACTCGAACCGACTAAAACCGCACTCCATCGCGGGTACTAGGAGCCCGGGTACCAGGTACACCCTAGAAAGGAAAGCCCTGGAACCCCGACTTACCTCGAGCCACTACTAGTCTCCTACTGCGCATAGGCTTTGTACTAGACATAATTGAAAATTATCAATTTTTAAGATATACTGTACATATTTATATACAGTAGCTCATAGGACTCATAGCCCAGTTGCACTCGGTGATTAGAAGCAATCAACGAGGGCAAGCAACGACGGCGCGGTCAGTACCTTGATGGATGACTGCTGGTGGCATGTTACCATGAGCGTCTCCGTGATTCGGAGGTCAAGTTAAGCAGTCGGTCCCGGTTGTTATCATAAGAGTCGTGAAGCTTAGTTGCAGGCCTTCGGGCGGCTTAAAAACATCCAACGGCAAGATTTACGTAGCCACAACGTATTCTTGCCAGTCCCCAACCCGCACTTGGCCAGCGTGGGGACGTATGGTCTTAACCCTCTCCTGAGAGGAGACCCGAGCCCTGCAGTGGGACATTATGGGTTGTTGATTGATTGATGATTAATTTATATACACTATATATATGTATA
>PKRV01003037.1:151537-162587 GCA_003709505.1 Hyphantria cunea
TATATATATATATATATATATATATATATATATATATATATATATATATATATATATATATATATATATATATATATATATATATATATATATATATATATATATATATATATATATATATATATATATATATATACACTACTCCTAAACGAGTCTTTAAATCTATTTCTACGTATGACGAATATTTGATGCTATTTCAGCAGCAAAGGAGATATTTTTCTCAGCTATAGGTCGTTGAGTAATTTTCTATGGATTTTGCAACCTTTCCTTTAGTATACATTACATAAATTTTAGCGCTATGGAATAGGCCACAGGATACTTAAAAACAGTATCTACCGATACGATATACGATAGATGGATTTCTATTGAAACTATCGCATGTGGACCCGAGGGAAAAACTAGTTGGACAATCGTTATGTGAAATATTAAACATAGAATCGAAGGGAAGTCATTTTCATTGTCTGCAGTTGACAAGCCTCTTTACCGTACTCATTCTTAGAAAAAATATGGCATCACCAAACAAATTGGAAATCTTCGTTCATTATCCTGAAACAAAGAAAGGAATGAAGCAAAACTACAACTATACAGAGATTACTTAAACAAAGATAAGGTAAGGTTTAACTACCTCTGTGGCGCAGTGGCAGTGCATGCGACTGCTGTGCTAAAGGTCTCGGGATCAATTCCTGAGTCGGACCAAATATTTGTATGATCTGCAAATATTTGTTTCGGAGTTTGGGTGTTTTCTATGTATAATATGTATGAATTTACAAAAAAAGGTATTTAAGTATTAATATCAGTCGTCTAGTACCCATAGTACAAGCTCTGCTTAGTTTGGGACTAGATGGCGTTGGGTTAAAATGTCTGAAAATATTTATGGGTAAAGCTGCAAATAAATACTAATGACTATTTTAAGTTACACAGCTTATTTAAAATCGTCGTGGTATAAGTGGTAAGGGATTTAAAACGCGGGGTCTCACTATCCCTATCCATTCCATATGCATTGCAATTAACTGCGCAGGACCACATCACTCCAAGGAGAAGAAAAACACGAAAAAAGGCGTATATCGCTTTAGAGGCCTACGTCCATCAGGCGATGTTATGATATAAGCTTACACACGTTTTGTCACACTAAAGTAGAAAGGCAGGAATAGCACCTTGCACCTTATTAATATAAACAAACAAACAACAACCCATAATGTCCCACTGCTGGGCTCGGGTCTCCTCTCAGGAGAGAGTGAAGGCCATACGTCCCCACGTTGGCCAAATGCGGGTTGGGGACTAGCAAGAATACGTTGTGGCATAAATCTTGCCGTTGGATGTTTTTAAGCCGCCCGAAGGCCTCCAACTAAGCTTCACGACTGTTATCGTATGATAACAACCAGGACCGACTGCTTAACGTGACCTCCGAATCACGGAGCCGCTCATGGTAACATGCCACCAGCGGTCACCCATCCAGGTACTGACCGCGCCATCGTTGCTTACCCTTGATGATTGTTTCTAATCACCGAGTGCAACTGGGCTATGAGCGCATTAATAATATAACCGATATAAATTGTAAGTACCTCAGTAACTACTATACTTACTAAGTACTATATTTATTGCATCATGGGCGTGAGCAATATGTAGCTATTAACTTAATAAAGTAAGTAATAAATCAAACTTAATAAGTGAAATAAAATCTGGTCTTGGTTGTTGCGACACAAGCCTCGAGCATAGTGTGGAAACCGTCCATAAGTTCTAACTTTAATAAATAAATTAATAAATGTGTTATAACATTACTACCAATAGTAGGATTAAAATTTTACGAATGTGAGATATTGTCGATTATGTACCTGCTTAACAAAGTTGAATAATTTTATTATCTAAACGAAAGCTCTTAGTCTTATAATTTTAAATGATTACCAAACTTCGAAGTTAACATTAAATAAACTGTTATTGCTCTGGAAAAGTAAAATAGCGAATACAAATAGGCAGTTCGTAAAAAAAATAATGTTTCTCGACGGTGTGATAGACTTCAACTTTTTATTGAATAAACTCGTTACGCCTTTGGTAGAAACATTTTTTTTAGAAGCGTTCAAATTACAATTTAATTTATTTTCCCTTTGTAGAGAATGTTTTTTTAGAAGTAGGAAAGTGAATAAAATGTTTAATTGTTTTTTTCTAAGTTAATTAATTTTTGGAAATAGAAACTGCATTAGAAACATCGAGAACATTGTGTGAGTGAAAAATTTTGATTTGTTTGTCTGTGGTTTGAGTAGACTATTGTTATTATAATTAAGGGGTACTGTAAAGCTTTGTAGAAAAATAATGACAATGTTATTATTTTACTCGAATATTGATTATATATCTACTTTTTAAATATTGTAGTCATCTTTTAGCGTATTTTTTTCAAAAAAGCAATTACCAAATAAGATTAGCGATACTTAGTATAATTTTCAGGATATTATATTCTTTATTACATCCAATCAAATCAAGTCTTTACCTATTAAAAAAAAAACAAATGCAACCACGTAAATAAATACGCGCCATAAGTCGCCATTTTGTTTTTTTGTTGTAAAAGTAGGGTCTGGACACAAAATTTTTAAAATTAGAATAAGAATTTCAAATCTTGTAATGGATTCTAACAAAACATAACGCGGTTTTGTCACAAGTGGCGGTTTTAATGAAAGCTTTAGATGATCCTTAAAGCAGGGTTTTCAAGTTAAATAGCTATTAGAGTAAATTAAAACCTGCACCCTTAAAATAAAGTCCAGCTCAGATAAATACTCCATCATTATTAAAATTGTTGGGATGTTTTATATTATATTCATATTCTACCAATATTTTATAGCATAAAAGTAATTTTTATTTTCTATTTACAGTGCCATGGTATTTTTTTTTATAAAATAGGGAGCAAACAAGCAAACAAGTAGCTACCTGATGGTAACCAACTACCATCATTTATAGACGCCTGCAACGTGAAAGTCGCAAATGCGTTGGCGCCTTTTGGAAGAACCTTCTCCTCCAAAATATGTACTATAAACAGATAAATTATTTAAGTATCCAAAGGTCCAGCCGTTCCAGAGTTTAGCCGGAAGAAACAGACAGACGAAGACATACGCATTTACTCCTTCTTCTTCTTAGGATTCGGGACATTTTTTGATTTGGACCGCACAAACAACCATCAATCAATCAATATTTTTCTTCCTACGGCCAATTTGAATCAGAAATATATTTAATGACCTCCAGGTCGGCCATTGTAATTCGAATCCAGGTGGTAGGCACTCAGCCGGTACCACTGAAAAGTTGTTAGTTAAAATTTCATTTTTATATATTTCTTCTTCTTCAATTTTACTTATTTATGTAGATAACAATATTTTTAAGACTGTATAATATTACTTACAAATAATCTTTCTGAATTCTGAGACTAACTACAATATGAAAAAAAACAAAACCGAATTGGAAAAAGCCTTTGCGTTCCTTTGGTAAGTTTGGAACCCTTCGAATTAAAAGTTGGCAATCTCAATCCCACGTCACGCGTAAATCGGGCCAGACATCCAATTTCGTGCCTTTACTTGGGTAACAACACTCTACAAGTAAATAATAGTAGTCCAAGTAAGTAAAGGGAGAACAACTTGCACACTATAAATGGTATATTTTCAAACTAGAAGAATCTAGTTTAAAAATATACCATTTATAGTGTGCAAGTTCCGTATCATTCATAAATATTATCGGAATATTCATCTGTAAACGACTAAACCGCTGTACTGGTGAAATTATATTTGGCATCTCTTTTCCGCGATAACCGGCATACACACAAGCGGAGCTGCAGACAATAGTGAATTTTATATATGTTTCTAAATAAATGTTTTAAAATAATTAAATAACATGTTCATTATTTCATGGCGCCGTTTTTGTCATTCGGTTTTACCCTCACTATCATATTAATACTATCAGTACTTAGTTTTATTTCAAGTTTACTAAAAGCACGAAAAAACTTTGTTTGTTGTTTTAAGACCTGTTGTTTTTTAAATTATGATATCAGAACTTCCATGGCATTGCTAAAGCATTAATATTATGTCAAAAAATGTTTAATCGAGTTTTTTAAGTGCATTAGTATCACATAATTTACGTATATAATAAGCGTGTTGTCATCCCCGTTACTCTTAATATTCCTAGTAATATTTAATATAAAATAAATTTTATGTACGTTTAATCGGTGAAAAAAACTTATTTTCTAAATTAGTAATATATACCGTAAAATATATACCGTGGGAGAGCCACGCTTCGGCATGAAGGGGCCGGCTCGACCGGAGCGATACCACGCTCTCACAGAAAACCGGTGTGAAACAGCGCTTACGCTGTGTTTCATCGAGTGAGTGAGGATACCGGAGGCCCATACCCCAATCCAATGCTCCCTATCCCTCTCACCATCCCCCTTCCCCCCAGGCCGCCATAGTGTGGGATACCATGCTGCATTGTTCTTTTTCGCATTGAGGATGGTGACCACCACTCTTGGATTGTGCTCATGCTTTCCATCAGGCAGGGCAGAGTTATTTTGGTAGCTTAAATAAAAAAAAAATAGTAACATGTTTTAATATACATATATATCTATAAAATTAAAAATATATTTTAACTTTCATGTGAAACTACTGTTGAATATTTGTAAGTGAACTCAAAAAATTGAAAATAAATAGATCACGTGTTAGTTGCGCGGGAAGTGAGAGCAATCGTTCAGAAGCTATGCCATTACACGCACATATTCCACCCTATAAACGTCTTTTAGGTCGTTCACGCTAAAGTGACAACAGAGAGGGCCATCACTGAAAGGTTTTTGCGACCAGTTTAGGGCCAATTCAACTTTATTTTTTATTTTTTTTTCTTCATTTCAAAAAATGGATATAAAAACTTTCTTTTATAGAACTTGATGTGCTTGGCGCGTTTTCTGTAATTTTGCGAACGGTCGGAAACACGTAGTAGGAAGTCAAAAAAGCGCGCTATTTTAATTGACTAAAAGTGCGCGCTATGCCAGAGTTGGCCTAAAGCGATAATTACTAAAGCTAGAATAGCTTTTTCCTAGACTCAATGTATGACTATTCTTTTACTGTAAAGCATAGAAGCACATTGAAAGCAATTTCAAAAAAAAAAATAGTGTCCATATCTCATAAAAAATAAGAAATAAAGTTGTAAAAATAACTAAAACAATATGTTTTCTGTCATATGTGTAGAAATGAGTGTGATGCTATTGATGATGACGTTAAGAAAACCTTACAGAATGCCAGTAATAACCAGTGGAAATTTGTGGTACTCATTTGCCCATAGCATAAAGAAAATAAATGAGCAAAATTCCACAACATTAGACTTTTACGGTCTGTATTTTTGCCATTAATAACATTAGAAAAACATTTACTTGGAAAAAATAAGGAAAACGTTTACAGAATTTAGAATAAGATGAAATGGATTTGTTCAAAAGCAAATATGGATTAGTAAAAAGAAGCATCTACGGATTCTTCTTATGTAATAGGGGGCAAAAGAGCAAACGTATCGCCTGATGGTAAGCGATTACCGCCGCCCATGGACATCCGTAACACTAGAGGCGTCACAGGTGCGTTGCCGGTCTTGGGGGGATGAGGGGAAGGGTTGGATTATGGGCCTCCGGTATCCTCACTCACTCGGTGAAACACAGAGCAGGCGCTGTTTCACACTGGTTTTCTGTGAGGCCTTGGTATCGCTCCGGTAGAGCCGGCCCGTGCATGCCGAAGCGTGGCTCTCCCACGGTTATTAATTAAAACGGAATATTAATATTATGTTATTAAATATATGTACATGTTTATGTTCTCATATTCAAGAAAAAGGTTTGTGAATATTTATATAAAAGAGTCTTAAAATACGAGAAAGGAAAAGAAATTAACGAAGTGAAAAAAAAAATTAAATAAGATACAGATACGAATGAAACAGCCAAAGGCTATATAATTTGTATCAGTCAGTCAGTGGCTTGGCTGATCTTTGTTTTACCGAGTTTTATTTAAAGATTATTTTTTTCAAACATATTAAGTTTTCTAAAAGTATGAATTTTCTTCATGATTTTTTTCTTACAATCAGCTTTCAAACAAGTAAAAGAAAGCGAAACTATGAAGCGATATTTACTAAATTGCAAATGCAATTCAAATACATGGCTCGCCATTACTACCAACTGCTACATAAATATTAAAAAAAAAGAAACGTTCCTAACCGCGCATTATATAAATGTCCACCGAATTAAAAAGTAAAAAAGGCAAAGGCAATATATGTAAGCTGTTCGACGCATCTGTGCTAGTCATTACACGCTCCGAAAATGTTTCGTAATGACGATAAATAATTATGATATTAAGCGGCATGTGACTGGAAGATAATTGAAAATAGAATACAATAGGTCGGGTAACTTTGACTTGATTTTTAAACACTGGCAACGAGTGTTTCGTCATGTTCTTTATTTAAAACACTGAAAATTGAGGTACTTTAGATTGATAAAGAGATTAGATACAACTATAGAAGATATTTGTCTCTAACCTAGTTCAAAGCGCTAGTCTTTTGAAACTATAAATAAAGGTTTTAACCGTTTGTTTAATTAAATGTTTGTATTTCACTAATTACGAAAATAAATATTTGTATATATTTTCGTATTTAGTGAAATACAAACATTATGTACCACTAGTAATCGCTTGAGCTCTTAATATCATAAATTGTTTACAATTGGTATGCAAAAGATTTGGTTCTGCACATTGTGGTCATAAATATAACTATTAAAATTCAAAACAAATAAACAACTTCGAAATAAAATTAAGAGAGTTTTGCGTACAAACAAACAATAGAACTAATGATACGAAATGGTGTCACAGTGGAATATTAGCACACTCAAACTAAATGCATATATTAATTAAAACTTTTGATGAAGTTGGGGTGCAGGATAGCCCTCTGTATTTGGTAGTATAGCTTTAAGTGCGGATGTTGAGTCACAGTAGATGTTGGAGTTTCTGTTGCTGAATGAGTTCAGGCCAATTTAAATTTGCAATAAAATATAAAACTGTTGTTAAGTATATTACGTGTGGTATCTATTGGAAAATACTTAAAGAATCTCAGAATGGATTTATGACTTCACATGACTTTCAAAATGGAGTTAAAAAGTAAACGAAGAAACTTAAGAGTATACAAAAATAGGTAAACATGTTATTAATGTAATCTATAGAACGGTGCGATAGTCGACTGTTTTTTTTTAAATCCTCACATTTTAAGGAAATATCCGTTAACGCAGGGAACTTTACAAACATTAATTAAAATAACACAAAGAATACCCAGACTTGTTACAAAAATTTGTGGAACCCATACAGCGAGGTCGGAAGTACCAAAGTAACCGCTACGCTATTCGTGGAGTCAATTGTTCTTTGTTTCTCTTTAATTTTTTCATTAAAATTTTGTTTGAAGTTAACTTTGTAATTATGTCATATATTCATAATATTTAGTTGTATCGGGAAAAGTTTAAAGGAAGACTTGGGAAGTTCAAAGAAGGCGGTCTTGAGTTCAGTTAACGGACGGAAAACTAACGTCAAGTTTCATGCCCGTGAATCCAGAAGATAATTTGAAGTTTAACTGACAAAAGCAAGTTTTGAGTCAAACATTCTGAGACTAAATCTTGCAATAGAGCAAGTTTCTTCTGCAGATGTTACGCAACGACAGCTTTAATATAAATTATGATATGAACTTCTTTTCTGGGTTTTTGTTTTTAATTCTTTTTTGAACGTTTTGTTTTAAGCATCGAAAGCCAAAAAGAAGGGTAATCGATTTGGTATTACCTGACTGAGTAGACTTCCACATACACCGCTACAGAAATATATTTCAGCGCCATCTACCGAAGATACGTCGAACTACGAAGTTATGAAGGAAATAAAGAAACTACCAATCCAGAATTGCGCAATAGAAGTACTCGCGCCGATTATATATATATATATATATATATATATATATATATATATATATATATATATATATATATATAATCGCGCCGATTTCGATCGAACTTCCCAACATCAACAGTTGGACAGTGGACCGCCAGGCATGATCACCTCGCCTGGAGAGACACGATACCCGTACCTCCACAGTACCTTTGTATATTCTACTATTGTGGCTATACCATTAGCCGATTTTAATGAGTAAGGTCGACGTAGATACTTAATAATGACTTGCGTGACAGGCTATATAGATTTTATAAAAATATTTTACGTAGCCGGCTCATAATTTTTAAGGACACAGTGTTCATAGAAAGGTACAGTTCTCTTTGCTTACGACACCTATTAAAAATTAAGTATGTAATGTAAGTGTTCACCAGAATTAATTTTATCCTTTTCAAAATATCCGCGAGGTAAACGAAATTATACGTACTTGAGTGCATGCATGCAAATGGATTACATATGACTGCACGATTGGCTAGTGGTTTAGTCATCATGTCGCTTTCAACTGCGCCAAATGTGGTGGGGTTCCAATCTTACATGGAACAACCCTTTGTGTTATCCACAAATTATTGTTATGAGTCTGGGTGTTCTTTGTGTTCGTTTCATGTATGTTTGTAAACTCCCCCGCGGCATAGGCTATATATTCTTAATGCGGGGGATTGGTTTTTTATAAAAGAAAAAGAAAAAAATAAATACCACTTATATCGCGCACAAATATTTTTGAGGTAAAAGTTTTAGACATCGATAAGTTTACCATAGCCCATGAAAATATTTGCTAGTACACTTTTGTAAGTAGAATATTTGTAACATAGCAAAAAACTTGAGTTCGTCAGCATGCTGGCGGGTATTAAAGAAAACATCCGCGTCAGCTGTCGGCTTTCCCACGCGTTTTATGAGAAATGCAACGGAAATAAGGTTTGCGAGGGAACACGACGAGATTGAAATCGAGAGATTGGTTCGATTCGTATAAACTTTATTTAGACATATCAATATGTGTAAATGTATTGTATGTGACACAGGTCGAGGAAGAACCCGTACAATAGTAAGGAATGGATAATGGTATTTCTACTTTTTATACTCAACTTTTCTTTTTCTTCAGCAATATAACTCATCACTGCTAAAATGGAAGTGGTAAAAGACGTATTCTTGGATTTAGAGTTACTGACGGTTCATATGTGACATAACTATGATCTCATGATAAATCGAAAAGTGCAATAGTGGAACTTTTCTTTTATTTGTTTCCTCGGTTCTCCATTGAAGAGTGTTTTAGTTACTATTTATTTCTTGTCAGTAATCATCGAATGACGACGGGTATACAAGGATGTTGTGGTCTATGTACTTATAGGCAAAAGCATCCGTTTACATTCAGGATTTTCTTGTTTGATTACCACTCTCAGTCATTTACGTAGTGTGACTGATGTGATGTTACATACTATTTGCCTACCACTTCGGCGTGTCCTAGTTTGTTGGACGAAATGAGAATGGATCTTTGAATTCGTCTAGTAGTTGAAGAAATTCGAGTGACCCACAAAACATGACTCAGGTTTACTAGTTTGTCATAAATATTATGAAAAGTAATAAATATGAACTCTCTTAACGCTGAAGATTTAACTACTAAAGAACGAACATCTTTGATGTGTAACTATTTTCTAAAAGACCTTCAAGTACTGCCCTTTTAAGGGTCATTATTACGATTTCATGGCCCTTTCCAAACACCGAGCGTTATGATTGCGGCATGTCCTTTTCCCTTGTATTATCTTTCAGAATCTCTTGATATATTACTAAAAAAATAGTTTTTTTTTCGTAAAAGCTTATACCAAGGTAAAGGAAGTTTCAATTCCACAGTAGAAATAATGTGATTGATAATCGACTCTTACTCTAACATAATAAAGTACAATTTAGGTCAAGCATTGCTTATCATTTTCAATTATGCTTCCATAAAAGAAGTAAATATTTCTATCGCTTAAATATTATCTCTTCGAACAATATTACGGTACCATTTTTTGATTTTGGAAAGCGATGACAGCGCGAATTGTTTGTTGTACTTGTTATTTTTAAGTAACCAAATATATTGCCATATGCTTTTACCTTTATTACTGCTGCCGGACCAATGTCTTTTAGTGTCTGCAATTATAGAGATGGACAGTAACAGAACTAAACTGATTTGATGACGGGTCAGGTCGACTGGGGCACTACTAAACTTTCACAGAGTACCTATATATAATGATAGAAGTATTTGCGCTGCCGTATTTCGTTCGTGAGCGCCTGGAGGCCCAATGTAGCAAAATGTTGAATTATTTCATTATCTGTATTCACAATAAGTACGGTGACCATCTCTCTTGGATTCTGCAAATGCTTTCCACCAGGCCGAGAAGAGTCATTTTGGCAGGCTCAGGCAGAATAAAGAAACAGAAATAGTTGGTCCTTTCCATATATGTAGTTTTCCCAATAGACAACAACGAATCTAATGTTCAGAGCTTACAGCTACGAACATAAGATAATAAGTATTACACACTAGAATTTATCGTTACAATAAAAATATAAACGATATACCCAACAAAAGCCCACGGTCGAAGTGATCAACCGAAGTACAGTACACAAGAGAGGACAAACATCGAAGAACATCTATAACTGGACGAACTTGAATCGTTAGCCGTTCGCAACTTAAACAAAGGATAGCAAACTTGTGTAGTTAAAACTTCTCTTTTTCCCCACGAGAAGAAAATGGGCATTTTGATACTTGCAAGGATATAAGAAGTTTTTTAGAAATAAGGGTGAGTTTGTTTGGGGCTTGTTGTGTGTATTTTACTGGGAAATAATGACGAATGGGTCTGTTAAAAACGAACTTCATTTTTAATAACTGAGATCGAATAGGATCTTTAAAATGTGGGATGAGAGATTTCACTTAATAATATTGTATGTATCTTGTTTTTTCTTAGTACACTTGGGAGAGCCATGCTTCGGCTTGAATGGGGCGGCTCTACTGGAGTGATACCACGGCCTCACAGAAAACCGGTATGAAAAAACGCTTGCACTGTGTTTCACCGAGTGAATGAGGATACCGGAGACCCATTTTTTTTTTTTTT